>CM060959.1:51432741-51897741 GCA_030765055.1 Mantis religiosa | reverse complement strand
TCTGAAATTTCAGTGCTTTTTTTAAAAAAAAACTAAAGGATTATAACAAATTATCAGTACAAAATTTTCAAATAATAATAAGTATTATTCAAGATAAAGGTTATAAGAACATGCCTGAAAACTGTCATGTACATATTAATAACAATTTCTTAGTTATATGCACCCAAAATTCAAGAAAATAGCATTGCGGAGAGAGACAGTACCTTCTCACCTGTACAGTGAGCAAAGAATCACATTTAGAGTTCTGAAGTTGTTGTTCTTGTTGTTGTTTTCAAATGCAATGAAGCCATTAGCCATTAGCTCTCTTGCCCTCCAATATTTCTGTGTAGTGGGTCCAGCAGGTAGGGCTTCACAGGTTAAAAGATGTTCTTCAGCCATTTCCTCTTTGTTGCACAGAGGACAATTTGGACTTGTATAAATTCCTATTCTCTGTAAGTGTATGGCCAAATAATCATATTCCATAAGAAATCTAAAATTTACTACTGCAGCTTTACGTGGAATTTCTGGAATAATTTCTGGATTTTTAATTAAAATGTTCCATTTTTTATCTTTGGCTTTGTTAGATATTGATTGGTTTTGTTTGTTTTTATGTTTGTTTTTAATTATTCTTTTTATGGATGTAAAGGATAAGTTTTTACTTTTGTTCTGAATTAAATTTGCACCTTTTTGGCAAGAAAATCAGCTGATTCAATTCCAGCAATTCCACAATGTGCAGGTATCCACTGTAATATAATTCTTTTCTTTGAAGTTGTTGGATAATTTTGTGACATTCTTTAATTTGGATTGACTTCATTTTATATGAACTTACTGCACATAATGCTGCCTTAGAATCAGAAAGTGTGACAGCAATTTTGAATTTATTTATTCTGTATAGAAGGTGTTGGAGTGAAATATGAACAGCCGTTACTTCTGCATCAAAATTTGTTGTGTGGTATCCTGCTGGTCGATAGAATGAGAACAGTGCACACTTAATTCCTGCTCCTGAGTTGTTATCCAAGTTAGATCCATCTGTGTAGATATGTAACCATTCTTTAGGTGGGTATCTATTGTTCAGAGTTTCTAATGCTAGTGCTTTTAGTACAGGTTTGGAAGTTTCAGATTTTGTAACTATTTGTTCTAAATCTAATTGTATATTAATTGGTTCAAAAGTCAGTGGGTTTTCTTTGATTAAAATGTTTTCTTTAGAATTAGGAAGACTCGGAGTTCTGAAGTTAATGACCCAAAATCAAGCTAACACAATAGCACTTCGTACTTGTTATACAAAACATAGTGGCGATATGCTTATTTGTAACCTTAATGATAAATAACTCAAGATATATTTACATCAGAACTTGTCCCAATGGAAAAACCAGTTAGTTTCAGCTCGATTAGCTTTTTTCTCTCCTTAAAATGAACTATGGCCTTCTCCCAATGAACACTTGCATTGAAATAATGTGTTTACTGATACTCTCTTAACTTTGTGACAGTGTCAATGAACTTTCAAATCACAATACAATGTATATACAACTTCCCAACCACACTTCCAATAATAACGTCAATCAATACAGTTAAACGACTCCTAGTAACAAGATGTAGCTTTTCAGTAAATAACATAAATCATATCAACTGGGAATGTCAGAAAGTGTACTTCATATAATTAATATTCTTATCCTTTCTTATCCTTGGTTTCGTTGTGTTGTAAGCGATATGCCTTGAACCTTCTTGGAAAAGATAGGACGGTGCTTTTTAACACAACTTAGGTACGTGTGCATCATAAAGGATATGAAGTCCTTAAATAATAGTGTCTACTTACATGTGTGAATCTCAAATAATTTTTTCATTGACGTATGTTTTATAAATCATATCGTACCTTAGTGGTATTTTAAAAACAAGCAGTCATTCCTGTCAAGAAAAAAGATTAAAATTACATTGAAAATGACTGACTGCTTACTTTAGCAACCGACACTAAAAGAACATACATCGGTGCTATACTCAGATGGCCTTACTGTTCGCCAACGCAAAGAAAGTTCCTTATATAGTGGGAAAAGGACAGCGAATATGTGTGTCAGAGAACGCTTATTACAAAATAGTAGAACCGTTAAAAAGCATGCACTTTAGTACACTAAAAAAGAGAAGATTTCATTTTTAATAGTGGATTTTGGTATTTTGCTGTAGTCTATGTTCAGCGGGAAGCAAAGTTTCAATAAGGAGATTTTTTTTAAAAAATATTTTGACTCATATCATTTGAAAATGGAGAACCTACTTTCTTTTTTTGACAACGTACCTTTACTCATCCTCATAATTTTGGTGGTCCTTCTCAAAATAGTCTCCCCTGAATGCGATGCACTTATCCTAGCGTTTCTGCCAGTCTTCAAAGACATGCTGGCCCGCCTTGGTAGCGTGGTGGTAGCATGTCTGCCTCACGTTCCGAGTTCGAATCTCGGTCATGGTGAGTTACCTGGATAAGGTTTTCTCCGGGGTTTTCCCTTATCCTGTAAGACGAATGTCCGGTAACTCTAAGCTCCATGGACCCCGGACTCATTTGAGCATCATTTCATCCATTCCATTCATCGTCCGATATGACTTAACGTTGGAGGACGTAAATTACAACAAAGACATGCTGGAAACCATATTTTCAGACATCCTTCAAAATCGCCTCCGCAGCCTTCACCGCTGCTTCTGATGATGGATAATGCCTCCCACGAAGGCGTTTCTTCAAGTTATGGAAAAGAAAAAAGTCACATGCAGCTAAATCCGGACTATAGAGAGGGTGAGGGATGCACTTCACGTTGATTTTTGCAAGATATACAGCAACAACATTGGCAATATGCGGCCGCGCATTATCGCGGTGCACCATCCAGCCTGCTTCACGGAAATGTGGTCTTTTGCGCCTGGTATGGACTTTCAAAGTTATCAGGACATCCCTGTAGTATTTTCCAGTTACTGATGTGTGTGCAGATACAACATGCTGATAAACCATTCCATGAATATCAAAGAATGAGATGACCATAACTTTCCCAGCAGAAGCAACCACTTTTGTTTTCTTGTGGTTGATGATGAAGGCGATTTCCACACAGAGCTTTGCTGTTGGCTCTCAGGATCAAAATGATGTAGCCAAGTTTCATCAGCAGTCATTACGTTTAAAAGAAACTCCGTATCTTTCTCTAACATCAACTTTAACTGCATGCAGAACTGCATGCGAATGTCCTTTGTTTCGGGAATCAACCGTCTTGGAACCCATCGCGCACAAACACGTCTCATGTGTAATGTTTCTGTCACCAACGTGTGGGTGGCACCCAATTAGATTTTCAGTATTTCAGAAAGTGATTATGAGGTAATTTGTCGATCCTCTCCCACAATGGTAGCAGCAGTGTTGGTGTTTTCTTCCGCAAGAGCAGTAACTGAAGCACCGGGCCCACCTTCCTTTGAAATTGATTGTGTCCCCTCTTTAAACATTTTAAATCACCTTCGAGCTGTGCTGTAGGGAAGAACAGACTCTCCATAGGCCTCCGTAACATTGTATAGGACTCAACTGAAGATTTGTTGAGACGAAAGCAGAATTTCAAAGCCGAATATAGTTCCTCGCGTGTTACCTCCATTACAGCAGTAGGCGATACTGAACATGTCTGAACTTGCCTGGTTCTGACAGGTGGGAAACAGGAGTACCAACAATGAAACTACTACGGCGTGTTTGTTTGACATTAAGCTAACGGAATATAATAAGATTTAATTTTTTATGAGCGTAAAAAATTATGATCATTGTTATTGAACAGCCCTCGTAAATACCAAGTTTGGTACTTAAACAATACTTCACTTTTGGGTTACACTGCTCCTAGACAAACGCGTGAGTTCAGATCTTTGTCCTAAATGTCTTTCCTGCATTCTGTGAGTTCTCAAAAGATGTATTTTTAATGAAAACCTTATAACCGATTTTGTGCGTAATACAATATATACTTCTTTTAGTTTCTAAAGGTAAATATTAGGTAGAAAAATAAAAAAAAAAAAACATTTTTATTAGAGTGATTTGTTGAATAGATACAAAGTGAATGATAGTGACTAAAGAGTATTATGTTATTTGGAATTTACGTCCATTGGGTATTTCAATATTCGTAAATTCTAAGAATACCATAACGTTTAAACATTGGGTATGTCGTAAGAACATGGAGCTTAAAAATCCACAAGTTTCGGTTATCCCAGCTCAGACGTTCGACAGTTCATTTGGCTCTGTACATAAACATATATTTCATTGTTTTGACCTTAAATGACGTTAAGTGTCAGACGCATGGTCAGCTGATACTTAATCTTACATTTCACACATTTTGTTTTTGTTTTTAGAAAAAGGATATGTTAGAAGATGTAAGGAGACAGTGAAACAAAGCATCATTTTATTATCTCTGTGATAACCCCGTTAAATTAGCCTTTTCAAAAGACGCGTATAGCATGTACTGGGGAAAATCGTTGATATGGGAAAATCACTTTGACGTTGCTTCACAGGAAATTAGTTTAACCTTCAGAATTTGCAGTGAAAAACTTTATGTTGTTTCTAAAACATTACTCTAACATTATTTATTAATCCAATTCACATTAATCGAGATAAATCTTTGGTACATAAGTATTTGATTATATTTTGTCTTTAACGGTTACACATAAGTAGGAGGAGAACCCAACGTAAGAACCCATGGCATAACAGCCCAAAGTGAGACTGAACCTGCCAACCCGACTGCCGACCTCACGCCCACATACGCAAGGTAGAGATGGGCGACCATCCAACCGATACGGGGATGAGATGTGGTCAGCTTTCTAGACCAGAGTTCGCTAGCTACCGTAGCTCCTCAATTTCGTAGCCTCCGTAGCCGGGAGCTTAGACTGCTTAACTCTCACCAAGGTGGCCCGGGTTCGATCCCGGGTGCAGAACCGAAGTCTCCCGTGAACAGGTAAGTTTAACAGGTAACAACCTCCAAGCCTCCCGCGAAACCGGTGTAATTAGCCAGCAGCTGGGCTGGCATGGCTATGCCTAATTCTTTCCTGGACTTCTTTCAGTGTACGGTAAATTAGTTCATATTTAACATGTTTTCAAAAGAGATGAAATTACGGTGAGTAGGAAGGAAAAATTTGCTTCGGAACGGTTACACTTCGGCATTCCAAAAGTGCTTAAAAGGTGGGGTAGTGCGATGGACGTGCATGTTAAAAGTTGCAAAAGTTTCATTAAAACCTTTTCCATTGAAGAAATAGATGTCCTGCATATTCAAGAAGACTATAACCACACGGCACCACCTAGGGACAAAATTCAGAGACAGAAAGTACTTTATGATCTGAAGAGAAAAGCTTGGTATAGTACTTTTGGTACTAGAGCCGTGTTTCTTTGTTATCAGTCATAAACGCAAAAGAATCTTCCACTAGAAGGAATTAAGGACTGGCACCGGGAGGCTTGGGGGCTATGTAATTAGGGACCTTTAAAGGTCCGGGAGGCTTCGGAGCTATTTTTCTGACCACTGGAGGCTTCGGTCCCGCACCCTCGATCCCACGCGACCGCATGTGAGCATTCATTCCAAATTAATAGCATTTAACAACCATTCTCCAAAAATTCAAGATACCTTTTATTTGTCATCTTAAATATACAGCGTTTAATTGAAGTCCTTATAGCTATTTTGAGAACATGGCAAAAATCGGAATTTTTTCCAAGTGAAGCAGTTCGGAGTGTGAGGGTTTCCTGTAAGTCTTCGTGTCACATTTTCGGACTTAAATATCAACTTTGATATTTCTCTGATTTTCCTATTAGATTTATGCTCTTTCCAGACACACACATGTGGACGAGCTCACAGATAAACACACTGAACCTTTTTCAGGAACTCTTTTCTCTGTTCAGGGCTATCCAAAGGTATTCTCTGTGAAATCTTGACATCGAATTGCCAGATGGAATGCAATAATACTACCTAAGTACGCAGTAGAAGTAAAGATGCAAACATGAACTTACTTCGCCCATATTGGGCAATTTTTATGCTTTTCAGGAAAATATCTCCACTTATTTGTGCTCATAGTCGAATTCGGAGAAGTTTAGAGAGGGATTGGTGAAATTAGGTGAAATTATAAAGTAAGTTCATGACGTTAAGAACAAACTGCGTTAATTAAATGGTTGAGCTATGGGATTTTGGAGCAAAGATGTGCACCTTAAATGTTGCCTAATATCGTTTAGGCAACGATGTTAGAACTTCACAGTTTCTATTATGTTTATAGAATTCTTAGCCACTTCTAGTCCAAAAATAATGCTTCAGAAATGAAAATCGTTAAAAGGTGCAAACTATTCAGAATTACAAGGGTTATAAATTTTGCAAATGCACTTTTTCTCAAAAATGTGAAGTGATGTCTTGATCATAGGTTAATGACCATCATATTCCGATGAGAGAGTGTAAACCGGATAGAGAGCCAGAGAGAGGATTTTGCTGAATTCATCGGAAAATATTATTGGGAACAGCACGCATTTCCTTCCAGGTGGATGAGTAAGTGATATTTGAAGCAAGACCGTCGCGAAGTAAACCGCGCATTCTTTTTCCGATGCTGCCGAGGAGTTGTTGCTTTGCTGGTGGAATTTAATTCCCAGGACACATGGTCCATTCCATCTTAATGTGCCATCCTTACTCCGTTAGGGTGCGTTACCTGGATAAGGTTTTGTCCGGGGTTTTCCCTTATCCTGAAAGACGAATGTCGGGTAGATCTAAGCTCCATGGACCCCAGACTCATTTGAGCAGCATTTCACCCATTTCATTAACCGTCCATGTGACTTAACGTTGGAGGACGTAAATTACAAAACAAAAGTGCCATTATTTCATACATTAAAATCTAAACTCCCTGGTTTATGTGTGAATGAAGCAATAAATGAAAATAAATACTTTGAATTAAACGTTTACTTATGTAAACGTTTAATTCTAAATGTACTTAATGTAAAACATATATAACCATACTATATGGTCACATTGGGGAATGCAAGTCTGCCGTGAGAAATTAACAGGGGCTCAAGGACAGCTGACATCAGAAAGCGAGTCCTATTATTACTATGCAAAACACCTCTCACGACCGTATTTCCTAAGGCTTCCAGTTCCAGAAGCATCTCCCACGCGCGAGAGATATAAAAGCCTAAGCAAAACTGGAGCAGAGTAGTAGTGATAACAGTGTGTTTGGTGCTTAGACCTTCTAGATAAGTGCGGCTCCGTGGAGGAGGAGTCGGCACCATGGATCAGTTCACAAATCAGTCGGTCAACGAGCAATACATAGAAGTGTGGTACGTTCCAAACTCCGTGGTGAGGAGTCGGCAGGCCATGCAGCGGTGCACGGGTCAGTGAGGGCAGCTCAGCATGAGGAATCGCCGAGCTGTTTAGCTGGCAGCGAAGCAGTTTACTTGTGGATATCGGAGTTATGTGCAGAATCGGTTTGTAGCCCGGGTAAGAGGTTGTGTAAGAGGTGGACATGAGTTTATGTCAGGAAGTTTACTAGCAGCACAAGTTGCGGCAAGCTGAAGAGACACAAAAACATTGTAGAGACGTGGTGAAGTGTTGTATTTATGTAAAAGAAAACTAATTGTATGTGAGCATTGAACTAATGTTTTAGTGACAAATAATGCAGATTTAAGGTGAAGTTTGTCGTCTTTTGTCGCAAAAGTTTATCATTTAAAACTAAATAGTATAGTAAAAAGTAAACCCCATATAAGACTATATTATATAACTATCAGACACAAAAGAAAGTTTGGAGTTATATCGAAGCATTCGGTGAACAATTAGGTACACGAAGTAAACTGTTCTATTTAGAAATATAAAGCAGACAAAAAAAACTAAATTAAATTATATTTTATATATTGTGACTCTGTGAGTTCGTGAAATTAAAAGACCAATTGCACAAACTCAAAATGTTCTTTATTTCCACCGAATTACAGTGGGAACACTTGCCGATTACATAGAATTACTTAGTGCACACAATTACAATTCACCAGTTCGTCTGTCACAGGTCCATTCTACCTCATAATCACGTACAACTCCTCTGATACACGTACACCGTCTTCCGGTCCGTTAACTCACTCGGCGCTCCTCACGGCTGCTTGCCAAGAACTGAGCTGACTCGCCAACTACAGGCCTTATATAGGGAAGATCGCCGTTTCTGGAAGGTTCGCGGCTCGCACAATTATCGCGATATTTCCATACGTCTGGTGGGAGGGGAAAGAGACGGTACAGGGCTCGTGCCGCTCTTCTAATCATCCCCTTAGTGACAGGAGATAAATGGGTAGGCGTGATCTAAATGCTTCCCGTCTGGCCCTACTGCCGGCCGGTTCTATCGGGAGTTCCGGCGTTCGGGTGACAATATGTAATATAGTAGATCCCTTATTTTCGTATAATCATATCAAAAGTTAACGTGAGTAACAAAACTAGGTTGCAGGTTACATCCTTAATCTTCAATATTAAGGATAAGTTTTCACGAGTTAAATAAATAATTAATATGGTTTTCACTTTTGGAAATCTTATTCCCATAGACATTATATAAAACTTCCTTACATTTTTGCCTGTTCTGTGTTAGCATGTCTTAATAATTTTTAAATGGACGTATTGAGGAAAAATTCTTGACGTTTTAATGTAAATTTGCATACATATTGAAGAGGTTTTTGAAGAGAATCACTCTCCCTACTAACAGTTCTGACAATAGAAATATACACACATTTGTATTTGGTATAAGGAACATATAGAATGGAGTTACGTTACGAATGGAATATATTAACCAGGTTTTATCATATTTGATTTACTATTGTCCTTGTCCAATTTCACACAAATTAAGATAATTTGCACGATCTTACGTAACTGTACTGCAAGACAGGAAGTTTAAGAGTGAAATGACGACTTCCCTCAGCATGTTACTAATCACTTTATCACATTAAAACCACAAACGTTAAGACTACTTCCTTTGGTGTTCTTATGTATGTTTAAAATTGCCTAGCTTAGCACTTTAGTTTTTTTTTAAGTGACATAAAAACGTTTTATTTAGTTTTTATAGCGTCTTATGTCGTTTTCTATATCTCCGGAGTCTTGTAAGTCCTTCATATTCATAGGTAGGGTAAACAGAGGAAAAAAATACGGTGCATGGATAGAAAAAGTGCTTGTGAGCTGTTTCTTAGGATACTTCTTTCAATACATTCAGAGGAACTCAAAACATGTATTTCCTATTAAATCTCTAAATCATTTTTTGGATGAAATAAAATACTTCTACGGGTTACCTAACTGAATGTTTTATTTCTGGTATTACACTCTTAGTTTAGTGTAACCTTTCTGGGGAGTCCCCACCTACCCATTTCCTGTTAATTGATCTTGAATGTTGGTAGCAACAAATAATAATAATAATAATAATAATAATAATAATAATAATAATAATAATAATAATAATAATAATAATAATAATAATAATAATAATAATAATAATAATAATATAATTATTATTATTATTATTATTATTATTATTATTATTATTATTATTATTATTATTATTATTATTATCATCATCATTATCATTATTATTATCATCATCATTATTATCATCATAATCATTATTATTGTTAATCATCACCATCGTCATCATCAATAATTGACAACCTGACTGCTGGCTATTTTATTCTACGTAAGCACATGTTCACCTTTCCTTTTTTTTTTTTTTTTTTGCCGACCTTTGAACAATTGACGCAAACTGCTGATTTCCTAGTAATGTCACAGATTGATGACGATTTACCTGTTGCGCACGCAGCAAACACGAAGAACTGTTCATAGCATATTTAGTTAATGCATTGCAGAGTCGCCAACATTTCAAAATTATAACTTTCGTAAACATCACCTAGAAAGATGTTGAAAGAAATCAGGAACAACATTTTTATTTCTCTTATATATTAATGATTTAGGTCTAGGTTTAAATAAAACGGGCGAGAACATCAATTTGACACTCTTTGCCGATGATACCAGCATATTAATGACTGGGAAAACCTCTAATGAGGTATTAAGCTATAATAATACTTTTAATACAAAAATTGTCAATTGGTTTTTAAAAAATAAGCTAAAAATAAATGAAGAAAAATCAGTAGCTATAGGCTTTCACCACAAACTAAATAACACTGCTCAATTCCCAAGTATATATTTAGGGAATAAATCACTACTCTATGAATCAAATACCAAATTTCTAGGAATATGTTTAGATGCACATTTAAAATAGGAAAAACAAATTCAGCAACTAGAATTGAAACTAAGCAGAATTACATTCGCTATTAAATCAATGAGGGAGTCTGTAAACACAAATGTGTTGAGAATTATTTATTTTGCTTATTTTCATTCTGTAATGTCTTACGGTATACTTAGCTGGGGAAATGCTAAAGATGTATCAAAAATATTTAGACTGCAGAAAAGGGCTATTCGTTATATAGTAAATATTCCTTTCACCACTAGCTGTAAACCATATTTTAAACTACTAAAAATACTTCCATTACCCTGTGTGTATATATGAAACTCTAGTTAGGACAAGAATTGTACTTGCTCAATTTGAAACAAATTCGCAGATACATACACATAATACAAGAAGTAAATCAGATCTAGGCATTATAAGCCACAACACAACTTTATTCACACATAGCTTCGAACATAAAGCAGTATTATTATATAACAAACTACCCGATGGCATTAAAAGTATAACATCGGAAAAAAGGTTTAAACTGACTGTAAAAACATTTTTAAGAGAAGGTTGCTATTATTCAGTGGAAGAATACTTAAAACATGATCAACATATCAATGCTTCCTAAAATGATGTTTGTGAATAAATACCTGTGCAACTTCGGAGGTGATACTTGTAATATTCAGAAAAGCTGTAAAAAATATCCTACTAAAAGTAATGTCACAGACAACAGATGAGTTTCTAAGAAGTAAAATTAAATAATAAAGTAAATATTGATTTTTTCTTGGTAAAAATTATGTCTCTTACAGCCTAGTTCTTAAAAATGTAATACATTAAACTATTATGTGACCTAAGTTGCATTATTCTTAATTACTATTTGTATTATTCTGTTAATTACTACTGCATTACTTTAATCACTATTGTATTATTTAACTACTATTGTATTATTTAATTACTATTGTATTATTCATAATTGTATTACTCATAAGAAATGTATTATTCTTATGGGTACAAATTTGACGAAGCCATGAATATTGTATATTCCTAAGGTGAATAAAACTATCTATCTGCCCCTCAAAATCCATCCTCTGCGGTCCTCGTCCCGAGGGGTGGGCAACAGGAAGTAGGGGACTGACTGATGGGGTGATGTACGGTGGGGACTTGGTGTACCCCACGACCGCTACGGCTGCCGAGAAGGCCCATCAGTAACCCCGAAAACTGGCAGAAGAGGCTCTGGTAATTTTCCCCAGGGACCTACTACAGTAGGTACGGGATTGGCGATCCCGGGGTCCCTAGCCACTCACCCTCATTTCATCCCCTTCACCTCCATCAACTGTGCCACGCTGTGCTACTGCTGATCAGTATGCATCACCTTCTTCCCCTTCTAGTTTTTTATTATGATTATTAGTACTTAAGGTCTTAGGTTTATAACTCCTGTCTCACCAGCAGGGATCTCTCCTATCTCCGTGGTTCTGTCCCACGGTTTTCAGCGCGGCTTCCGACATGTGTGCTCTCCGGAGGTCTCAAAAGTGAAGGTTGAGCGGACCCTTCGCACTGCCCCTATGTGTAGCCTTAGGTGCGGAGCCCGTCCACACCGTCAAGTACACCCACGTAGCTCCTTGAGGGCCCGGTCTGTGGTAATCTCCCGACGGCCGCGTTTTGCCGTTGGGTTAGTATCACGGACCGGACGTGTTACCGCTGACGGAACCCCGGTGTAATCAACCACAAGTCCCCTGAATCCGCGTGTGCCTATTACACGCATGCGCGGCCTAAAGCGGGGAGCCACAGGCGGTTATTCCTGTGGTAGGGGAATAAAGCCGGGGTGTGCGTGGTGAACGGTTTACCCATACGGACAAGCAGTGGATTTTGAAGGGTAGCTTTTCTGAGGTACAAATGAGATCGGTCATGGGTGAGGTCCCCATGACGGCACAGACCGTGAAGATTCGGTGTCTTTTTTCTTTAACCCCCGGATGGCAGGCTGACGCCGACGGTTCCGGAAGGGGGTCTATATCATCATGTCTCCGCGCAAAACCTCCTTCATTGACCCTTACTTATTGATGACCTTGGCTTGTGATGGCAAAACGTTTAAGGATGTCAGTCCATTTTACATAAAACGTGAATTAGATAAAATCAGTGGCCCTGTAAAAAACGCTACGCGTCTCCGAGACGGTAGCTTACTGTTAGAGACCTCAACTGCAGACCAGTCCAAAAAACTACAAAAGGCGACTTTGTTGGGCTCCTACCCTATCAGGGTAGCCCCACACAAAACACTTAACACCTGTCGAGGAGTAGTCACCACCTCCAGCCTAGACGGTCTTGCAAACGAGGAAATAGTAAGTTGCCTCTCTGATCAGCTTGTTTGTCAGGCGTACCGGCTAACACGGAAACAAGATGGCAAGGAGTACCCACTACGTACGGTATTTCTAACGTTTGCTGGGACTAAGTTACCGGAGTACATCTATTGCGGCTATGAGCGTGCGAGTGTCCGCCAGTATGTCCCGAATCCCATGCGCTGTTTCCAATGTCAGCGGTTCGGACATACTAAGGTCACATGCACCAATCCTGCTCTTTGTGAGCAATGTGGCCTAGCTAAACACGACGACCCAAACTGCAGCCGAACACCTTGCTGCGTGAACTGTGGCGGTAGTCATCCCTCCAGCTCGCGACAGTGTCCTAGATTCATGGACGAAAAAAGCATTCAGGAGCTACGTGTCAAAGAACGCCTGACTTTTCCAGAGGCACGACGGCGCTTTGAACAACTAAAGCCTGCTACCACTACTACTGGGTATGCATCAGCAGCTCGCCGTACTCCTAATACCACCGTTGCTGTTCAACACGTCCCTGTCGCCCACGCATCCACGCAGACAGACTTTCTAGCCGTTAAACCCACGTCTCAGACTGTTTGTATACCCACCAGCACAGCCTCCGCTTCAGCCGTACAGACTCCAGCCACCAAGCCATCAGCGGGTAACAGCCATCCCGTAGTAAATACGAAAAACCGATCCCGGCCACCACATAGATCGCGAAGTCGCTCGCCTTCTATTAGATCCCGGTCTCGTTCTACGAGCCGTAGGAGTTCTGACTCCCGAACATCAGCGGAGTCACAGGAGGCTAACGATTTTCGAGTCGTAGGGCCCAAATCAGCCAAGGTCAAGAAAAAGGTGAAAACGGCCCGCTAAAAACTCTTTATGGAAATAATCCAGTGGAATGTCAATGGTTTTCGAGCTCGTGCTCAAGACCTACAACACTTAGTCTCTCAACGGTCACCATCAATTATTTGTCTCCAGGAAACCCACTTACATCCCAATCACTCGTTACACCTTAACTCCTTTTCTGCATTTAGAAGCGACTCTCTTGCAGGTATGCGTGCAAGCGGTGGCGTTGCTACCTTAGTGGCGCCTAACATCTCAGCCGCCCACGTTCCTCTCACCACACCATTGCAAGCTGTGGCCGTTCGGCTACAGCTGGAGAGCATCAGTTTTACCATCTGCAACATGTACCTGCCGCCGCTCAGTATAGTTCCAGAGCGTGATCTTCAAGCTTTATTGGCTCAGCTCCCCTCACCACTACTCCTTGTGGGAGATTTGAATGCCAAGCACACGCTCTGGGGATCAGACACCGATGACGCCCGTGGATGCCTCCTCGTGGACGTCTTCGATAAGTCTGACCTCCTCCTGCTAAATACTGGTGACCCGACATTCCTATCATCCGCTTATGGTACACATTCCGTACTAGACCTTTCTTTCTGCAGTCCGTCATTAGTACCACTACTTGAGTGGTCAGTACTTTCCAACCTCTTTGGCAGTGATCATTACCCCATTAACATTCATTTTTCTGGCCGCCAATGTGTACCTTCTCGACATCCTCGCTGGATTATTTCCAAAGCTAACTGGGGAAAATTCCAATCCCTCATACACCTCGTCGACCATGGTTTCGACACCATCGACGAAATGGTCGAATATTTTACTTGCTCGATCCTGCTCGCTGCAGAATCCAGCATTCCTCGAGGCTCACCTACACCACGTCGTATTCCTGTACCGTGGTGGTCCGAGGAATGTAGTTTGGCTGTCAAAGCACGCAAACGTGCTTTGCGCATTTTTCAACGGCACCCGACGGAAGCGAACTTCGTCGCCTTCAAACGTTCTCGCGCTAGGGCACGCTTTATACTGCGCAACGCAAAGCGTAAATCTTGGGAAGCATTTGTGTCTTCGCTTTCCCGGCGCAGCTCTACCCATCAAGTATGGTCAGCTGTTCGGCGGATGTATGGCAAGTATCGCCGGACGGTAATTCCCGGCCTTGCCATCAACGGTTCCATGTGCACCACCGAGCAGGACATAGCTGAAGTCCTAGCTACCACATTTGCTGCCACGAGCCACACTGCCCGCTATGACGCTCTCTTCCTGCCTATTAAGGAAAAGGCGGAGCGGGTACCTCTTAATTTTAATAGTGACTGCACCGAGCCGTACAACCAACCATTTACCGCAGCCGAGCTCGCCCATTCTCTGGCGTTGGCAAAGGATTCTTCTCCAGGTCCCGATGACGTACACCGACAGATGCTGCTACATCTTCCATCTGAGGCGCTACGTTTTCTTTTAAACATCTATAACCGCATTTGGCATGAGAGGGTTTTCCCTTCCTCCTGGCGAGAGGGTATCGTCATCCCCATCCCTCGACCCGGAAAGGACCGCACCCTTCCATCTAGCTACCGCCCCATTTGCCTAACGAGTGTCATCTGTAAAACGTTGGAGCGAATGATAAACGCTCGGTTAACTTGGTGGCTAGAAAAACATAACCATCTGTCCAACTTGCAATGCGGTTTTCGTCGCCATCGCTCAAGTGTCGATAATCTAACACGCCTTGAGGGGTATATTTACGATGCCTTTCTACTGAAACAGCACGCCGTGGGCGTGTTCCTCGACCTGGAGAAGGCCTATGACACCACCTGGCGGTACGGCATACTCCGTAACCTACATGGTTACGGTATGCGTGGACATCTACCCGAATTCCTGTGCAATTTTTTAAAACTCCGCCGTTTTCGTGTGCGCATAGGAAACACGGTATCCCGGGAGCGGATACAAGAGAACGGCGTACCTCAAGGGTCGATTTTAAGCGTCGCACTTTTTGCCGTAGCGATTAACGGCATCACTAGTGCCGTTCGAAGTGGAATTCCATCATCCCTCTATGTTGACGACTTCGCAGTTTATTATAGATCAGCCAACATAGACCACATTGAGCGCCAACTGCAGCTGACCATCACCCAGCTAGCAGCTTGGGCGCTTCAAACCGGCTTCCGCTTTTCAGCTGCGAAGACACAGTGTATCCACTTTCACCGCCTACGAGGTATTCACCCGCCTCCTGATCTTCATTTGAACGGTACACCCCTGCCATTTGTCTCGCACCTGAAGTTCTTGGGCCTCTACTTGGACCGACAACTAAATTGGGAGCACCACATTCGTCACCTTCGAGCCTCTTGCGATCGTTCTCTTCGGGTGCTAAAGGTATTATCTGGAGCATCTTGGGGCGGCGATCGCACGGTAATGTTGAGGCTGTACCGCTCTCTGGTTCGGTCCAAGCTGGACTATGGCAGTTTTATTTATGGCGCAGCGACCGCCTCTAAACTTCGCCTTTTAGACACCGTCCATCATACTGGCATCCGCCTTGCCACAGGAGCTTTCCGCACCAGTCGAGTCGACTGTCTGTACGCAGACTCAGGCGAACCTCCACTCCATATTCGTCGCTCGCTGTTACTCTGCTCATACGTTTCAAAGTTGGCAAGTCATCCCAATCATCCTTGTTTTAAACCAGTTCTGTGTCCATATTTAGTCCACCGTTATATGCGGCCTGGTTCTCGGACTCGCCCCGTGGGAATAAGATTTCGGGATCTCCTACATTCCCATGGCCTCCGAATGCCTCGCGTGGAGAGGTCGTCCATCTGCCCTTATCCTGCATGGCAGCTCGATCGTGCGGTGTTCGATCTCGCTCTTTCAAGCAACTCTAGACTCGCTACTCCACATTCGGTGTTCCAACAACTTTTTGCCGAATTGCTGGGCCGTTACCCTAACTATGTTCCGGTCTTTACAGACGGTTCCCAGTTAGGTAACGCTACGGGTTGCGCGTTCTTCGTTAACGGTGAGGCTCACAAATTTCGCCTTATGGACTCCACTTCAGTTTTTTCCGCAGAACTGTATGCCATCTTTTATTTGCTCCTTTTTATTTGCAAGTTAGCTCCTGGCTCTTTTATCGTCTGCACTGACTGCCTAAGTGCGCTTCAGGCCTTGCAACAACACACTGCCACTCACACACTGGTTTTAAAGATACAGACCCAGATCTCGAAAATGCTCGGTCTCGGATACAATTTTGTTTTTACTTGGACCCCAGGCCATGTGGGGATATCCGGCAACGAGGAGGCGGACGCGGCTGCTAAGTCCGCTTGCCGTTTACCCCGGAGTTTAACAACTCGTGTGCCATTCCAGGATGTGCAACGTTTTTTCCGTCGCCAACTACTATCTGCTTGGCAGCACTCCTGGACAGCTTTAGAAGGCACACAACTCCGGGGTTTAAAGGAGAGCGTACAACCCTGGCAAACATCCTGCAGGGATAACCGGCGAGCCGAGGTGATACTCACCCGGCTGAGAATTGGGCACACACGTGCAACTCATGGCCATCTGCTAAGAGGGGAACCGGCCCCTGTGTGTGCCTCGTGTTCAGTACGCCTCACTGTGCGGCATATATTAATCGAATGCCCGCAGTACGCCAGAGTTCGGCAGTCTTTGGGCTTGGGAGCTAACTTGTGCAGTGTTTTAGCGGACGACCCAGTGGCCGTGGATAAGGCACTGCGGTTTGTTTTTAAAATCGGTTTTAACCAGCAAGTCTGACTTGTATTTTACATTTATTACTTCTAGAGTTTTAAAGTATTAGTCTTTAGCTCGTTTTTAATGCCATTTTAACAGTTGAGTGTTTTACTGTATTTTACCTTTTTAGCAGAATTTTTATAGCTTTTAAGTTTTAGTACTGACTTTGGGCCCAAATGACCTTGTTGTCGATGGGCCCCTAAACAACACACACTCACTCACACTCACTATCTATCTATCTAATACTAAAGTTCAGTTTTCAACAAACCTAACAAAACCGTATATGATATATGAGATGTTGTAACTTATATAGGATAACTTTAAACTTTTGGGTATCAATGCCGTTTTAGAGTATTTCAAAAGTGACGAAGGATTTATTCTTTCTTCAAAATTAAAGATTATATTACGCATTCCCCATAATGCTTAAAGAAACATATTACTAATTATGGATGGCATTACACTTTTCAACTAAAAAGTATAATTTTCTAAATAAAGTCATAACCAGGGAACTATTTTATGCACAAACAAAGAATCATTGAATGGAAATTCGTAGCTGATTGCGAGAAGAGCACGAAGTACCCTATTTAATTCCTATATTTTTCACAATTTAGTGACCTCAAAGTGGACGACACGTCGCTGGGGCCGGTTTTCTGCAGGAATCTCCGGTTTCCCCCGCCATCTCATTCTACCGTTGCTCCATCTTCATGCCATGTATCATCAGTGCCCCCGCCTGCGACGCCGTATGTAATAAAAGTGGGCATTAAACACTACACATTTCACATTTATTCACAATTTAAATCATCCTGAAGGACATTTAAATGTGAGAGGTAGAGAATACAAACAGATTATGAATCTGACGTGCGTTTTAGGGATTATTCTTAGCTGGACATTGTAATTTTCAGACTATTTAATGGAGCAATAAAGGCAACAATACTTTGACCGCTCCATTTAGAAAAGATGTGAAACAAAATATCGAAGTAAAAGTTTTTAAAATGTTAAAGCAAGTTGCTGCAAGCATGGAAAATGAGGAATAATAAAGAAACCATAAATGTCAAATAGCATTGCAATAGGCTAATCAATAAAACAATTACTGTTTACAAATTACTTAAATGCTGATGATGTTCAGCAAATTTCACTGACTGAAATGAAACTATTCGTAAAGCCATATTGACTTTTATAAATTTGTTTTTCTTCTAAACTTACAAAAATAAAATAAATGTTTGTTTAAAATAATCTTATGTGTTATATTCTCATAACTTTATCTCCTCACTAACATTTAACTTTGGGCCTGGTCTGAAAAGTATCTTGTTTTCTTCCGTTCACTTTATGTTACTCGAGATAAACATTTGCAGAAGTGGTTTCTTAAACATTTCGTTGTAGATACAAAGGGAATACAATAGTCTTGAAAGCTTTCGTTTAGTTTTAAAGCTTTCCTATTATGCATCATTATGCAAAATTTAAACAAAATAAAGAGAACAATTTTGCAGAAAATTCAGAATATAATTTTGTACGTGTCAGTATCTCAAGATTGTATTTTAAACAAACTTGTCTACAGGGTAGCCCACAAAAAGCAGGAAATTTGTTTTAGATTCTGTAATATGAGTTGGAGACACATACTTTCATTTATATTTTACTGACAGTGTTACTCAAATATTCATAATCAATGCAAGTGCTAAATGTCTGGAGTACTACATGGCAAAGCGAGAAAGCGTATCCACAAAAATTCTCAACACAGAGATGTCTACCTCAGACTATCGCACATACATGGCGAGTCCAATGTATTGTATACTCTGTTCAGATATAATCATGTCTTCTGGACAGCAATGTGTCATACAGGCGCGAGAAAATATATCATATAGACACACGCAGCTTCTAATCGCTCTATTTGTGTTTCGTAACTTACTGTCCATCAGTTACTAATATTTTACTTCTCTAGTCGACCAGATAAGACCCGATAAGGTACGATGGCAGCGCTGGTCACCTGAAGATCGATACGCCTCAACGCTCTGTCGAGTAACACGAGAGCTGTTCAAAAAAGAATGATCACAATTTTTTTTTATCCACCACAAATCTCATATCGCCTGGAATCGAACTCTTGGTGGAGTGAGTAGCTCCACCTATCAATTATAAAAAATATATTAGAAATGAAGAGACCTTCCCAAAAAATTCAGTATATTCAATATTTTATGTAAGTATATTAAATACCTTGTATCCTTTTCAATGAAAAAGGATAGAGCCAATGTATTATTTGGTATTTATCAAGTACTTTGGGGGTTATGCTGCAGTTAGACGCACATTCGTGGATCGTTTTTCCAAATTTTTCCAGGCCTCAAAACATTCCTGACGAAATCTCGTTATCTAATTTTTGGATGGAGCCCAATACCTTCTCCACCTGCTAGGCACTGGGAGACAAAGCAAACAACAAAAAATAATAAGCTCGTCATTTCTTGCATCTGACTTCATCAAACCTAAATACCATCTTACGGCTCTGAATTTACCGTTTTCATTATTTAAAAACTGTCAGATTGATTCTCAAACCTCCTGAACAAAGCCAGCCAAAGAATTCAATTGCAACGTTCAGAGTTAGCGCGAGCTCTGCAAAGTTGGCTACAGTAGTTCGTAGCGTTCTTCTTTTGTCTGGAGGTCATGCAGCGCTGTTTTCTCGACCGTTGTTATGCAATGGAGCCTTAAGCGATAATAATTGGTGACTGGCGACCACTCGAACCTAATTCCTAGAAGTAAAGCAATTATCTCTATTACCTGCAGAAGCTACACCCGAGCTATTGGCGTCTCAAGCTGCCACAACATAACTTAGAATGCATTCTATAACGTATATGGTCTATTTTATGTAAAGAAACTGATAAACTTGCGAGAACATGTCTTATTTTAATCGTATTATAGGCAATTTTAACTTTACATACATCCCAGATTGCATAAACTCATTTTTATTAAACCATTTTGCTCAATGTATGCCCTTTTACGATTTTAACCTCATTATTTTGGATGTTTGTGCCCTTTGTGTATTTATTTAGTCATTTTATTTCATATATGTTGAGTATATTAAGAGAGAAATTATTGTCATTTTACATATTTCTTTAATACCGAGTGAGGCACACTACAGGAGTCTCTGGTTCAAATCCCTGGGGCCCAACAGCCTTCTTGAAGGTTTCTTTTCGTGATTTTCCTCCCTCTGGGTGAATACAGGATTGGATAATTATACTCATAAATTTTTCAATCACCCCTTTCATCACTAGAAAAACATTTTAAGCCATCATTTAGACAAAGTAAGGGCTTTCAAAATTATATTATGCAAATTCTTAGTCCATTTGTCAAAGTATTTTCCAGACTTCTTAAGACACCTCCAAAATATGGTTTTTGAAGGTATCAACGGCTTCTTCTGACGACGAAAATCGCTCTCCACGCAATTTATTCTTAATGTTCGGGAACAGAAAAAAAGTCATATTGTGCCAAATCAGAACTGTATGGTGGTGACCCATCAGTTCTATTTTTTCAGCCTTCAAATATTCTTTTGTTGGACAAGATGTGTGTACGCTCGCATTGTCTTGATGAAGAACGATCCTAGAGCTGTTGTTGGTTTTCCTTACTTTACCGAAAACTTCTGGCAAATAAATGGTTGTGTACCATTCGGCATTGTTGTTGTAATTTACGTCCTCCAACGTTAAGTCATATCGGACGATCAATGGAATGGATGAAATGATGCTCAAATGAGTTCGGGGTCCATGGAGCTTAGAGTTACCCGACATTCGTCTTACAGGATAAGGGAAACCCCCGGAAAAAACCTTATCTAAGTAACTCACCCTGACCGAGATTCGAACTCGGGACCTCTTGAACGTGATGCAGACATGCTACCATCCACGCTACCAAGGCGGGCTACCATTCGGCGTTGGCCGTTTTACGTTAAGTCATATTGGCCGGTGAATGAATTGGGTGAAATGATGTTCAAATGGGTCCATGGAGCTTAGAGTTACCCGACATTCGTCTTGAAGGATAAGGGAAACCCCAGGAAAAAACCTTATCCAGGTAACTCACCCTGACCGAGATTCGAACTCGGAACCTCTTGAACGTGAGGCAGACAAGCTACCATCTACGCTACCGAGGCGGGCTTTACGTTCCTGTAAAGACAATGTTGCCACATGGCCAGTTTTGCTGAAAAAGCAGGCGTCCATTTGCTTCAAAGTGCTTCAAGTGCGAACAACTTTTGTTGGATTTGCTTCATCTTGAAACACTCATACAGTTGATTGCTGTTTACGTTCCGGCTCATAAGCATAGATCCATGATTCATCACCTGTTACAATCTTGTATACGTCTTTTGAGGCTCCGACATTTTCTTTGAGTATTTTTGTACACCCATCGACACGAGCAACTTTTTGAGATTGCATCAAATTATGTGGGATCCAACGATAAAAATCTTTTTAACGGCTAAATAATCATGCAATATTTTATACGTATATGCTGGTGGAAGTAATGCCTAGGGTTGCCTCAGTCTCACAATATGTCGCATGACGATCTTGCATTATTATTAGTTTTTGCACAGCATCAATATCCTCTGGCACAACAACTGATTTTGGACGACCCTCATAAACTTCATCATTGAGCGAACGGCGGCCACGACTAAATTCGTTATACACACCAGCGTTTTACAGTGGCAAACGATGGAGCTTTGTCGCAAAATGTGGAAGTTCTTTGATAGATGCACTCTTTCCTTCAAAAATCGCAATAAATCACTGCACGAACATTTGCAATTAATTTACTCTCCTTTATCCCTTTATTATCTTCTAATAAAAATATTTTTTCTACCGAAGCCTTACTTTCTTTAATTTTACGTGTTAATTATTTGTTTTTGTTGAGACAATTTTCAAGTTAATGTCAACAAAACAAATGACGTTCTATTGACAAAATGACTAAGGTCAACAATGTCAAACTTTCCATTGGAAACGTCAGATGGCCGCTACAACATTCAGGGTTGCCAAAGCTCAAAAAATAAAGTGCCACTCGTAACTGAAAAATAATGTTCTGTTTAGTGCAAAAATAAATGTCTCTTCATTTGCTATAAATTGAAAAAGTGTGTCTTCTTGTTTATGAATTATTTTGTAAACATCTCTTACAATATGGCTCGCTTCGAATTAGCTTCATAAATTTGCGGCTACCAAAATTAAGGTTAGTGGCTACCCATTTATTATAGTAGCTCTTATCAATGTCCGCCTTCACAGTGTTTGGTCCCGGGTTCGATTCCCGGCGGTGGGGATAGGAATTTTTCTCCGACCAAGATAACTCCACATCTTCCCCAGAGTCTGGAAATATGAATGAGAGTGCAAATGTGTGCGTGATCTAATGATTAAAACCCAACGAATACGAGTTAACACCGTCGATATGTCCCAAAGGAGAACGGCCGCTGATATGATCATTGGAATTAAGGGCGGGGTATAAATGGAGCAAATAAAAACTGTCACTGTCTTTTCTTTGCCCCACTCGGTAACATCCTTTGGCTTTCAAGGATAGACAATCCATGATCGAACTTCTCCGTCCATTGTTTTGACTGTTGTTTTGACTCTGGTGTGTAATGATGGATCCAGGTTTCATGCACAGCCACAAATCAGCGCAAAAGTCCTTTGGATTGTTATTAAACACCACCAGACACACGGTAGAAGTGTTCTTACGGATGCGCTTTTGGTCGACTGTAAGAAATTGCGGCACCCGTCTTGCACACAGCCTTTTATTGTCAATTTTTCATGCAGGATATTGTACACTCGCTCAGTTGAGATGCCTACAGCCTCAGCAATCTCACAAATTTTGTTTCGGCGGTTTTGCATAACCAGATCGTGGATTTTTTCAATGCTGTCCTGAGTGGTGACCTAAATTGGGCTACCAGAGCGCGACTCATCTTCGGGGCTTCTATTACAACGTTTAAGTTCATTGATCAAAAAGTAAAGGATCTTCAAGGTTGGTGTAAAGTTCGCGTGAACTTCATCCAAATCGGTTTTGACTTGTGCGGCAGTCCAGCCCTTCAAATAAAAATGTTTAATAACAACACAAAACTCAATTTTAAATCGTTGCTATCACACTGACCAGTTCAGATAATTGTCAACAATGAATTGTATATTGTAGCACATTCAAATGTTCTGTACAATCTTTTGAGTAATCAAGCTTACCACCCACAAGTTGCAAGAAAAGATGCGCACCCCTCTTGGAAATTTACCAGACTTATCAAACGACCCTCGTATTTGGAAACCTCTCTCGAGGCGTAGTGAAGCAATAGAAATTACGTATTAATTGATTATATTCGTCAGCAGCAGTTCTGTTAGGTATACCTACACGTGATGACAGAAAACGTCTGCCAACATCAGTTTGTTTCTTGTTTTGTTACGTTAATGGTTATGACTCAGTCTTCGAAGAGGGCAATTAATGTGTTTGCTGTATGATTATACTATTTCGACACAGAAAACCTAATAATCTAAAGCGTAGATAGAAACTTTCCTACAAAAAAAAACACAATTTTAGAGTAACAAAATTACGGGTGTACTCCAGCAGTTCAATACGAGCCCGCCTCTGTAGCATAGGTGGTAGCGTGTCTGCACGTTCAGGAGACCCCGAGTTCGACTCTTGGTCAGAGTGAGTTGTCTGGATAAATTTTTCCAAGGTTTTCCCTTATCTTGTAAGATTTATGTTGGGTAATTCCAAGCTCTTTGGATCCTGAGCATCATTCATTCGTTTCATTCATCACGCGATGAGTTGGGAGAGGTAAGTTTAAAAAGAATGGGAAAAATGCAACACAAATATCCTGAGAAACTAAATTGATCTATAAGGGCCTAAGGTGCAACATCGTCACCTTTGAGATTTTAGCATGTATGCAGGCACCTAACATTTGCCAACCTTGTGGTCGACCAGCTGTAGCTGTGCTTTAGTCCGTCTTTCATTTAATCATAAGGAGCTGTCTCGCCAGTTTTTCCTGATATTCAGTTACAAAAGAGCATAAAGCATAACGTATCATTTTGCTTGCTCTGCGCTGTTCAATTTTTATGTAATGTTGTCAATATATTTCTTCAATATTTCTTCGATACCTCGATGGTGATTCTGCAATTTTTATTTTATTTTAAAACCACAAATTAGTATTGCAAATCCCGAGAATTTATTAGGAACGTGATATATGTACAGTAACATTATGCAAGAAAGTAATTGTATGTCAAATTCAGTACCAGTTAACTTTTTCGAAGAAGAAATCACTACATATCTCAACGACGATTCGTCACCTCCACTTTCTAGTGCAGTGGATTTCTGGAAAACGTATTCAAAATTTACAGAATTAAAACAAATATAGCCGCTAAATATTTGTATATTCTACCTGCTACAGTTTTCTCTACGTGACAAGAAAAGAAGTGTACGTTCCTCCGAAAGAGTGAGAAAGCTAGTGTTTTTTTTTTTTTTTCAAAAACTTATAAAAGTAGATTGTTTTGCTTTTAAATGTCTAATGTAGATTTTAAAAATAAGAAAACTGATAGTTTTAAGTTTTGTCTCATTAAATATGCGCACTTATTTAATATACAGTTCTCCCAACATTTTATTTGTATTAAAATTACAGGTAGAAATAACATTGAGTATCGAAGTATCGTGGAAGATATAGCATTTGTTTTTTGTATCGAGAATCGAGTAGTGAGAAAAACTGGTGTCGACCCTTCCTAAAAAGAACAAATTAAGCAAGCACGTGCTTCTTTATGTTTTGCTTTATGTGATTCATTCTATAAATCATTATATTATGCAGATTTTATTAATTTTCTTATTATTACAATTTTTATTATTCTGGGTGGCTAGGTTGGTTCGGCGCTGGCATACTGAGCACAAGATCGCGAGTTCAATTCCGGCCGATTTGAATCGATGGTTTTAAGTAGTTGTTTTTAAGTGCTTTAAATGCACACAAGCCCAGTAAATTTACTATATTTTAAATATACAAGATATTTGAAATATCTACCCTTTTCTAAAATGTTATATGAAGTACGTGGCAGAATTTTAAACACTTTTGTAACAGCCGTGTTCATATAAATACAATAACTTTATGTTCCTTTATAGAAATTATGGATATTGTGAACACATAAGAACCAAAAATGAAGCTGATTATTTTCTTAAAAACAGAAATATATTCCCACATGTAGACAGGTATATTATAAACTTCGTTGCAGAGGATTGGGAACCATCTACGTATTATCACAAAAGATCTATACGCTAAAAATATTTAGAAGGCACTTATAACAAATTCAAGCACATTAAGTCGAATGTCATGGTTAACGACAGATTTAGAGCACAAGGACGTAATGCAGTTCAGAGCCCTCAACTTGTTAAACCAGACTTGCACGACCCTGCAATTACTAAAGGCCACCGAGAACATTATATACAGTTTTAATATAAGCAAGTCAACAGGAACAGGCTTCTAGACTTTTTATCGTCCTCCAAAGTAGTTCATGTTGGACGATGAATGAAACGGCTGGTGAAATGATGTGCCAGTCCATTACCAGATATTTATCTTCCAGGAAAAGGGGAAAATCCTGGCAAAATCTTAACCAGATAAGTCATCCTGGCCCAAATTCGAACTCCGGATCTCTTCAATGCAAGGCAGAGATGATAATTAGCGTAAGGTTCACTTCTTTGAATGTAATTAATAATAATAATAATAATAATAATAATAATAATAATAATAATAATAATAATAATAATAATAATAATAATAATAATAATAATAATAATAATAATAATAATAATAATAATAATAATAATAATAATAATAATAATAATAATAATAATAATAATAATAATAATAATAATAATAATAATAATAATAATAATAATAATAATAATAATAATAATAATAATAATAATAATAATAATAATAATAATAATAATAATAATAATAATAATAATAATAATAATAATAATAATAATAATAATAATAATAATAATAATAATAATAATAATAATAATAATAATAATAATAATAATAATAATAATAATAATAATACATTAGGATGAGGAAAACATAAAAAACTGGCTTCAGAAAATAACAAAAAGAGCAAATTATTATGTTTTCTACAAATATTACCTAGTACAAACATTAAAATTATAAAGATTATTCGCATTCCCGTTATACCAGGTGCGTTCAAGTTATAACACCTGTTTTTTTTCAGGATTGGGACCAGACAGGAACTTCTGTTTTTTTAAATACACGTAGACTCTTTATGAATGCGTGACAGAAATGGCAGCACTGTACAGTGCATAGAACTCTAGTTAGAAATGTTTTTGATACTTAAAATGGTGACGTTTTCATTGCAAGAACAGCGTGTAATCATTCGTTTTCTCCAATTTTCGTGATGTGACACCTATTGAAATTCATCGCCAGTTGAGTGAGACATATGGTGATTGATACCGAAATTAAGGGATGCAATGTATAAAGAATCTTAATGGATTTCAAAGGCGTATTCTATGTTTGTTACGTCATGAACATGTGCAGTTGGTTGAGTCGTGTAACAAAAGACACGGGAAAAACAGAATTCTAAGGGTAGCACTTGACTTTGTGAATAGGGCATTCTTCGGACCCTTCATAATGGCATGACAAAATAGTCACAAAGGGAATCAGTGGTTCAATAACGGGCTTCAAGAAAGTGAAAGTCAAACACACCCACGCGCAGCTGTGACCAGTAGGGACTTTCAGTTCGTGGCTGGCAAGCCATTAAGAAAGTCCTCTTCTTCTGTCTTGGTCGAGGGCAGACCAGAAGTGATGAGAGAAGATATTTGTCGGTTTATACGTAACTAATTAAGTATTATCGAGTAATAAGCATTCCGCCTTCAGTAACTCTAAACAGTAATATATTGGTAACCCTTGGTCGGCAACTTCAAGTTCGATGTTCTGATAAAAAGAAGCAGCAATAGAAAGGCAAGAGATATGGGGAAGCATGGAAAACAAAAGTTCATTGAAGTTTTATAGGATTTTGAAAAGGGACTGGGGAAGAGAAGGTTATATAAACAAATGTAGTAGGATTGAAAGGGAGGGATTAGCATGGATGAGAACAGGTGCAATATTTATGAAAGGATTAAGGTGGAATGAGGTAGGAATATGTGAATTATTTGGGGGGCGAAGAAAGTGTAGAACATTATGTAGTAAGATGTGAAGAAATTGAGAAGTGGAGGAAGGAGGCATGGAAGAAAAAAATGGGAGAAAGTTGAGGGCAAAATTGTAACAGTAAGAATGCTGACAGGGAAGCAACGGAATAGAAATAAAAATGTAGGAAGATTTCTTGGTAAAATGAAACATAAATGGTTGAGGATAGTTAGAAGCAAAATTTATGAAGGGGGGGGGGGGAGAAAAAAGGGGGGAGGAAGGATTTTGCAGGGAAAAGCAAGGGACACAGGTAACCCCTCAGTGAAGCATAAGGCTGTTATGCCAAGCTGGCTGAGGAGTGAAAGAAGGTAGTCGCTCAATTCTTGTACATAGGTTAAGAAAGGGTGGTATGTAAATAAAACGGTTTTCTGTAACACGCCTGTAAACTACTTTCTTTTGTACAAATAAAATATCAAAATATGACTTGCTGGAAAACAATATTGAAGATGAAGAAGAAAAAATAAGTGTAGAAGATGATTTTATAAACATTTTTAAAAATATCGATGGCGTGTTGATGAAGAAGACATTGACAATGACGGAGGTTATAAGCAGATTACAGAGGAAGGCATTATTGCATCATGCAATGTTACTAAAAATGAAGACTAAGAGTATTGTTGGGAACCCGTATCTACGATTGCGCTGCTTGTTTACACAAACGGAACTGATAGGCGGGCAGTGTGTAGATCAAGAGCCGGCAGACTAAGATAACATGCAGATAAAGTTCTGCCGAAACAAAAAAAAACTGAGATAAATGGAAATTTCTAGTTACTTCTTGACAGACAGGGTTTCAGTGTTTGGAAGGTTCTGATGAAATCTCGATTGACAGAGAAAAGTTGTTTTTCTTTATTGTTCCGGAAATATCTCGAACTTAGGAATGAGGTATTTAAGGAAGTGCCGACTCGCCAAGAGTTAGTCGGGCCCAAATGACCTCGTTGTCGACGGGCCCTAAAACCCACTAATCCAATCCAATCCAGCCAAGAGTTAGTTGTAAACAGAGTGAGTCGCGAGAGGTAAGCAGAGATCAGAACTGAACGATGCTTGTTATTGTAATCGACCTTGGAAGACTGTGTTGTGTTATGTGATGTAATTTTTGCTGCTACGGAGTGTATTTCTAGGCAAATAAAGAACATTTGGAATATCTGCAACTCTGCCTTTTAATTGTACGAACCCACGAAGTCACAGTATTCAGATTCAGAGAGTGTTGATGAACCATCTGTGGTTATGATCCACGCACAAGCAGTAGCAAACAGAGAAATTGCTTTATTTCTAGAGTCAAGCCGAAATATTGCGAAATGAACTTCTAATGTTAAAGCGGATGCGAGATGACGCTGTTCGTAAGCGATACACTAAACTGAGACAGCAGACGCTCATTGCCCTTTTTCACTACCGAGTTGTTTGTAGCTATATTGTGTACAGTACAAATACATAGTGCGTGTGCTTTTAGGTGGAAGTGTGCCGTCAGTAATTTCTAAACTTCATTACACATATTTCGGTGATATACGTGTTTTTCTTATCGTTGTTCCGTCATTCTCTGCATAACCTGATTTTCGTTAACTTGGATTGGTCATGGTCCTAGTTGATCCGGGTAAACGAGGTTCTACCATACATTGAATTACACACACAATTAGAAATAACAATTCTTACACCACATCCGGGAATCGAACCCGGTATTGTAGGCAGGTGCTCCACTGACTGAGCCGTGGAACCAGACTGTAGACACAACAAAGAGAGAACTTGTTTCATCTGGTACTCAGAGAAGGAAGTCTGGGTTTTCAAGAGTTATCAATTATCACGTCTTCTGAATCATGCTGTAGCACATGTGACTTATAATAGACACCATTCTGCGTTGTTTATAAACTGTGAGTCAAATATACACACGTATGATCGTAAATTCGGATCCGGCTACATGCACAGAGTTCATAAAGAACGTGCGGGTGACTCACAGTCATGTGTAGGCTCAAGGTTGCATTCTACATGTGCCTTGTCAGTTTATTTACTCTTACTCCGTATTTAAAACGTGCTGCGCGACAAGGGTTGTCAATCTCTCAGAATTTTATGGAACAGATTGCTGAATGGCCCGTGTTGTGAAGTCATTGTATACCCTCGGAAGTATAAGGATTTTCTTGAACAATATTCATATTATAGCCTTGTAAGATAAATTGCAACTTTTCTTTTGAATAATTTTACACACACGCGCGCACGCACGCACACACATATCCGCACAGGCCACACACCACTGAGCATTTTCTAAAAAAAAATCAGGGAATTTAAAAATACGTATTTCTTAATTTCTGTTTCATATAACCTTGCCCCGCTGACATGTATCACTCCGCGTGCAACTAACTTCCCCCTCATCCTAATTGGCTAATGCTTTCGCGCCATAGGCCATAGGCGGTGCCTTCCCGTCACATTTAGAACTGCAGTAAACGTCATAATAATTGCCAGGAAGATAGAAATAAGAATATGAAGGCATGCAAAAATAGTGAAGTTTATAATGAAACTGAGCAAGTTGAAACTGAATGAATGAGCAATGAAACAACAACAAGTTTATAATGAAAGGCCTTCGGCCTTTTCCCCTTGATTTTTTTAAACCAGCACACATACCTTGCAAAAATGCTTGTCTTTCAGTCTTAAAAGTCGTGTCACGCCATACTTGTCGTGTGTCCTTCATTCACCCAAGTCTCGTCAAGATAAGTATATTTTGCGATTTGGACAATTTGATTGTCCTTAAATAACGTCTTCGCCACACAGCAATATCGCCCCTGAAGTGGTAAGTTTTCCTGTTGTCTCAGGTTCATGTCGCGATGTTCCTACGCATCTAACACACTTGTAGATTCAGGGCACAGCTGTTCGACTTCTCTCACTGACAAAGACAGATTCTTCTCAGTGAGTGCATTAAGCACATGCAATACAATTCTGTTTTCGCCGCTTTGTAAAGGTTTTCCCTTGCGATGCTTCAGCGAAAAACTGGCGGTAGACTCTGCCATTATGCATATAATATGTACACACGCAATAAACGATCAATAAAATAATTTAGCTCTCGCTTTCGGCATAGCACATTTTTTTTTTTAATTTTTGGGTGTGGCCCCGCCTCCGCCACACCCGGTGGCGATCAACCGAAAGGGATCTACGTCGCCTCCCCTACCATGCACTAAGCTACACTAAAGTGATGGGTAGGAAAGGTGGTAAGTGGTGCCCGGTACCGCCGAAGCAACCCGGGAGTTAGTGTGTGAATACTAAATAGGCGCCCGCATACAAGAGAGTATACGGACAGAGTGGGGAATTAGGTACTGGCCATGGCCGAGGCCCTGACCAGGGACCTATTGTTAGCGGAGGATTTTCATGCTCATGCAGGATGGAGCTATGCGGGGGTGTCATGCTAAATATAAACTGTTGGGATACCTTACCATAATTTAGGGTTCAGCTGGAGAGGGAGCTAACTTATCGATGTTCCTCGACGTGTTGCCGTTGGTCCTGTAACAAATAGATTGGGAGGGGGGAGGAATGTACAATTGGAGGTTAATAAATATTTCCCCTGTCATTTATTATACGTATTTTATTTATTTATTTTTTTATTTTCGCCCTTTTTTATTATATTTTTTGTTTGTTTTTTTTATTAATTTTTTTTTTTTTTATTTTTTACAATATAACATATGTACAAGTGTTAGTATCTACAAGTTGTTATCTGGTCGGGTCCCTGGAGTTCGCCTGGTCGTCATCTGTTGGGGATGTCCGTCGTCCCCGGGCCGCCTAGGGAGTTGAGTGACATCCTCCCCGGGTCTTCCGGACAGCTGCTGTATGTATTGTGGCTATGGTGGGACAAGTTGGTGAAGGTAATCAATAACAATGGTGTTCATGTCTGTGCTGTGACGGTTTAGTGGAATGCTTCTGTCGAATAGCGATAGTGGTCTCTTGTGTTTGTCTATGGTTGTGTGGCATTTGCCAATGCTGTTGATGAGTGGATTGTGGTGGTTGTGTGCAGATTTGTACATGTTATCGGCAAGTTTCTTGATAAATTGTTCAATTGTGTGCATATGGAGGTCGTCGTGCAATAAGTCCAATGGGACTGATCTCGGGACTTTTGCGGCTATTCTAAGATATTTATTTTGAACTAGTTGCTATATGGCTCTTTGCGCAGTGTCCCCATGCTGGGGCTGCAAGCACACCTTGGAATGGCGATATATGACTAATCCAGTTCAAAACAAGGTCAGTGATAAAAGTGATATAAACAAATATGTCATCACTACCGCTAAAGCACGTGCTATCGTGCCATGTACTTGAGAGCAAAGGAACCTCCTCTTTACTTTGTTTAAGAATTAACATGCATTTCAGATAAATCAACTCTGATGCCTAATATATTTCACTGAAACAGTTACGAAAATATAAATTTGACAATTCTCTTCCAACGTATAAAGATATATCACCATGTTAAATAACGAACTAATTTTTACCGCACAACAGTCTATACTGCAATAGCAGCCAATGAGAGGTGATAACGTCACGTGACCGTTAAGAGATACGGGGAAAGCTTATGTGAAACAAGGATTAATTATAATCTATCTGTACCTAGTTTAATCCTGCGGTAAACAACTGGGCGGGAAGAAAGAGACAGATATTGGGACATAAAACGGTTAAACTGTTAATTGGTTTAGCGAAGTTAATGAGCGTTTTCTTTTATTTGCATGCGTACGATAAACCCCTCCTTTAAGTACAGTACTGTAAGTAGTTTTCTAGTCACTTCTCTGCGAGCTAATTTCAGAGAGAGAAAAGTGTGCAAATGTTTCGATTCTTATAAACGTAATAGTCCCACGTTTTATCTTTCTGCTTCACATACCACATAGATGTGTTCTGTATACTACGAGGTACGTTCAGAAAGTAAGTTCTGTTTGGTAATAAAATTAAACTGTGTACAGATACAGAAAAATTAATGATTGCACAACATACTACAACTCTTAAACTACGTTTCCACATAACTGTCAAAATTTTGCAGGCATTTGTTATAGTGAGGCACAAGTTTCTGTATATCTTCTTCATATAAGTTTGCCGCCTGTGTCTTCAACCAGTTGGAAACATTTTCTTTCAGCTCTTCGTCATTGTTGAAGTGTTGACCACCAAGGAAAGCTTTGAGATGCAAAAACAAATGAAAGTTGCTAGGAGCGAGGTCAGGGCTGCACGTGGAGTGGTCAAATACGTCCCAGCCAAATCCCTGTAGGATGTTTTTCGTCGCATTTGCAGTGTGTGGCCGTGCGTTGTTGTGAAGAAACACAACACCTTTTGACATCGCAAATTTGCCGATAAATTTCAATTGGTTTCACTTTCCTAGCATTCAGAAAAAACGAATCACAGATCTGATTTCACAAGCGGCGGGATTTTCAATCAACATCGACATTGTAAACAAGCACAACAAAGTGTACGTGGCTGACAGCGATCTCACAATGGCGCACGTTACTTCTCCTTGATACAGAGCGTCTACCGCGAATGTGCGGAACTGCGGTCGCAGCGCTGCAGCGGAGATAAATTGGAACAGAACTTACTTTCTGGACGCCCCTTGTAATGTACAGATTAGACAGGTGAAATTATACATACTGTTAACTTATTATGTTAAATCATGCTGCATTTTATTTAACAATTATAAGTCGCGCTATTCGAACGGTTACCATGGATTTATCTCTGGTAATAGATACCTCTCAGATAACGCACTGATTACTCCACGTGGAGTAAACATATATCTGTCATTTGTGATTCCTGCAAATTCCATTGACTGAAGTGATGCGTTCATTGGTGCTTAGCACACGAACGGGAGGCCCGTCAGTACCCCTCTCACTCTTACAAGAATAATCAGTATGATATCTGAGAGGTTTCTGTTAACAAAGATAAATCCATGGTATTATAGCGCTGCTGAAATGCTTTCCATGGATTCATCTTTGTTAATAGAAACCTCTCAGATAACGCACTGATTATTCTCCGAAAGGTGAGATGGTTACTGACGCCTTTCTCGGACCTCTGCTAAGCACCAATGAACGCAGCACTTCAGCCAATGAATGCGCAGGAATCACAAATGACAGATACATGTTATGTCCACGTGGAGTAAAACATAGGGTTGCAATGTCTTCGCTGTTTTCTCTCTAATTCATCATTCATTTTATACTTCTAGTTTTCTTGTGAACTTCAATGGTGCAAGTGATGCTTCCTGGGACGTGTCTAGCTTTGATGGTGGAAATAGTGTCAATAATCCAGCCAGTTTATCTCGTAGTGATAATATTAGTGGTGCTAGTAATAATGTTGCTTCTACTTCTAGTGTCGCTGGTGGGACAGCAAATGAAGCAAGAGTAAAAGGAAGCAAGCTACCTTTAGGGATGCTCAGTAAACAGTCCCAGCAATGTCCCAGTAATACTTTTAAAGTATATGGAAGCCAATAAAACAAAGGGACCTATTACTGAAACTGTTGAAGCAGTAGGCTTAAGCAGATATACAGTTTGAAAAGTTTCGAAGAGACTTCCTATTACGCCAAAAAAGAAGGGCAAGAGGAAACCAAAGTTAGGGAAGGTTGATAATTTCACCTGCGACATAGTTCCAAGGGAGGTGTACAGATTTTATAAAGAAGGGCAATCACCAACAGTTTTGGAATTGCTGCATTAACTTCAAACCGTGTGCGATTTTCCTTACAAAAAGGATTCACTTAGGCAGTTGTTAGTGAAGTTAGGTTTCCGCTTTCGCACGTTAAATAAGAGACGTGTGATTATGGAATTAGCAAGGATTGTGGCATGGAGATACAAGTACTTGAGCAGGCTAAACTATTGAAGGCAGGAGGGGTATCGTATAATTTATTTAGACGAGTCTTGGTACGATACTCATGATGTCGTAAGAAAAGGTTGGTATGACGGCAGTTGCTCTTGTTGCCTTCCAGTCCCTGTGTCACATGGAAAAAGAATAATTATCCTGCATGCAGGTGGTAGCCAGGTTTGGATTGAGTAGATCTATAATAACCGTTCCAGCAGCGCTTATATGCAATTTAAAGTCAGTAAGCTTTTCATCATGGAGCAGGCGGGTGCTTCAGCCGAAAAAAAAAACACAATCGAAGCAAACCTTTAAAACGTGGCGAGAGGCGAATGATCGTATATTATTTCGCGGTGCTTAAAGAAACCCTGAATCGCCTGTAAAAGAAAGAAACTGATGATCTCCTTGGTGTTTCTGCAAGTAGTGTACATAGTGTTAGAATAGAACAGTAAGCATCCGGAACTCTAAGAACACTGGGAAAATCGCGTAAATGCAAACAGCGCGTGCAGAAATACGACGATTTTACGAAAAGTATTATACGCAGTAAAATTCATGATTTTTTTTTTCTTCAGAAATGAACCAACTCATAGATTTAGTAAGGTAATGTGTAAGCCAACTCTATTTATTTATTGTCTAATCTTTGTTTCACATAAGCTTGCCCCGTATCTCTTAACGGTCACGTGACCTTATCACATCTCATTGACTGCTGTTGTGGTGCAGACTGTTGTGTGGTAAAAATTAGTTCGTTATTTAACATGGTGATATATCTTTATATGTTGGAAGAGAATTGTCAAATTTATATTTTCGTAACTATGTTAACTAAATATATTACGCAACAGAGTTGATTTATCTGAAATGCATGTTAATTCTTAAACGAAGTAAAGAGGAAGTTCCTTTGCTCTCAAGCACATCGCACGATAGCACGTGATTTAGCGGTAGTGATGACATATTTGTTTATTTGACTTTTATCACTGGCCTTGTTCTGAACTGGATTAGTCATATATCGCCATTCGAAGGTGTGTTGTACCGAGTGCGAGAGCTAAATTATTGATCGTTTATTGCGCGTGTACTTATTATATGTATAATGGCAGAGTCTACCGCCAGTTTTTCGCTGAAGTATCGCAAGGGAAAACCTTTACAAAGCGGCGAAAAAAGAATTGTGGTGCATGTATTTAATGCACTCACAGAGAAGAATCCGTCTTTGTCAGTGAGAGAAGTCGAACAGCTGTGCTCTGAACTTACAGGTGTGTTAGATGCTTAGGAACATCGCGACATGAAATTGAGACAAAAGGAAAACTTACCACTTCAGGGGTGATATTGCTGTGTGGCGAAGACGTTATTTAAGTACAACCAAATTGTCCAAATCGCAAAATATACTATATTGATGAGACTTGGATGAATGAAGGACACACGACAAGTATGCCCTGACACGACTTTTAAGACTGAAAGACAAGTATTTTTGCAAGGTATTTGTGCTGATTTAAAAAAAAACAGTGGAAAAGGCCGAAGGCCTTTCATTATAAACTTGTTCCAGTTTCATTGCTCATTCATTCAGTTTCAACTTGCTCAGCTTCATTATAAACTTCACTATTTTTGCATGCCTTCATATTCTCATTTCTATCTTCCTGGCAATTATTTTGACGTTTACTGCAGGTTTCAATGTGACGGGAAGGCACCGCCTAGGGCCTATGGTGCGAAAGCATTAGCCAATTAGGATGAGGGGAAGTTAGTTGCACGCGGAGTGATACAGGTCAGCGGGGCAAGGTTATGTGAAACGGACATTAGAATTTAGCGCTGCTCTCTCTCTCTCTCTCTCTCTCTCTCTCTCTCTCTATATATATATATATATATATATATATATATATATATATATATATATATATTGCTAGTGTTGCAAAACTTAGGTGCGTGCATGTAGCGTCTAACACGTGGCGAGTTGAGTGAGCTCCGTCTTGTTGCTTACAGCAGGATTAAACTAGCCTGAGGCAGAGAATAGAATTTTCCGGTGGAGTAAAATAGCACCCTAGTTACTGTAAATACCTAAGGTTCGTCTAGTTTAGCTTTAAACATGACCTACTTTGCGCTACCCCTCCCTGTGACAAGGCAGGGGTGAAAAGCTTTGTAAACACATTGCCACTGCTATCCGCGACTGCCTAGTCTCCGTCAAACAGCGGCAGGTGCTGCAACCAGTGCAGCGCTTGCTATTTACAAACAGTGCTCTATATTAACAATGAAATATGATAACAATGGAAATATGGTATCAAAACCGGTGTTGTACCAGATAATTAAGAGAAACAAAGATAAGTTCAAACTGCATACAGTCGACTCCACAGCAGAATTAAATGGACATACCTTACCTCCGTGTCAATGTGAAACGAAAGCTATCGATCTAATATGGGCACACATCAATGAAGGGGGCAGAAGAGATGTACTGGGGAAAATGCGGATTAATTGATATGTTGGACAATTTCATTATAAATTTAGAAGAAAGTGACTCTCCAAAAGATCCCCAATGGATGGTATATCTATCCTACCATCATCTACCAGTAGTCTTTAAAGCGCAGCGCTTGAAAGTATCAAAGGTATAGCTACAATTTCATTACGCGGAATCAGTCGGAATATTGCATAGAACTAATGCGATGTGGGATTAAGCAGTCATGGGTTACCTACGCGGGCAATAATGCGTCCTCTCTCTCTCTCTCTCTCTCTCTCTCTCTCTCTCTCTCTCTCTCTCTCTCTCTCTCTCTCTCTCTCTCTCTCTCTCTCTCTCTCTCTCTCTCTCTCTCTCTCTCTCTAAGTCCCATGTTTCAAGATAAACCAAACTGTGCATAGAAACGATGCGATGTGAGATTAGGCAGTCATGGGTTACCTACAACAGCGTGGGTAATAGTACGCTCTCTAATTCCCGTGTTTCAATATAAACCAGACGAACTGTACATCGAAATAATGCGATGTGGGATTAGGCAGTCATGGGTTACCTAAAACAGCGCGGGCAATAGTGCACTCTCTAATTCCCGTGTTTCAGTATAAACCAGACAAACTGTACATCGAAATAATGCGATATGGGATTAGGCAGTTATGGGTTACCTACAACAGCGAACTGTAGTAGAGAAGTTTTGCCCGCCTCGGTAGCGCAGATGGTAGCGTGTCTGCTTCACGTTCAAAAGGTCTCGAGTTCGAATCTGCCAGGGTGGGTTATCTGTATAAAGTTTCTTCCTTGTTCTGAAATGTGAATGTTGGGTAACTTTGAGCCCTATGGGCTATGCATTCATTTAAACATCATTTCACCAATTTTATTCATTGTCTTCATGACAACGTTGGAAGACGTACATTTTAAAATGATTCGTAACAAAATCTAAAAATTATTTCATATCACTAGAATTTCACATCTTTAAAGAAACTATGTTTAACCTTGCTTCAAGGAATAACACTTGGGTATTGCATGATAAATTGAGGCCTAATGTCACCGTAATATTTAGTATTTAACTAAAAAATGCAACTAAAACCTAAATTTTTATAAAAATTCATTTACATCGCATATTACATTTATTTTTGCAGTTATTAAACCCTTATTCATATAATTTTATGTCTTGTTATACAGTTTATAGGTCTTGAGCTTATAGTTCAATAAGTTAAAGTTACAGAAGGCACACGTGAGCCGAACTTGTGCACAGGAAATGTTTGTTCTATTTTATCTTGAATGTATGTGCTAATCTTTCTGTAGATACCATCTGTACAACCAAAGATTGTATGTACCACGTACATTGATGGCGAAAGTAAATAAGATTACTCTTTGGACAGCACCATATGCAGTAGTATTAGTGTCAAATGCTGACATGCATTTATCAGAGACACGGTTGCTTATTACTTTTTCTATTATGATTGCTTGGCTTGGGATGTGGAACATTAGCACATCGATCAAGGAAATCTTTAGTATTTACTGTCTCCGGTCCCCGCTACGGTCCCGCACTGGCTTGGCTCTGGTTTCACTCTGGCATCGCTCTGGCTTCGCTCTGCCATCGCTCTGGCTAGGCTAGGACACCATTCCGGTCCCGCTCTAGCTTGGCTCTGGCTCCGCTCAAGTTCCGCTCTGGCTACGCTCTGGCTCCACTCTGACTTTGCTCTGGCTAGGCTCCGGTCCCCGCTACGGTCCCGCTCTGGCTTGGCTCTGGCTCCGCTCAAGTTCCGCTCTGGCTACGCTCTGGCTCCACTCTGACTTTGCTCTGGCTAGGCTCCGGTCCCCGCTACGGTCCCGTACTGGCTTGGCTATGGCTCCGCACAAGTTCCGCTCTGGCAACGCTCTGGCTACACTCTGGCTTTGCTCTGGCTAGGCTCCGGTCCCCGCTACGGTCCAGCTCTGGCTTGGCTCTGGCTCCCTCAAAATCCGCTCTGGCTACGCTATGGCTCCACTCTGGCTTTGCTCTGCTAGGCTCCGGTCCCCGCTACGGTCCCGCACTGGCTTGGCTCTGGTTTCACTCTGGCATCGCTCTGGCTTCACTCTAACATTCCTTAACTATACTCTTGCTTGAATCTGTCTTCGTTCTGGCTTAGCTCTTGCTAGGTTCTGGCCCCGCTCCTGTCCCGCTCCGGCCTCACACTAACTTCGTTCTGCACCTTAACTTTGGCTTGGTTCTGGCTTGAATCCGGCTTCGCTCCGGCTTCACTCAAACCTCACTCTGACTTCACTCTGTATTCACTCTAACTTGGCCCTGGCTTGGCTCTGGCTAGGCTCCGGCACATCTTCGGTCCCGCACTGGCTTCGCTCTGCCCTCACTCTACCTTCATTCTTAAACCTAACCCTGGCTTGGTTCTGGCTTGAATCCGGCTTCGCTCCGGCTTCACTCAAACCTCACTCTAACTTGGCTCTGGCTTGGCTCTGGCTAGGCTCCGGCACATCTTCGGTCCCGCTCTGGCTTCGCTCTGCCCTCACTCTACCTTCATTCTTAAACCTAACCCTGGCTTGGCTCTGGCTTCGCTCTAGCTTGGCTCTGTCTAGGTTCCGGCCCTCCTCCGGTCCTGCTCTGGCTGCGCTCTGGCTTTGCTCTGGCCTCACACTAACTTCATTTTGTACCTTAACACTGGCTTCACTCTGCCTTCGCTCTGGATAGGCCCCGGTCACCACTCCGGTCCCGCTCTGGCTTGGCTCTGGCTCCGCTCAAGTTCCGCTCTGGCTACGCTCTGGCTTCACTCTGACTTTGCTCTGGCTAGGCTCCGGTCCCCACTCCGGTCCCGCTCTAGCTTGGCTCTGGCTCCACTCAAGTTCCGCTCTGGCTACGCTCTGGCTTCACTCTGACTTTGCTCTGGCTAGGTCCCGGTCACCACTCCGGTCCCGCTCTAGCTTGGCTCTGGCTCCGCTCAAGTTCCGCTCTGGCTACGCTCTGGCTTTGCTCTGGCTAGGCCCCGGTCACCACTCCGGTCCCGCTCTAGCTTGGCTCTGGCTCCACTCAAGTTTCGCTCTGGCTACGCTCTGGCTCCACTCTGGCTTTGCTCTGGCTAGGTCCCGGTCACCACTCCGGTCCCGCTCTAGCTTGGCTCTGGCTCCACTCAAGTTCCGCTCTGGCTACGCTCTGGCTCCACTCTGGCTTTGCTCTGGCTAGGTCCCGGTCACCACTCCGGTCCCGCTCTGGCTTGGCTCTGGCTCCACTCAAGTTCCGCTCTGGCTACGCTCTGGCTCCACTCTGGCTTTGCTCTGGCTAGGCCCCGGTCACCACTCCGGTCCCACTCTAGCTTGGCTCTGGCTCCACTCAAGTTCCGCTCTGGCTACGCTCTGGCTCCACTCTGACTTTGCTCTGGCTAGGCCCCAGTCACCACTCCGGTCCCGCTCTGGCTTGGCTCTGGCTCCACTCAAGTTCCGCTCTGGCTACGCTCTGGCTCCACTCTGACTTTGCTCTGGCTAGGCCCCAGTCACCACTCCGGTCCCGCTCTGGCTTGGCTCTGGCTCCACTCAAGTTCCGCTCTGGCTACGCTCTGGCTCCACTCTGGCTTTGCTCTGGCTAGGCCCCGGTCACCACTCCGGTCCCGCTCTAGCTTGGCTCTGGCTCCACTCAAGTTCCGCTCTGGCTACGCTCTGGCTTTGCTCTGGCTAGGCCCCGGTCACCACTCCGGTCCCGCTCTAGCTTGGCTCTGGCTCCACTCAAGTTTCGCTCTGGCTACGCTCTGGCTCCACTCTGGCTTTGCTCTGGCTAGGTCCCGGTCACCACTCCGGTCCCGCTCTAGCTTGGCTCTGGCTCCACTCAAGTTCCGCTCTGGCTACGCTCTGGCTTTGCTCTGGCTAGGTCCCGGTCACCACTCCGGTCCCGCTCTGGCTTGGCTCTGGCTCCACTCAAGTTCCGCTCTGGCTACGCTCTGGCTCCACTCTGGCTTTGCTCTGGCTAGGCCCCGGTCACCACTCCGGTCCCACTCTAGCTTGGCTCTGGCTCCACTCAAGTTCCGCTCTGGCTACGCTCTGGCTCCACTCTGACTTTGCTCTGGCTAGGCCCCAGTCACCACTCCGGTCCCGCTCTGGCTTGGCTCTGGCTCCACTCAAGTTCCGCTCTGGCTACGCTCTGGCTCCACTCTGGCTTTGCTCTGGCTAGGCCCCGGTCACCACTCCGGTCCCGCTCTGGCTTGGCTCTGGCTCCACTCAAGTTCCGCTCTGGCTTGGCTCTGGCTCATCTCTGGCTTTGCTCTGGCTAGGTCCCGGTCACCACTCCGGTCCCGCTCTGGCTTGGCTCTGGCTCCGCTCAAGTTCCGCTCTGGCTACGCTCTGGCTCCACACTGGCTTTGCTCTGGCTAGGTCCCGGTCACCACTCCGGTCCCGCTCTGGCTTGGCTCTGGCTCCGCTCAAGTTCCGCTCTGGCTCCGCTCTGGCTTTGCTCTGGCTAGGTCCCGGTCACCACTTCGGTCCCGCTCTGGCTTGGCTCTGGCTCCGCTCAAGTTCCGCTCTGGCTCCGCTCTGGCTTTGCTCTGGCTAGGTCCCGGTCACCACTTCGGTCCCGCTCTGGCTTGGCTCTGGCTCCGCTCAAGTTCCGCTCTGGCTACGCTCTGGCTCCACACTGGCTTTGCTCTGCTCTGACTCCGATCACCGCTACGGCCCCGCTTGGCTCTGGTTTTGCTCTAGCTTCGCTCTGGCTTCGCTCTAACATTCCTTAACTATACTCTTGCTTGGTTCTGTCTTTGTTCTGGCTTGGCTCTTGCTACGTTCTGGTCCCGCTCCTGTCCCGCTCCGGCCTCACACTAACTTCGTTCTGCACCTTAACTTTGGCTTGGTTCTGGCTTGGCTCCGGCTTCGCTCTGGCTTTGCTCTCGCTTTGCTCTCGCTTTGCTCTGGCTCCACTCTGGCTCCACTCAGGCTGCTCTCTGGCTTTGCTTTGGCTTTACTCTCAATTTAGTTTAATGTACTCTTTTTTAACTTAGATTAGGGTCAAACACGGATGTGGACCTTGTTTGGGCGTTTGGCATTAGCTCTCCCACCACTCAGAGGCACCCAATCGAGAGATTTGGCTCGGGATCGCCAATTCCCGTACCTACTGCAGTAGGCCCCTGTGGGAATTTACTGTCTGCCCACCACAAGAAGGCAAACGGGACCTGAAGAGGGAGATGGGTTTGAACTGATTAACTGCTCTGATAGTGGATCTGCTTACTATGTAATAAGTGTACAAGAGTGCATATAAGTCACCCATGCTGCCAGATCTAATGCTCGTTTCAGTAACTGCAGTTATATGTATAATGCATGGGTGAGTTACGTGACAACACTGTGTACTTTACATGAACCTTGCATCCATATCATATCCGGATGGAGAGCATAAACATCATACGGACAGCAAAAGTAAATACGTTAAAGTCTGTTTAGTTAACGCTCGTGCAGTTCGGACGCCTCGTTTGACGAACCCTTATAATCGTTTTATAACCCCGGCCCTCCTTCTCCCAGTCCTTTCTGTAAGATTGCCAACTTTGTCGACACTTCATGGGTATCGTACGAGGTTTCGTTTAAATAAATTATTTTATGTCCATTACTGCGAGACTTCCTTAGTGTATATATATGTCAAGCTACAGTTCCAATGGATTCCATAATAACCCTTATCTTATTCAAAGTGCGGTATTAGAAACCCAGCTCCTTTAGGTGACCACGCAAAGTGCAGTGCCTATAAGGAAAATCACAAATTTCTTGCAAATCTGCAACCAATTCGTCTAAGGTGGGCGCTCTCCCTTTTGCACAGAATCTATAAATTTCTCGACGAATTAAATCGCATGTGAAATTATCGAAACGTTAGAGAAACGTTTCCTTTTGTTTTCACACTTAATCGGCGTCTTTGGTATTCCTATCGTCACATTTTTTCTTACTGTATTTCTGTGAATACCCAGAATTTATCAGGTTCATTGCACGACCCCTTACCAAGATTATTTGTCAGCACATATTTATATGTGTTCAAAACAAGCGCTTGAATTTGCTTAGAAACAGTTCCCGTTATGACTTTGTTTTTTGAGGCTTTTCCAGTAACATAACTCGGCCCAGCAACACTTTCCAGTTCATTCACACTATTGTATTTACTTTGATTATTTTCACTTGACTGAAAGTGATCTACTACTTCATTTGCATTTACCACTGCATTTCCCTCCCACGATCCCCACATCGTGACACACAACGAATTGCTGCACGTAATGAAACAGATCAACTGGAAGTTGGAACTTTGGCAACTGAGACTCCACGTGGAGTAAACATGCGACTGTCATTTCCAGAAAATCTGGGTTGCTATTGGTCCTCAACGACAGTGTTCCATTTCTGAAGTGTGGAGATAGATTTATGACGGTCATTAGTGGGCGGGAGGGTAGTTTCCTTTGTGAGGCAACTGCACTCTCGTTGACTAGACAGACTTTACACATTCCATTGCCTTGCCTTTACACATCTCCTGCAAGGCCCGGAACTCGGTGACTTTCCCCGATCCGAAGAACAAGGCGCATATTTCCTATTATGCACGCCCACTCCCGCCGAATTAGAACCCTGAAACAGCCAACTAGGATACAAGAAGAAGTGAATTGAGAAGGGGAACGGGAAATTCGGCAGCCACCCCTGAGAAAAATATCCATGGATTCAGGAAGATCTGTTATGGAATGGGGACAACAGGTGCTACCGCCTGAGACATCCCGCTAGGTTAAAGAAACATAAATCCATTTGTACTGGAGACAAGGATCGAACCGAATAGAAACAGATTAGAGAAAAGGAGGTTTTGGGCTCAGAAACACACGGGAGGTGTATTGTAACTACTAGATCTCCTCCAGAAACGTGTAAAGTCAAGATTTTAGAAGGCGAGGCAAGTTTTAAGGCATCTTCAATTTAAGATTCCGACATAGTGTCGGCGAGACCACCCACACAGGCCCCCCTCACCAAGGAGAGGAGGTATTGTCACATACGATACACCGGGACGGACGCTCAAAGCAAATCCCACCGCCAGTTTCGCCACGCCATCCAAGTGCCTGCTCTTGTGAACCTGAAAAACGAAATGAACAAGAAAATTCGGGGTATTTCGCCTACCGACCTGGAAAAACTGCGAAAGAAACAAACAGAACGAGAATCCAACCCAGAATCTCTTCAATATGTGACTCATAAGTTATTGCGAAGCCACCTATCTCGTTACTATATTTGTATGCAAAGGAAATTGTAGATATATCACAATAGCAGACCATCTCTGATAACTCCAATATAGGTCATGAAGTTTACCCAAGAGGTATTAAATTAAAATGAATTAATAATTAAATATTTCAGGTATTTAAGTTTATGGTGTTAATACTAGATGAAACAGAACCGAATGCAAAGTGATGTACTTCATATGTAATTTAACATCTAAAAGCGTATACCCAGAATATGGAACATACATATGAATCGATTTCGCATTGCATATCGCATTATTACTAGCTATGAGATTTCTCTCTAAATCAAATGCTGATTTTAGTACTGCACTTCCCTCGCCACCTGTTTCAGCAGGTAGTGCTGGCCAGTCCACCCACCTGGGGCAGTAACAGGTGGAGGCGTAACGGGAAATAATGTGAAACGAGAGTTGTTTACGCGAGCCTATCGCACATAAACGGCGAGTCAGTGTACTGTGACTTTGGGGGTTCGTAAAATTAAAAGTCTAGTTTGCAGAAATCCAAAATGCTCTTTGTTTCCGTAAAAAGACGCTTTTGTACAGCTTTGAGCAGCAAGATTACTAACACACACAAACGAAACCTTTAAGGTCGTCTGCCACACGTTCGCAAACAAAAGAATTCACTTTCAAATCACTACACAGCTGCACGTGCACGATTATCGGTTTTCTACTCTCTCTAGCCCGACTGGCTAGCCACGACTTCTCTTATACCTCCACACATTGTTCTACAAATTAATGGAAGGCTCTGTAACAATCAAGATGGCATCACAAAGGAAGAAACTTCCAGACATCGGTCTCTTTCTTTCTTTCGGCAAGCATCACTCGCCGAACGCAGCTCAACAATGCCTGGTGGCAGTACTGTATGTCCACCGCAAGAAGACGAGCGGAGATTGAAGGAGAGAGCAGATTGAACTGTTTATCTGCTCTGGTAATTGATTTATTTACTACAAAATGAGCGTATAAGGGTGCATATGAGTCACCCATGCTGCCAGATCCAATTCTCGATTCAATAACTGTAGTGATAGGTATTATGCATGGGTGATTTATGTGACAACACTTGTGTATTTTGCATGAACCTACCATCCGGAAGGCAAGCATAAACACAGCAAACGTGACTACGTTAAACATTCCTCTGCGTTGCCTTCTTGTGGTGGCCAGACAGTATGTACACTCTGTTTAGATGTAATAGTATCTTCTGGACAGCAACGTGTCATACATTAGCAGGCGCTAGAAATAACATACAACGTGATTGAATATTGCAACAAAGAGAAACAAGACGAAATCAAAATCCCTTTGTTTAAAGCGACAAAGGGTGGCTGCAATAGTAATTTGCACTTGCGTATAAATACGAGAGCTGTTCAATAAAGAATGATCACAAATTTTTTCACAACGTACCTTTACTCATCCTCATAATTTTGATGGTCCTTCTCAAAATAGTCTTCCCTGAATGTGATGCAGTTATCCCAGCCTTTCTGCCAGTCTTCAAAGACATGCTGGAAACAATTTTTGAGAGATCCTTCAAAATCGCCGCCGCAGCCTTCACCACTGCTTCTGATGATGGATAATGCCTACCACGAAGGCGTTTCTTCAAGTTAGCGAATAGAAAAGTCACATAGGGCTAAATCCGGACTATAGGGAGGGTGAGTGATACACTTCACGTTGATTTTTGTGAGATATTCAGCAACAACTTTGGCAATATGCGGCCGCGCATTATCGTGGTGCAGCATCCAGCCTGCTTCACGTTGATTTTTGTGAGATATTCACGCAAAAACATTGGCAACTTGCGGCCGCGCATTATCGTGCTGCAGCATCCAGCCTGCTTCACGGAAATGTGGTCTTTTGCGCCTGATATGGACTTGCAATGTTTTCAGGACATCCCTGTAGTATTGTCCAGTTACTGATGTGTGTGCAGGTACAACATGCTTATAAACCATTCCATGAATATCAAACAATGAGATGACCACAACTTTCCCAGCAGAAACAACCACTTTTGCTTTTTGGGGGGTTAATGATGGAAATTTCCACTCAGAGATTTGCTGTTTGCTCTCAGGATCAAAATGATGTAGCCAAGTTTCATCAGCAGTGATTACATTAGAAAGAACTCTGGATCTTCCTCCAACATCAACTTTAACTGCATGCAGACCTGCATGCGAATGTCCTTTTGTTCGGGATTCAACAGTCTTGGAAACCATCGCGCACAAACACGTCTCATGTGTAATGTTTCTGTCACCAACGTGTGGGTGGCACTCAGTGAAATGTTCAGTATTTTAGAAAGTGATCTTAAGGTAATTCGTCGATCTTCTCTCACAATAGCAGCAGTGTTGGTGTTTTCTTCCGTAAGAGCAGTAACTAGAGGATCGAGTCCACCTTCCTTTAAAATTGATTGTCTCCCCTCTTTAAACATTTTAAACCATCTCCGAGCTGTGCTGTAGGGAAGATCAAACTCTCCATAGGCCTCCTGTAACATTGTATAGGCCTCAACTGAAGATTTGTTGAGACGAAAGCAGAATTTCAAAGGCGCATGTTGTTCCTCGCGTGTTACCTCCATTAAAGCGGTAGGCGATACTGGACATGTCTGAACTTGCCTGGTTCTCACAGGCGGGAACCAGGAGTACCAACAATGAAACTACTACGGCGTGTTTGTTTCACATTAAGCTAACAGAATATAATAAGATTGAATTTTAGTGCGAAAAATTATGACCGTATAAAATAATGATCATTCTTTATTGAACAGCTTTTGTTTCATCACCTACAGGCCAGGTTATTATTTTTTGTGGTAATTTACTTCCTTTAACTTTTTAAGTCATGTCGGACGATAGGAGATAAGGGAAAACCCCGGAGAAAACCTTATCCAGATAACTCACACTGGCCGAGATTCGAACTCGGGACCTCTTGAACGAGAGGCAGACACGCTACCATCTACGCTATCGAGGCGGGCAGGTTACTATTATTTTCCTCTTCTATTAGGCATTATAACAAGCGAATGCAGCGCTCACCATTGAAGGTCAATATGCCTGAAAACACTACCATGCAGGAGGTTTGTTCAAAATGTATCGTGAATTTTGAATTTTCACGGGCTACTTATATTCGATTTTTGATTGTGTTGTGGCGTTATATTGGTACTCATGTCCCTCACTTACGTTGACAAGCTCGGCTATTTTAAATGTTCAGTTAATTGTTGACAGCTATTTTGCTTGGACGTGTTTTGGCTCTTCTTCAATTTTTGCCTATTTCAAAAAATGGAACAACGAATCTGTATCAAATTTGTGAAAAAACAAAATGAAGTGCACGGATACATTCTAAATGTGGACTGTGACATATGGTGAGGCTACCTTGGAACAAAGCAACGTCTATTGATGGTACAAAAGGTTCTCAAGAGGATCGAGAAGATATGAACGAAGAAGAGCGTCCCGGACGCCCCCAGCTCGTCAACAACAGATGAAAGCATTGAAGAAGTGAAGAAAATAGTATTCGCCAATCGTCGAATTACCGTTAGAGAAGTTGCTGAGGTCCTAAACATTTCGATTGGCTCGTGCCATTCGATTTGGCAATGAGACGGGTTGCCGCCAAAATTCGAACCAAAGTTGCTCAATTTCGACCAAAAACACCATCGCATTAACGTTGAACTCTGTCCGCTGTTGAGCTTCTGCTGAATTCTGTAAGAAATTGACAAAATCTTTCTACACAGAAAATGCAGATCTTGTTAAAGCACACAACTTATGTCCAATACACAATTTTTAGTTGACCTTACTTGTTATTGTTTTAATTTTTCAAATACTTGTAATTTTGTTCATATTGGAAGTCGTTATTCGAATTTCAAAACCATATCTTGGCCACAAGATCTTAAAGGATTTGACTACGATCTAATCATGCTGCATTAACATAATTCCCTCCTGCATACAAGGAAATATGAAGGTAATAAAACTATTTCTGTGATTTGCGGTGTTTCAAAACATGTATTTCCGGTGAAATGCAGTGTTTCTTCTATTTAATTTAAGTGTGTAGTGGAGAAAATGGACTAGCATAGAATAATGAACATTGGAAAGAAGATATAAGGAGAATGGACGACAGAGGGTTCATGCAGAATCGCAAGCCTAGAGGGAAGTGAATGTTCTAGGAAGCTGTTGGAATAATGGAGGGAGAATGGAAGAGGCTGTCAACATAATCCCTGCTTGAAAAAGAAGAAGACTTTAAATTTTTTATACAAAACAAAATATAAAACCTTTTATTATTGTTCCTATACATATTCAACGCTGCAAATGTTTCTCATCGCTATCAGGAGTTATTAGCTCAAGGCTGGAACTATCTCTGCACGTGCTTCCCCTTCCTTGGCTATCGGCAGAGTAATAATACAAGCCTTGAAATACTTTCCACGGTTACTTTACCAAAGCACTTCACAATCATTATAACAAATATCACATATACGGAAATGAAATATTCATTTGTTTACTAAAACACAATTCTTTGCAGTTAAAGACGATTAAAATATTTCTGAATTGAACCAGACGTGTTAATGACATTTTAATGGTAAATTCTCTTGGGTAAACGGCATCGACTTCTGGTTGCTGATTCATGTGAATGCATACTTTGTATGTATAAAACGTTTTTATTAATTCGTTTTCTTGTATGTAAAAATTTTGCAATGGATTTTAAACTAACTTCCCAATGATTATGTACCATTAACTCTCTTTCAAGGCAATTCCCCAGCCACAAACTATGCTCTGCATGTAAATATCTTAAACTCAGATGCCCGATTTCACCAACAGATGTTAAAATCGACGTTAACAAATGTAACGTAACAATTGTCACAGCGCTAAAACTAATGTTATATTTCTTGCATTTCACCAACCTGTTTTCTTAAAATGTTAACAAACCTGTGTTAGAGCCAAGACACTTGTAAATATCACAGCTATAGAAGGCTATGGATGATTTTCTGAACGTACTCCGATGCGCTTTTGTTTTCATTTTCGTCTGCACAAATGGCGGATGAACAAAATCATAAATAAAGCCGTGTGACAAATTTCTCATCGACGGAGAAAGAATTGTTGATTGAAATGGTGACAAAGTGTAAGGATATCGTGGAAAATAAGAGGTCGGATGTGGTGAATGTAAAAGAGAAAGATGTAGCAGGGAAAATACTGGAAACGAATTTAATTCAAATGCATGTGTCACTACTACAAGCACCAACAACTTGTCAGTATTACGTAAATTTAAAACGAGGTGTGAAGAACAAGTGCCTTAAACGTTTCAAGACGGGAGGTGGACAATGTATTATCCATATAATTCAGTGAGTTATAAAACCGCAAAGTTATTAATACTTGAAGCAAAGGCGAGATCGGCATATTCCTTTCGATGTATATTCAAACTCATTATTACGTAAATTTAAAACGAGGTGCGAAGAAGGACAAGTGACTTGAACGTTTCAAGACTGGAGGTGAACAATGTATTATCCACATAATTCAATGAATTATAAAACCGCAAAGTTATTAATACTTGAAGCAAAGGCGAGATCGGCATATTCCTTTCGATGTATATTCAAACTCATTATTACGTAAATTTAAAACGAGGTGCGAAGAAGGACAAGTGACTTGAACGTTTCAAGACGGCAGGTGGACAGTGTATTATCCACATAATTCAGTGGGTTATAAAATCGCAAGGTTAGTAATACTTGAAGCTAAGGCGAGATAGTCATATTCCTTTCGATGCATGTTCTAACTCAGTATTACGTAAATTTAAAACGAGGAGCGAAGGGCAAGTGACTTGAACGTTTCAAGACGGGAGGTGGACAATGTATTATCCACATAATTCAGTGAATTATAAAATCGCAAAATTATTAATACTTGAAGCAAAGGCGACATATTATTGCTTTCGATGCATGTCCTAACCTCTCTTGTACTTCCGCAGTAACCTTCACAGCAACATGTTTCGACAGTTTATACCTCCGTAAAACAGTTTTCTTCGCATAGTTCCTCAAAATCATTTCTCCTCATAGGCCGTACTCTATTATGAATGCCATTTAGACGGTCTTAAATATAGCAAATCGACATCACAGCTGAGTTCATGCTCGCCATCTTGACTATTTACAATTGTTAAGGACTTAACATTAGAAATTTGGCTTGTTAGTTTAACATGAGATTTAACACTTGTGTTACGCTAACACTTGTTGGTGAAATGCAATTTTTGTTTTAACTATTGCTAAACTCGTGTTAAGTCTTAACATTTGTTGGTGAAATCGGGCATGAAATAGTTATTTTATGTTCAGTTTTATTTAAGATTGATTTTAATTAAATTGGATAGAAGACGAATTTTGGGATAACAAGTGTAAGTGCAAAAGTAATTTGATAGTTAGAAGAAAAGAAAATTAAATATAAACTACGATTTTGGCAATAAAATCAATTTGAATTAAGAAGAATTATTATTTTGGATGTTAAACCGTTTTGAAAATTAATTTTAAAGAAAAATTATAAAAATATTATTGAATCTATCAACGAACATTTATAATTGGTTGTGACGTGGACCAATGGTAAAATGTTGGCTTCCATAGTAACAGAAGAACCAGTAAATAACGATTGGATAAAGCTTCTTTTTTCTGCGTTTAGCCGTCACAGAGAACGGGCGTGTGTGTACTGGTCGCCAATCTAGAAAGTGATTGACATTTCGTACGGAGAGAGAGGCGACGTTGCCGCTTATTGCTGCCAGGTGGAGAGCTCGATAGGATTACGCGTGCGAAGGTGATTCAGTTGCGACTGCAATTGGTATTTTATTATTGTTAATTATTTATAATGCTGTATACAAAGACAATAAGTACAGTCGTGAATCTATATGCAAACGCTAGAACATGCAAGAACACACCAATGTAAAGATCATCGTAACAAAAGAGGCATACCTGTGACATTTTGATGCTTATTGAAGTGGGGAAAATGCCGCTTACACAATTTTTTCCGGGAGTTTCTAATTTATACCCCGATGTCTTTCTTCTTTAAAATACTTTTCTTTCCCAATCTTAACCTTAATGCCCCTACTGATACCTAGCACGGGAAGTCCGCAGAAAGGACGCGGTGCATAAAATATTGCGAAAGCAACATAATAGTTTTGTCCTTAAAATTATGTAATATCGAAGTTAACAAATTTGATTATTTATTCAGTGTTTAAAATATTATTTCAAAAGGTTTATCAAAATTAAATTTACAATTTAGAAATAAAAGTATTGAACATGAACCTGGCCTGAGCTATAGATTCACAACAGCTTCCGGCAAATCCAAACCCAGCTGCAGCGAATGGCAATTAACCCGGAGAAGAGCTCTGCAATTCTCCTGGCGAAAACCAGAGCCAACCGGTTGCAGCAGAACTTCGTTTTACGGCGCCGTAGAATCCCATGGGTGCAAACGGTGAAGTATCTCGGAGTGACGCTGGACCGTAAGTTAACTTACGTTCCTCACGTCAAGGACAAGGTCCAGCTGGGGCACGTCGCACTCCGGAGCCTATACCCTATTTTCCGATCAACAGCGCCCATCCGACTCAAACTCCAGCTGCATCGGGCGATCATTCCGCCTATGATTCTGTACGGCTGTGAGATCTGGGGAACAGTGGCTAATACCACTTTCGTCAGGCTTCAGACGCTGCAGAACAAGGCACTTCGCATCATATACGATACAGACTGGAGATTCCCTGCTCATATCCTACATGAGCACTCCCGGATCCCGTACATTGTCGATGTCATTCGCGAGAGGGCACGATCAATGTACGACAAAATCCAAAATCACCCCAACCCTTTAGTGAACTCCCTGGGCAGGTATGACTAGAGGGATAAAAGACGCTTGCCATCCTTCAGACTACCAAGAGACGTCTTGGGGCCCCTTGGTTAACCCAAGAGAAAGCCCAGATGTCTCTAGGACCAATTTTTACGCCTGATGGATCAAGCGATATACAACCCGTAACCAAAACGGAGAAAAAACTTAAATCGTGTCTCCCAAAACGGGGGAACGCTTAAGCGCAGCTGCCTATGAGAATTAAACAAGGGCATCCCATTCCAAATTCCCAAAAATCAAACACCCCAGCAGAACATGAAACCAAATACTAGCTCATTTCGCAGGTTAAGCCGCAAAGCGGCTAGGTACTGCGGCATAAGACACCCGGACGGGGAAAAAGAAAAATAGCCCCGCCCGACTAGGACTACTTCTGGACCTCTAGAGGTTTCATGGTCACCACCCAGAAACAACGTTGACGTGCTCGCATGCAACGCATGCCAGCTTAATAACTTCCACATACTAACCGGGGTGCTATGCAGGACTCGATGTATTTACGATCATAAATACACGTAAACAAATATAAGTAGCCTCGTACATTGAATCCCAAGCGCCGTCAAAGCTTTCCCTTCTGACCACGCCTCCTCACATGTAAGCAATTATAAGGGTTTTCCATCCTTAATACGTTCACCAAGTTAGAGCGCTGTTGTAATATTTTTCTTATGTCCTCAGAAATTAGCTTAGACTGTGCAAATGTGCTTCCTATATGTGTTAATTAAGCTTATATTTATAGAAGATACATAGTGTTTTAGTTAGTGTAGTTTTATAAATTTATTAGTGTTGAATAGTTATTGGCGGTTAGCACTTGCGTAATTTAATTAAGATGTGGAGACCGTGGATATCGAACCTAACATGGATATGCTAACATGGATTTCCATTCATACTTGTAATATATGTCTAACAGTATTTCTAACTTATCTCGAGTTCTAAAGCATTTATGGCATATTTAATTATTATGCGGAATGTACGTGATTATTTATTTAAATTGTGTTTAGCAGAAGGACCCCCCCCCCAAAAAAAAATATACTGCTTAACTTTATTCAAACTTGTAAAATTAGCAGACATCTTTGTAAAAGGCTCCGAAAATTTGAAAAGAGTAATAGAGTTTTCTTACTAGTTTTTCTTTAATTCCTTGGTTCTTTTTTTATTTTATTTTATTTTATTGCTATGTTAAATCAACAGAAATTCACCACCTGTAGCTGCCATAGAATAAAGGAAAATGTTTTAGGATAAATCGGCTGACGATTGCAATAAACAAAGCTCTAACGTGCAATCTTTGCATATAAATTATTATTAACTACCAGAATATCCAAAGTGCTTCTTTGATTTGCAAGTAAATATCGCTCACAAATTCATGCATACTGATGCAATTTAACCCTTTTAAAATTGTAATGATGTTTCACTAAACTTTCCTTAGATATTATGCTAATAATACGCATTTAGTTCTTGTACGTAGAGTCTGTTTAGTTAACGCATGTGCAGTTCGAAGTCAAAGGAACCTGAGCCTCCCGCCCACTAATGACCGTCATAAATCTATCTCCACACTTCAGAAATGGAACACTGTCGTTGAGGACTAATAGCAATCCTGATTTTCTCGAAGTGACAGTTGCATGTCTACTCCACGTGGAGTCTCAGTTGCCAAAGTTCCAACTTCCAGTTGATCTGTTTCATTACGTGCAGAAATTCGTTGTGTGTAACGATGTGGAGACCGTGGGAGGGAAATGCAGTGGTAAATGCAAATGAAGTAGTAGATAACTTTCAGTCAAGTGAAAATAATCAAAGTGAAGACAATAGTGTGAATAACCGGGTCGAGTTATATTACTGGAAAAGCCTGAAAAACAAAATTATAACGGGAACTGATTCTAAGCAAATTCAAACGCTTGTTTTGAACACATATAAATATTTGCTGACAAATAATCTTGGTAAGGGGTCATGCAATGAACCTGATGATAAGTTCTGGGTATTCAGAGAAATACAGTGAGAAATATTGTGACGAAAGGAATACCAAAGACGCCAATCAAGTGTGAAAACAAAAGGAAACGTTTCTCTAAAGTAGATAATTTCATATGCGATTTAATTCATCGAGAAATTTATAGATTCTATGCAAAAGGCAGAGCGCCCACCTTATACGAATTGGTTGCACATTTGCAAGAAATTTGTGATTTTCCTTATGGGCATTGCACTTTGCACGGTCTCCTAAAGGAGCTGGGTTTCAAATACCGCACTTCGAATAAGTTAAGGGTTATTATGGAATCCAGTAGAATTGTATATATCGTCAAAAGTAAGGAAGTTCTGCAGTAATGGACATAAGATAATTTATTTAGACGAAACCTCGTACGACACCTATCGAGAAAGGTGGCAACCTTGCAGAAAGATCTGGGAGAAGGAGGGCCGGTGTTGTAAAGCGATTATAAGGGTTCGTCAAAGGCAGCGGCCGACGTGCACACCAGTTAACTAAACAGACTTTAATAGAAGTACTAGTACCATAACAGCATAGGTAACATATCTTTTTTCAGTTATGTTATAAAGAGTTGTAACATTATGTATTATTATAGGAAACATTAATCATTTAAATGTATTTGAAAAGATCAATGACGATTTCTTACAGTGAATTCTGCTTTATTTATTTATATTTTGCCTCTAAACGTTATTTTAAACAACGGCAACCCTGGGTGTTCTCAGCTGTAAACACGTGCCTAACATTTTTCACCTCTGACCCCGGTTGGTGTTTCCGAAGATGTTTATAACATTGTGGTTAGGCGGAAGAACAGTCTTTCCCTACAAAGAGAGCCGGTTGGGGATGGTTTGAGCGCGGTCACTTTAAATATGAATGGTGACCACATAGAGAAGAACTAACAAATACATATCAACACAAACTACCTATCACATTTTTAAAGGGTAATAATTAAAACTTTACGACACCCCTCCTAAAAAATTGTAGCTATATTGTGTATAGTGCAATAGCACACAGGCTATTGCAGAACACACAGTGTATATGTTTTTAGGTGAAATTGTGGCAATAGTAATTTATAAACTCCATTAAAAATATTTCGGTGATGTACTTCTTTTTTTATGTTTTTTTTTCGGCATTCTCTGGAAAACCGGAATTTTTGTTAATTCGCATCGGCCCTGGTCCCAATTGATCCGGGTAAACCAGGTTCTATTTTACGTTTCATTGCAAATTCTGGATTCATTATGTCTAATATCCCCAAAAAATAACAACTAATGAAAACTGAGACTGTGCATCCAGGTGTGGGTTACTTTCTAGAAGGAATGTATTAGCAAAGGGCCGCTATGAGTCATCTATTGCACTCCTCTCCAGTGATGTCATGTGTCAAGAGACAGTGTATGAATGTCTGAGCTGAGCTGTTATCGTCCGCAGCCGCTGCCTTTATTCGTCACCTCACAAAGAGGCAAGCGCAGCAAAACGAACCAGATTAAACTGTCCGACTTGAGGTTTTATGACGCACTTCCTGTTACACTTCACCAGTTCAGGTTACAGTCCATTCTGCGGAAGTCTGGATGCAGTGCGCTGTGAGCTTTGCTGATAACAGTAGAACGTCGAGAAATACCACAATGCATATCACAGCTGCAAAACTCCAGAAACATTGCCACATGAAATTCAATATACTCTCTGCATACCAACATTTGTAATGTAGATTCTTGTTTATAACCAGAGACAAGAAGTTTTGTTTTTAACGAATTTTCACGATTTTCCTTTTTTTTTCGAGAGTAATTTTTTTTAGCGATAAATGATTTTTTTTATTATTACTTTTAGTCTGCATAGAAAAATTTACATTTATTTCAAATTGCATAAATATAACTTTAATTTAACATTCATATCTTCATAGCATGAAGCTAGAAGTCATGAAAAAAATGTTTAATGTCGTATGTCAACTGGAAATGTTATTTATTGGATACCACAACGTGCACAGCAAAAACTCCTATTATGCTGACTAAAGGTACTGAGAAGGTACTGAACTTCTAAGAAGCTACTCTCAGACATTACATTAACATGGAAATATTGTCCCTCAGGGCTTAAGAATGTGTTCCGAAATACCCGAAAGTTAAAAAACGAATACAAACAATACCTCACTGAAAACCACCCAGATGTAGAAGCTATACTGTCCCCATTTCCTGTACTGACACGCTGGTCTAGCTGGTTTAATTCAGTAGTTTACATTGCCAGCTATTTTAATGCAATTGTGGATTTCTGTCCAGTAAGAAAAGCTTACAGTTCCTGTGCAACATTTGTTAAATGATCACTTTTGCGATGCCAAGTGCTGCAATATTGTAAAGGTACAACAGCAACAATATTTGTTTTTGAAAACTGCACATTGATAACAGATCCAATTTTAAAATTTGAATAAAAAAAACTGTGGCTCAACTTGTTTTATCCCGAATTAACTCGCTGAGAGCCAAATGTGAAATACTAGGAAACAGAGTAAGTGCACTTGTAGATTATATCATGGATCCCAGTGTGAGAGAAGCAGTAGAAGAGAATCTAAAAGTTTGCTGCCGTATGACTTTGTCTAAATTAAACTCCATTATGCAAAAGAAACTGGTGATGTAATAACCAGAAAAGCTATATCATTTGTTTGAAACTTCTAGGCTAGTTACTAAATCAAGTATAGGTGATTTAAATCATGTAATGGCAGCATTTAAACATCTAAATGCATTTAAAACCAGTGGTATTACTTGTGATTCTGATTTGCTTCTTTATTACAAAGAGCTTTGTTACATTATTGAACAGCAAAGTCATGATGGTAACGATAACAGATTAGATGTAGTAACAGCACTCCTGGCATAGAAGGCAAAAGATGATTCTTACCGCAATTTCTGTGAAAAGTCCCTTCAATGCCTTTGGTTACCGAAGTCAAACGCTGACAGTGAGAGAATTTTCTCTACATATTACTTCGTTGTGACAGACAAAAGAACAAGTATGAAAAGTGGCTGGCCCCGTAGCTCAGTCGGTAGAACACCTGCTTGCCGTGCTAGGGGTTCCGGGTTCGATTCCCGGCGGTGAGGTTGGGGATTTTTCTCGGACCAAGATAATTTCCCATCTTTCCCAGAAGCTGGAAGTATGAATGAAAGTGTAAATGTGTGCGTGATCTAATGGTTAAAAACTAAAGATAACGAGTTAACACCTTCAGTATGTTCCAAAGGAGAACGACCGCCGATACTAGCCTGCAGAGCTAGTAGAAGGTGTGGTAGATCACCAGGCGGCCCCACCGAGGTTTTCGGTAGTCTTCCCTGCGGGGTTGACGCACGTAAGTGGCGTATCCACTTCCACCCGTCTTGACGTTTTGCTCAGAGGGGGGGGGGGGGCTTTTTAGACTCAAGGTATTGCCCTATGGAAAAACCCACGGAATATCCATCGCTCCCGGGTAGAAGAAGGCCCAGGTCCTAGGTCCTACGGGTCCAGGACTAATGGGAGTAGAACCTCTGTACTTAACTTGCACTTAACTTTTCATATATGAACTAAGATGCAGAAAAGTAATTATTGTGCTGACGATGAAACTATGTGTGATTGGTCATCTGCCTTCTCCAATTTCTTTCTCCAGTGTATATGTTACCAGTTGCTCCAGAAAATGAATAGAGTTTTATCTCCGTGCATGTGTTAGATAATGTGAGGATAGCACTAGGGATGCCCGCCTCGTTAGCGTATGCTGCCTGATGTCTGCCTCACGTTCAAGATGTCCCGAGTTCGAATCTCGGTCAGGGTGAGTTACCTGGATAAGGTTTTTCCAGGGTTGTCCCTTATCCTGAAAGACGAATGTAGGGTAACTATAAGCTCCATTGACCCTGGACTCATTTGAGCATCCTTTCACCCAATTCATTCACCGTCGGATATGACTTAACGTTGGAGGACGTAAATTACAAAAAAAAAAAAAAAAAAAAAAAAAAAAAAAAAAAAAAACACCGGGGTATTTGTGAGGCAGTTTCTATGTATTTTAATGCCGACTTTGATTTTCAGTTCCTCAACAACCATTTAACATAATGAAATGAATATTTGACACTGAACAGAGCATTTTTTTTCGGAACATAATCCATCTAAAATAACCTTTGTATAGCATGTCAAAAGGCAATGCTAAAAACTTGACTTTAAAATTTGTAAATGTTATAGGTATATTCAGGAACAGTTTTATCTATAGCTGTCAATTACTTTTTACTGGATTTTTATATGCTTTAATACTTGCATAATTTGACAATTTCCACCTAAATTTGCTTCCCAAATTTGAAATATCTGCCACGAAATTGTGTACATTATGAAAACAAAACTTATGTCAAATTTTACAATTATGTAAGTTGTTAATAAATTATGATTAGCAACTTGAGGAATAATATAATTAGTTCTTTGACCAGAAATAACCAGTAAACATTTCATCCATTTAGCTTATATGGTTGCAGGGAAACGTGTACCTAAAGTATGAAAAATACAAGTTACCAGCTGATTAATTTAATGGAGGCTATTAATGGTTCATCGAGTTACTGATTTGCCTTGAAGAATTAAAATGTTTCTGAATTCTATCACTCGAAATTGCATTATTGAATTATGTATACTAACTTCTGAAGTATCTATATTTAATGGTTTAAAAATAACTATTGCTGTAATAGCAATGCTCAGCTTAACGTTCCTTGTCGGTGAAAGGCACGACGAGAAAAACACGTAGAAACCCGAAAACTTCCGAACCCGTTGCTCGGAGTTTTGCCTGTCGGCGCTCGTTTCCATCTGCCGGATGGATGAAACCATGCAACACTTTTAAAACTACTTTTAAAGGCTTTGCTATCCCATGTTGTTAAAGGAGGTGCTGAAGCTGGCCACCGTTGTTATCCATACATGTTAGGTACCTCTTTAAGAAACTAACCATCACTTGCCGTAGTTTACGTTGAGAAATGCTGACGGATATTTTGTTTTAATTCTTACGCGTGTGTAGGTGCGTCTTGTACACTTTATGCTTTAAGTTCATCCAGAGATACGAGGGTGGGTAAAAAGTAATGCCTCCTATTTTTTTCTCTTTTAATTGCCAAGAAAATTGAATCCAATTTACATAGCTTGAAAACTACAACATTGACGATTAATTTGTCACTATTCAATATAATCTCCGTCCTTTTCCACAGTTTTGGTCCACCTTTTAACTAGGGCATGCATTCCAGTGTGGTAAAACACACGGTCTTGCTCACAGCTTCCTCATCTTCAAAATGAATCCCACGATGAGCTTCCTTTAGTGGCCCGAACAGTTGAAAGTCTGATGGTGCCAGATCAGGGCTGTAAGGTAAGACTTGCCATCCTAATTTCTCAATGTCTGCAGTGGTGTAACGGCTGGTGTGTGGTCTTACATTGTCATGCAAAAGAAGAACATCCGCCATAGTTTTTGTTGGGTGAACTCGGCGAAGACGTGCTTTCAGCTTGTTGAGAGTTCTGACGTATTGGACAGAATTTATTGTGCATCCCTGCTCCAAAAAATCAATCATAAGCACACCCTCTGCTTCCCAAAACACTGTCGCCAAAACTTTCCCTGCCGACCGCTGCGTTTTGAATTTTTTTTTATTTTCTTCGCTGATGTTGTGTGATGCCATTCCATTGACTGTCTCTTGGATTCAGGTTCAAAAAATGAACCCACGTTTCGTCTCCACTAACAATTTTTTCCAGAAACTCCTCTCGCTCCAAACTGAAGCGCTGCAAGTGTTCGGAGGCTATTGTTTTCCTTGTTTTGGGCGGTTAACATTATTGGTACCCAACGTGAACAAACTTTTGAGTAACCCAGTTGTTGAATAATCGTCATCACACTGCCTTTACTGAGGGAGGTAATGCGACACAATTCACCTGCTGCTACCCGGCGATCACCATGAATGATGTCATCGACTCGCTGAATGTTGCATGGAGTCACTGCAGTCACCGGTCTGCCGCTTCGCTGTTCATCTGCCAATGGTGTTTGCCCTTCAGCTTCGTTACAGCGACGAACCCATCGTCTAATAGTGCTGACATCCACCGTTGCATCACCATACACATTTTTTAGCCTTTCGTGAATGCGAATTGGCGTTTCACCTGCCGCAGTCAAAAATTCAATCATAGAACAGTGTCTAATACGAATGTCGAGTCAGCCATTTTGCAAGATGATGCAGTGCTGCCACCTGTTGACTTAGGAACTTACTACTGCAGGGGATTGGAGAAGAATGTTTGAGGAATTGCGCCAAATTCAAAGTTTTTACATAACTTACTTATTTAAGGGGAAAAAATAGGAGGCATTACTTTTTGACCCACCCTCGTAGAAATCGTAGGTATTAAGTTGAGGGAGCTACAAATCTCAACTAAAATTTTTTTCTTGAAACACATTTTCAATTGTTCTCATCGAAAGATTAGCTGTAAGTGCCGCTGCTGAATCTTATTGAAAAAAAAGGCAAAATCATGTCCCCTGTCTATTAATTCTCTCTAAAAATGGGAAGGGACGAAATTGTATTACGTATGTATGGGTGTTTATTAATATCGGCAACTAAAGTCATTAAAAGTTGTTTTTAAAATTGCCGTATGGTTTCATCCGCGCCTATGTTAGCGGCAGATGGAGCGCCGAGGGCGCGGGCAGGCAAAACACTGCGCAGCCGTTTCGGATGATTTTTGGTCTCCCTGTATCAACTTAAGTCCTGCCTACTTATCACTCCCCACTAACGTTCCTACTGAAATTTCAAAATTTAAGGCTACTAATTCGTTTGTTCAGTCCTAAGAATTTAATTTGCATTCTGACTTTCAGAATTGTGCATAACGACTGCGTTAGCTGAACACACGAATTCCAGGAACACCTTGAGCTAATCTTTTCACTAATTCCTGCACCTGAATTCCTAAATTGCATCACCAATGACTTCCTCTGACAAAATTTTGCATGGCCTAGCTAGTAATAAAAACTTAAATCTCACTTATTACACTGTGCATTGATTTTTACATACTGAAACCTTTCTTGCAATTCTTTATCTCCCTATCGTTTCTTTAGCATAAAATTGTGAATCTTCCTCGACAATAATTCGGATATCAAGGGCCACACCCACCCATACTGTATGTGATATATTATTTCAAGTTAATGATAACCGTCGCTGATATACGACGGCTGTTCAATAAAGAATGATCATAAATTTTTTACGGTCATAATTTTTCGCACTAAAATTCAATCTTATTATATTCTGTTAGCTTAATGTGAAACAAACACGCCGTAGTAGTTTCATTGTTGGTACTCCTGGTTTCTGCCTGTGAGAACTAGGCAAGTTCAGACAAGTTCTGTATCACCTACCGCTGCAATGGAGGTAACACGCGAGGAACAATATGTGGCTTTGAAATTCTGATTTCGTCTCAACAAATCTTCAGTTGAGGCCTATACAATGTTACAGGAGCCCTATGGAGAGTCTATTCTTCCCTACAGCACAACTCGAAGGTGGTTTAAAATGTTTAAAGAGGGGAGACAATCAATTTCAAAGGAAGATGAACCCGGTGCTCCAGCTGCTGCTCTTACGGAAGAAAACATCAACACTGCTGCTGCCATTGTGAGAGAGGATCGACGAATTACCTTAAGATCACTTTCTGAAATACTAAACATTTCATTGGGTGCTACCCACACGTTGGTGACAGAAACACTACACATGAGACGTGTTTGTGCGCGATGGGTTCCAAAACTGTTGATTCCCGAACAAAAGGACATTCGCATGCAGGTCTGCATGCAGTTAAAGTTGATGTTAGAGGAAGATCCGGGGTTTCTTTCAAACGTAATCACTACTGATGAAACTTGGCTACATCAGTTTGATCCTGACAGCAAACAGCAAAGCTCAGTGTGGAAATCTCCTTAATCGCCAGCCCCCAAGAAAGCAAAAGTGTTTGTTTCTGCTGGGAAAGTTATGATCATCTCATTCTTTGATTATCATAGAATGGTTTATCAGCACGTTGTACCTATGCACACATCAGTAACTGGACAATACCAAAGGGATGTCCTGAAAACATTGCAAGTCCATATCAGTCGCAAAAGACCACATTTCCCTGAAGTAGGCTGGATGCTGCACCACGATAATGCACGGCCGCATATTGCCAATGTTGTTGCTGTATATCTTGCAATCATCAACGTGAAGTGTATCCCTCACCCTCCCTATAGTCCGGATTTAGCCGCATGTGACTTTTTTCTATTCCCTAACTTGAAGAAACGCCTTCGTGGGAGGCATTACCCATCATCAGAAGCAGTGGTGAAGGCTGCGGAGGCGATTTTGAAGGATCTCTCAAAAATGGTTTCCAGCATGTCTTTGAAGACTGGCAGAAACTCTGGGACAAGTGCATCGCATTCAAGGGAGATTATTTTGAGAAGAACCATCAAAATTATGAGGATAAGTAAAGGTACGTTGTCAAAAAAATTGTGATCATCCTTTATTGAACAACCCTCGTAAATCATTAACTTTAAAAGTATTTTCGTATTATCTTCACGAGAGTATGACTATTAGCAGTATTATCAACAAGTGTTAGCCAAAACTCGCTAAATCAAAATAAATTATAATAATTAGAAGGTATTTGTAGAAGATTTAATAATTGTAAAGGCAATAATCACTTCCTAATTACAATAAAAATAGCTTAAGTCATGATAGTGCAGTCTTATATTGTACAAACTTCATGCGCGACCTTTTGTGGGAATTCGAAAGAGTAAAAAGTACTTCATATAATCCTGACAGCATTTCTGTACTTTCTGTACAACACATCCAACTGCCATGGAGGATTTAAGCTGACTCTTTGGCTTTAACAATGTTTAACTGACTAAAAATCCTTTCTACCTTTGCATTGGAAGGAAAGAATTGCGACTGCAAAATCTCTGCAAAATCTTTGCTGCAATCTACTTGTGTTCACCGCGTTTACCTACAGCGAGGTGGCGCAGCGGTAACGTGTAAGCCTCGCATTCGAGAGGTCGTGGGTTTGATCTTTGTCTGACGGGTTTTTCGTGGTTTCATGTAACTTAGATGGATGCTGGGGTGCTTTATTTTCCTTCCACATCCCTTAATTCTATTTATCACCTTAATGTGTGCTTTCAGGCTCATAGTGGAGCCGGACAAATGGCTCGGAAGTTAGCGCATTTTATGCTGTTCTCGCTGCTGGACGGCTATATTCCCATAGTTAACTTATCACAAATGTCAAATTATCTTACTGACAACTACCTTAAATTAAATATTAAAAAAGACTAACTCATATATTTTTGGCATCAGCTAAGCTGAAGTGAAGAAACGAGTAAATAATTAAACTTCTTAAACACTGAACCTATGTTCTTTACTTATAAAGTATTGACAGTTTATTATATTAAAATTGCCTCTGTGGTGATGAAAACTGGACTTAATTAAATGACATATAATTTCGTGCCTACTGTTAGTTGTTTCACACCAATAATTCGCTATGAAATAGAGTGCACAAAGTTCAAATGCATTTTTGTCCATTCATTACACATTTTAGATTAGATTAGTTTGACTTGCCTTCAGTGGGTTCACTTAGCCATAAAAGACTGTGAACATTGAACATGTCCAGAAGGTATACAGTTTATTAACATATATACTTAAAAATTTAACATAAGAGACACATTATATACAGAAATATGAAAAATAATATGGAAAACAAGGCAGGAATAATTATATATGATTATTTTCATTTGGCTTTGCCAGTACGTCTCAACATTTTTGCAATGGATACCATTTACTGTCATTTCATAAGTTGGTACATATAATTAAAATAGCTTTTGTACATGCATCATTCGATTTATTGGCAACAATAAAGTTAGATTCTACTTACAGAGTTGCATAAGCATTATCAGGATAATTTGTCATTCAGATAATCTTGTACAGAATAAAATGATTTTGAGCATAGGTACTTTCTAGCAGACTTTTTAAAAGCACGGAAATTAAGTTTTTCTTTAAAATCGTTAGGAAGAACGTCAAATATTTTGATGGTTTCATAATGCACATCTTTCTGGAAGCAAGAAAGTTTAGCACTGAGATAATGGATATTATACGTTCGTTCTAGTGTTTATTCTATGAATTACATTATTTGTTTTAAATGAGGCCCGATTGCACATTAAGATTGCATAATACACTGCACTAATTCAAGTGTATCAATAGAACTCACATTAACCAGCTCTCGGATAGACGAAAAGTGAACTAGACTTATAAAATGCAACATAAGTATGTTAACTTCGTCATAGCGTTGAATTTTGCATGTCTGATTCAATTTTCTGCTGTGTTCCGTACATACATAAGGATAAACAATCTGAAAACGATATATGCCGTAAAATGCAAAGAAAAGGGATTACTCATTGCACTTTGAAGAAAACATGCGCATGCGCACACAATCGGGATCGCTCGAGAAACACCACTTGACTGTCTTCGCAATCGAATCAGCAGTTCAGTTTTAACAAGCAACATGGCTGTTACTGGAAGAGTGTTTTGGTTACAGTGGTTAATTTTAGGTGTTTATCTAACTTCAGTACTGTGCGAAAGATATGGATTACCATCTAAAACTCTTCATATGCAAAATAATGTTGTGAAACGAAGCTACGAAGTGATAAATGCCCCACATAGTGAGAATGATGAGCTCTTCGCAACCGGTGTTGAAAAATCGAAGGGATCTCTGTCATCACATCCACTGCGCAAAAGGTCGACATCACCAGAAAATACAAATATTACAACAAAGGTACGGCTGTTGTAATTAGTAATAGGTTACATATCTTGTAATCTTTATCTCGTTTTGCGGCATTTCCACTGTTTGAAAAGGTTTGATAATTAAACATTCAAGCTTGTGAGCTGACATAGCACTTTTGAACACTTTATGGTTCATGTTTTTGTTTGTAATAAAGGTGTAAGGGAGTGCACTTATAAATTGACTATCAAGATGCAATTTCCAATAGGTATATATTAAAATGTCACAGGAAAGGTACTGATAAGCGATAATAATTCACGTGATGTTTGTCTGCAGTGCCCTATGCCTTGTTGCCAATTCTGTAAACACTTGCACCTGAGGCGTAAAAACATTGTAACGATATATAGAAATATAGGGCATGTGGACGTCCTTCCCTATATTTATCAAATTCATAAGCCAGTTTTATCCTTGAATGGATGAAACGGCATTTAAATTCAGATCAGAGTAAAGCATGATATTTATATAGAGCTTATTGCTCTTGGTAGGGACTTCCCCTTATACCTGTTGTGCTTATGTGAGATTAACATTAATTAAATATTTCAGCAAGCATCACAACGATTTTATGTTGTAAGGTTATGGTGTGCTACATTATTGTTAATTCCTCTTATAATTTCTATAGAACTTCATGTAAAAGATAATATGAGTAAAGTCATTTGTGGCTTAAACTTGACTGCCACACATTCATTTGCTGACTTATTGGTTTATAAGACATTTATTCACCTCAAAAGAAAAAGGTAAAAAAAGGTAACAGTAAGAGCTGACATATAATTCTCTTAATTTTTTCCCCTCTTTTCTCTAAGAGTTTGGTATTTAATACGAGAAGTTGAGATCTATGCAACACTAATTAAATTTCATCATTTATTCTTATATGCTAGTACATTTTGAATCCTCGGATTGCTGTTTACATCAAAGATTAATCTATTTTGAACCTAAAATAATGTATTATTTTATTAGTTTTTAAAAGTTGATCTGTTTAGATGATTTCTCAATTGGACCTCTTTGGTAATTACTTTGTCTAAACACTTATTTCATAACTAGGTACATATTTTGTAAACTTTAATAAAAGCAATATCCATTAAAATTATTAGGTTGAACACAGATCTTAATGTCATTAACAGTTACCATAAATTACTCATTCCAGCTTAGACCAGATACTGTACAAGGTTCATCTGCAAAACAGTTGTAATGGAAAAGGATGTAATACTATTACAGATATAATATAGAGACAGTGTTGAAGTACTATGAACTACTGTCATAATGGCACTTAGAGTAAAATAAAGGTACAAGTAATAAATTTGGTTGTTTTTTCTTGGATCATTTTATCTTTCTTTGTGTAGTTTAAATGGAAGCTTTCATTAAGTGGTAATTTGTGGTGTACTATGACAATGTGAGACTGACATCTTCATCAGTCTTTCCATGACCTGAGCCATGCTCATGACAATGCTTTAATAGGGTGAAATTAAGTAGATGACAGATCATGGCAGGAAAGAATAAAAGTATCAACTGCAAAATCATTTGCAAATCATTAATAGGCAATTTATGAAATTAAAATCTTCAAGCAGAAAAATACCAGGTATTATAACAAATGCAAAAGAAATTCTTATAAATGAGGAGAAATGTCCTTTCATTATTCAGTGTTCATGGTGCAGAAATAATGTTTTCAGTAGCTGAGGTAGTAAGATCCAGTACTGAATAATAAAGACATTTTCTGCAACTTCCCAACAAGTCTTTTTTTTTTAATGCATGAAGTTTAACATCCTTTAACTGATTAGGTCGCATCAAACAATGAATGAAATGAGTGAAAATTTGATTCTGAGATTTTACCAGAATGTGAGCATGTGTGCATGCACGCTTATTCTTCTTGCTATTCTACATTAATCAAGATTTATGAAAGTGTTTTATTTTATATTTCCTTGTAGATATAATGGGAATCTTGAAAGCAATGGCTTAAGCGATATTCAAATCATTTAAGAGCTGGTAATGCTATGGCCTTGAAATTTCATTCTCTTTGCAAGGCCAGAAAGAAAACAATTTGACAGTTAAGCATTTTTTTTTTTTTTTAAGTTATGCTGTTAATACCCATTCTTTTAAAAAGACTTATTTGGGGAATCTTTATTTCTGGTGAAGTTGCACTATCAAATTTTTGGATTGAGTACTATTTAGTAGAGCTGGTTGCTAAGTGATGGCTTTAAAATTCCTTACATTCCTTGCATAGTTGCACTATCAATTCCTTACATAATTCAATCTACATTTTTTGTGTCGTAAAATGTATATTTCCTACAGTTATCAGTTATGCAAAAAATCATCCAGAAAGAAGATGGCTTAAAGAGGTTATTTCTTGAAAATTCCATGTATATATTTCATTTGACATGAAAATATTGCCATACTTTCAGCCAATTTCCATTACCACATACTTAGGTATTGGACTAATGAAATGAAAATCTAGTCTTAATTTGATAAGGCATAAAGATAAGTAACATACTCAACTTTGTAAATACATTAAAGCTTTCATAATATATGTGCAAGTTCCAAAACATATAACAGTACCAAAAGACCACTTTTATGCACTCTGCTTACAACTGAAATTAGCAATTCAATGAAATTAAAATTTGTTCAACTTCTTCTTCCTTTGATATTGAGTGACGGCTTCCTGTTGAACTGATAGGAACTGGGACACCCACAATGTTTAGAATATTACAAAGTGGAAGTGAGCACTGGTGGTGACCTTGAAATCTGCATTCAGCAGACAGTCCATGTGGTAACATAAAATTACGATTTCATTTAATTCGCCAATTATTTATTATTGAGTTCGGACATGCCTCTTCTGACTTCCTTTCACAGGGGTAGTTAGTTTGGATCATTCTTTATTTTCTGCTGATAGAAGTCAATTTCCTCTTTGAACAACAGGATAAAGGCTTTTGTGTATGACTTCAGTACATTTGTAAAATTGTTGGTATTCTTAATTGTAGCATTGCTTTGGCTGGGAACATTTGTTTTGTAGTGTGGTTGTTCATTAGGTCCCTTCCCATAACCAGAAGCACTGTGTACTTAATTGGCACTTGTGTATTACTCAATTCAAGTAGGTAGAAACAGTTTTTGACGAGACTGGAGGTTTGATAGGAAATAAAGATCTTTCTGCTTATGATTACAGCTGTTAATGAATTTTTCTTTTTACCAACAATATATGTACTGAGTCATGTCATCTACATCACTGATAACCAGATATCGATTTGTAAGAACAAAAATATATCTGAAATATACATGTATTTCTGCCTAAATCTTCAAAATATGCTCTATAATTTTGAAAATGTGCGCTAACCATGCTCTAAAATTATTAACTTTATACTTATATTTGTTTTTATTTGCAATGCACATTATTTCAAAGACATGTCATAATTTGCTATGCTGGAGGTATAGAATGATCAATTACTCCAGATGTGCAATTTGAAGTTAATGTGGTACATAAGTGTGTATGCTATAAAGGATCTTAACATATCTGCAGATATGGATAGAGTAACGTGAAAAATTCAATGCCATGGATTTGAACCACAGATCTGGTTTCCATCCAGTCGTTCTAATCCATTGAGCTACCATGGCCAACGTGCCGTCGTGACATTAAATTCTCCATTTGACTCATATGTTTTCCCGGTAAACCACTAGGGTCTCTCGTATCCGAGATACACTGTTTGTGGCGACTTACGATCTTAAGTACTTGAATCCCAGGCTTCACCATTAAACTCTTATTATTTAAGTTAATTGGTGGAAATTAATCATTTCTTCACACTAGCCGTACATAGGCTAAGGTTCTGTATATTTAAATACAATGCCATGGCTGGGATTTGAACCACGGATCTCCTGCTTTCTGTCCAGTTGCCTTTGTACAGCTAGTATGAAGAAATGATTAATTTCCACCAATTAACTTAAATAATAAGAGTTTGATGGTGAACTTTGGGATTCAAGAACTTAAGATGTTAAGTTGCCACAAACGGTGTATCTCGGATATGAGAGCCCCTAGTGGTTTACCAGGGAAATGCATGAGTCAATTGGAGAATTTAATGTGAGGACGGCACATTGGCCATGGTAGCTCAATGGGTTAGAATGACTGGATGGAAACCAGGAGATCTGCGGTTCAAATCCCGGCCATGGCATTGAATTTAAATATACATAACCTTAGCCTATGTATGGCTAGTGTGAAGAAATGATTAATTTCTACCAATTAACTTAAATATCTGCAGATGTTATTTGGCTAAGATTTTGAAGGACTTTCAATCTGGAGACATTTCTTCAGGAAACACTACATTTTTATCTGAAGATATATACTTACAGAACACAAAACTTAAGAATGAGAATTTCTGTCTAAAAGCATGCACAGTTTATTGCTTAATTTTCCTGATAATTTAAAGAAGCAAACGTGGTAGAATTGCAGACGAGTTCTCGGCAAAATCATAGTGAAGCACTAAATGATTTTGTTCATCCTCCACATGTCCCTTTACTTCCGCAATATAGCTATTGCAGTATTAGTGTGTTACTGCTTTCACTGCCCATTACCCAAATTCTTCAATGAAATTATCAATGGCAGCTGTTTTCTTAATGAGTCCCTTCTATGTAATATAATGTATGATTCAGTTACTGGAATTATCTGGATGTTTCCAGAGTGAACTAGAAGAATCTCGTACATTCTAGTAAAGCTGGATGGTTCCAGTTTGTTCTAGAAGGCTCTGTTATGTTATGGTATAGTAATAATATTGTAATAATTTACTGAGCAAGTAAATTATTTATATGAGGTATAGTTGACATAGACAAGTCAGTTTTATAAATAGTAAAATATGCTATACAGAATATATAACAAAATTTTAAATATAAAATATACTTGCCATCAATATGCGTTTGCGCCCATTGTCAAATTAATAATTGTTTATAGATCACCTCCATTATATTATCACTTGTTAATTAATACTATTTTAATTTATATCTGAAACATTTTTATGTGCTGGCTAAATTTTTCAAGCCACTGCTAATCTGTTAAATAAAAATTACACCCATCATGTCTCATAAATATATTTTTTTAATAAACTGTGCCTAAAAATTTGCTGCTATTTCTTATGTTGTGATCATGTACTTAGAGTTGGCATGCCTTTGGATTACTTAAGAGTACTCTGAGGGAAGTAGAACTGTCACTGGACAGGAAGAATAGAATTAGAACTAGAATTATTTATTTCTCATCTTTCTTCTACATACATTTCCATTGATACATTGACATTTGTAACATTTCTTTCACACAATAACAAATTGACTTATTCACATCTAATATACCCTTCCTACCTGCTTGCCTCAAGTCTTGGTCTCGGTACACATAACCCCTGGTTTTCCATGTATTGATGATGCTATCCCTTGTTTTGGTTTTCCAGCCCTAAATTGTTGGTTATTCTTAATCAATCTTAACCATTTCTCTCTCATTTTTTCCAGGTATTCACCTATATTTCTTATGTTCTTTTCTCCTTTTACCAATAACATTTTCTTTATTATTAATACCTCCCACCCTCCCTAAAACTGTCCCACTTTTGTTGCCAAATTTGTTCTCTCCATATCTTTGTTTGCAATAAAGTATACTATGTCAATCTGTATCCTCTTCTCCACACATTGGACATTTCCCTGTATCCCTATCATATCTAATAACTTTCAAATTTCTAACTCCTATCCTTGTCCAGGCAAATCCTTCTCGCCCTGACTTATTACACACATCTATGTACTTCTCCCTCCCCCACACTGTCATTATTTCCCTATATGTCCTCAATGATCTTTTCTTCCTTACACTGGTAAATATAACTTAGCTATCTAAATCTTCCAGCCTTAATTCTACCTCTTTCCAAAAGCCCCTATAATAATATTCCTTGTTTCTCCAAATATGTCCCATACCTATCTGTTCCATCAGTTCCCTTACTTTTTGCACCCAAGACTCTCCATTTGCTTCTCATCTGCAAAAGAAAACATTCCTTGATAATACTGCTTTCCTCCAAATTGGCAACTCTGTATAGATATTTCAATGCCCTTTAAACAATTTTAACCCTTAGGAAGAATAGAAAGAAAAGGTATGTTTGCAAAGAGAATATTCAAATACTGACAGGCAGTAGATTTTATGACACATAATAAAAGAACACTTAAGAGATTTAATAGGAAGAGAATTGGTTTGGCAAGATGGGGAAAATTGCTTGGAGAAAATACAGTAAAACCTCTCTAAAACGAATGCTATGGTTCCGGCATTTATTTTCCATTTACATAGATTTCCATCTTACAGAGGGTTGTGTTTGAATACAAAGAAATTACAGAAGCTATAGTCGCATGGGTTTACAGTGAAGGAATAATATAAAATGAAATGTAAATAATAGGCTAATATGTATTATGTACTGTATTTTCAACGTACATACAAAAGTTGTAGTTATCGCCTAGTTTCTCTGTCTGTTTTCAATTTTCCTGTTCCAATCTGCAACTTTCTGCATATCAACATCATGCATCACCACACACAGCATTCAAAACAATGTTTTGGAGATGTTTTTGAAACTCTCAAGGCATCCATTGGAAGCTTTGAAATTGCTTAATTTTCTTGCTGTCTCTAAAGCTTGAATCTGAAGCAATGGGTTGGAAATGGGAATTTCTTTAACATGCATGCACTAACGTGATTTAGCTCGTCATACTCTAGATTTTGTGATGCCTTTCACATACTCTTCTGGTCCCTTTAGCCACTTGTCTTTAATTTTTATTTTGTTTCATAGTTTGATTTTATTCAGGTTACCTACTGTCTGCTGATTTCGAATAAAATATTTTAATTTGGAAAACAGGGATTTCAACAGTTGTGTTACTCTAGTTACCTTTTACTTTTCAATTCAGTCATGTCATTACTCATTAATTCTCCCCAAAAATTTGCGCAAAATTAATGCTAATTTATGCTAAAATATTCAACAAAAACACCACTAAATAAAATTATTAATACAAATTTTATGCAAATTGCTTTTAACATGCATGCACTAACAAACTACTCGAACACAGCACAATTTAGCTCGTCATAAACTGCAGATTTTATGATGTGTTTCACAAGTTCTTCTGATCCCTTTAGCCCCTTATCTTCAACCTTCATTTTGTTTTTCAAAATCTTGTAAGTCTGAGTTTTCCCCACTTTAAACAACACAGTTAATTCTTTAGCTGTTCTAAATAACCTTAATCTTTTTCCTCCAGTGGTAAGGACTGTACAGAAATCATTTTATAGAATTTGTGTACACACAAACTATGGTTTAAAAAATCACCATGTTTTCTTCCACTCATACTTGATCACTTGTAAGAACAAAGCTGAAAATGAAGGCACTGCAAAACTGTTGTACCCTTATCAATTGTGTTGGAAGAGAGTTGAGAGAACTTTGCTGCAAATGCAGTTGTCCTCAAAATTATTGCACTTTTTAAAATATGTCCGTTGTAACCCATTATACATAAAGTAATCCGTTTTAATCAGGTTATTTATGCAAATGGTTTCCAAAAAATACTTCTGTTTCTGCTTAGGCAGTTCTGTATCTTAGAGCATAATTTTACATGGAAAATAGCTCCATTCTGAAATTTATTTTCTGTTTCCAGGTTTCTGTTTTAGGCAGGCTTTACTGTAGTATGTAAGATATTTGGCTATTAATTAGGTGAAAATAGTAGTAGTAAATGAGTATTTGTTGTGCTAGATTTCAATACTTCACTGTTTCTAATTCTTGCACTCAGTTTTAATAGTAGTGGATTTTAGAAAAAATGAGACTGAGTGAAAGCATAGAAAAGCAAAGAATATGGACTAGTTTTCTACAAAATAATTAAAATAAATTCATAGAAGGAGATGTGAGTTATTGTGGTAGAATAGATTATGTATATGTGAACAGGACTGTTATTTCTAAAGTGAATAAGGAATAAAAGGTAAAGAAAGCAGGACTATGTGTAAGAAATTGAAAAATGTTCCATTGTTTACCGAGGTGTGAAGTGTTACCAGTTGGAGGGACAGGACGAGATGAAAATTGATATACTTTTCATGGATAAATAAGCAATTAAAATGCTAGCAGAAACCAGGGAAATGAAGAAATGCAATAGAGACATTCTTAGGGACAGAAAGTGATCAGTGGCTAAGAAGCCTAGGAAATAAGCAAGAGATGACATAATTTGAAATGCAGAGGTTCGATTTAGTGGCTCCATTCCATACATCCAATCAAGATTATGGTATTGGGTAGTCAAGCACTTGTCCTAGATTTCTGAATGTGTTGTATGCAAGATTTGTAATTAGGTACCTACTTGATATAAATTAAATAAATTACAGCACCAAAACTGGATTACTGATTGAGTTGTTGAAGAATACATTTTTTTTTTTATTAGTAATCGGTGCTGTTCTAGCATCCAAGAGAAATAAAAATTTAGCCAGACAGTGAAAGGGCTTCTTCAAAATGTAACATTCTAATTTAATTCATCATCAGATCTATCTTTTAATTAAAACCTTGCAATACATTTAGTATAAATCAGAAGCAATTAGGTTTTTTTTTTTTTTTTTTAAATTTGCATCCTCCATGTTAAGTCATATCAGACATTGAATGAAATGGGTGAAATGATGCTCAAATGAGTCCGGGGTCCATGGAGCTTAGAGTTACCCATCATTGGTCTATCAGGATAAGGGAAAACCCAGAAAAAACCTTATCCAGGTAACTCATTCTAACCGAGATTCGAACTCGGGACCTCTTGAATGTAAGGCAGACACGCTGCCAAGTATGCCACCGAGGCGGCCAGAAATTATGCTGTAATTAGTATACAGTTTTAAGTATTTGTCATTCTTTACAAAGAAGCAGGTAACTATTGTCCAGTATCTTTTATTCCTGTTATTGGCAAAGTTTTTGAATAGATGTGTGAACAAATACATTTTTTTAAAATTTTGATTTGTTAAGCAAAGATTAACTTAACTTCTCTGAAGGTTAATGCTCATTGGAGCTATCCAAAGTTTGCTGGATATGATCTGTTCTTCACTTGAAAATAGTGAATATGTTTTAAGTATTTTTTAACTTGAGCAAAGGTTTTGAGTATCATAATATTTTATTAAATGAGCATTTCTATTACTCTGATATGAAGCAGAGATATGCAGTAGCACTGACCAGACCACTCGCGTAACGAGAGAAGGGGTCAGTGTTTTACCTGCCTTGAGTGTGGTAAGCACAATGTGTGTGTATGTATGTGACTGCCTCAAAGTTCTGATAAGACTTCCTGTCTCTTGCTCCGCCACTACTCTCACCACTTCTCATTTTTTTCTCTCTTGTACATGTGGAAAGTCACAGCATTTTTCACAAGTTGTACATGTTTCTCGTAACCATATTTTAAGGAGTGGTATTTATATCCATTCCTTATTTTAAGCTAATAAAATACGAGAATATTTATAAGTATTTACTTTATAATTGTAAATAACTTGCCTGATAATGTGGAAACGTTGAGTCAGACTGAAAAATTCAATGCCATAGCCGGGATTTGAACCACGGATCTTCTGGTTTCCGTCCAGCCGCACTACTATGGTAGTGCGGCTGGACGGAAACCAGAAGATCCGTGGTTCAAATCCCGGCTATGGCATTGAATTTTTCAGTCTGACTCAACGTTTCCACAATTTAGCCTACACACGGCCAGTGTGAAAGAATAATTAATTTCCATTGCCTGATAATGTTAATATTTACATATCACCATAACCATATCTCCATATTGAGTTCTGCTCTGTCCAAGGTAGTTGAAGTCAAATAATAAGGATGATTGATGTAAACTAATTGTTCTTCTTGTGTAGGCTAAAGTTTGTATAGATAGTCAGACTGAAAAAATGCAATGCCCTAGCTGAGATTTGAACCACAGATCTCCCAGTCTCTGTCTGGCTGCTCTTAACTGTTGAACTACCATGGCAACATACCAGCATGACATTAAATTCTCCAACTGACTCGTATTTTTCCCAGTAAACAATGAACTATCAGGCCTGAACTTAAGTACTTATTTAACTATTTACAGCATAGTAAGTTTCCACAAACTTTGCATATCTCTTGTGGGTCATGCTTTGGCTAGACTGCTTGACTCTCACCAAGGCGGTCCGAGTTCAATTCCAGGCAACCACAAAATGAGATTTGTGGTGGTCAACACGGCCCTGGGGTGGGTGTTCTCCGGATGTCTCGCCTGCGGTGTCGCATGTAGTAAAAGTGGGCATTAAACACTACACATATCACTGTATGAGGACCCCTAATGGCTTACTGGGAAAAATGAGTCATTTGGAGAATTTAATATACTGACATGTTGTCACTGGTAGCTCAATGGTTAAGAGCAGCCAGATGGAGACCATATCTGTGGTTCAAATCCTGGTTTTGGCAATGAATTTTTCAGTCTGACTATAACTATCCATACCTATCCAAATAAGGATAATTGCTTGTCTATGTAGTTCATTCATACTCATTCATGCTTATTTGTATTTTCACAAGATATTCCTCTCAAAATGAATAGTATATTTGTATCACAAAAACACTAAGATAGTTGGGAGTTTCTACCGGAAATGGAAGAAGAAGAAGAGACAAATTTTGCATATTAGTTCAGTGGTTTATATGTGCAGGTTTTGCGTTAGTAGATATCCAGCATATCTAATGTGAAGAAATAATACTTCATAAGCAAGTTATGCAACTGTTGCTTATAGATAACTTATATTATTAACTTTGTTTTTATTTTCTGTTTCAGATAAACCTCCTCAATGATAGCCATCAGCAGCTAATGGTACATTGGGCAGGAGAGGGGTCAGATGTCATAATGTGTCTGGCAAGAGACTCGACCCCTCGGTATACTGGAGTGATACGGCCATCAACAGTTTTTATCTCTTATGACTATGGTGACTCATTTGTAAACAAGACTAAGTATTTTAGACTGGGTGACAATTCTTCAAATTATGCCATTTTGGACAAATTTTTTATTCATCCAAAGTACAATTCACATGTGAGTACACCATAAATTTGGTATCATTCTTCTTCTTCACCTTAGACCTAACAGTACAGTGGTGTTAGGGGATTCTTGTTCCTCTATCCCTTTAATTAATAAAGCCCACTACATAATATCAGTGCTAAGGAAAATTTGTAATACACAAACATTAAAGCTGATTTACTATTCATATGTGCAGTCTTATCTTGCATATGGTATCTTTATCTGGGGATCAGCTACCGAAATAAAAGATTTATTTGTAACACAAAAGAAAATAAGAAGAAAGGGACTCATTGTATGAAATATTTTAAGGAAAATAATATACTAACTCTGCCATGTCTGTATATCTTAGAAACTGTATGCTTTATAAACAACAACATACAATATTTTCAAACAAATAACACTATTCATGAACATTATACTAGGAATAATACTAAATTACTTATACTGGGATCAAGATCAAATAAAAAACTTAACTCAGTACTTCATAAAGGGGTTCACATGTACAACTTAATCTTAAAGAAAATCAAAAACAATGATAAGAAAAGATTCAGAAGAGATGTGAAATCATTTTTAATAAATCAGTGCTTCTATAGTACTCAAGAGTTCTTTGAATATTTTAGACACCAAATTAAGTAGAGTAAATGATTACATGAGAATAATTTTATGATACTAATGGTTGACAATTCATGTAAGTTTTCTGTATTTGTTGACATTGATACAATTTAATCTGATTATTGCATGCAGAATTAATTCTGTATTTTCTGAATTTCTAGTTTGTATTGTTTGTACTGTATCTTGAAAAAGCAAATATTTCTGTACAACAATTAAATGCTAAATAAATAATGTCGGGCCTGAGGAGTGAGGTTGGGTGATCAGCCCGATGCCTGGCATGAGGGTAAAAGAAGTGGATGACAGTGTGAGGGTGATATGAACGATTGGAAAGATGATGATGGAGCAATTGGTGGAATGCTGGTGGGAGAAACCGGAGGTCCCAGAGTAACCCGCCCCAGTGTCGTGTTGTCCAAAACAAATCTCACTTTGCGGTCGCCTGGGATCAAACCCATACTGCTTTGGTGAGGGCCAAGTGGTCTAACCACTCAGCCACAAGGCAGCCTGTCATTCATTCATAGTGTATAAATTGTTAGTTGTCCATTAGTGCAACATAATGGATATTATTGGAGATAATGGGAATTTTAAATATCAAATAAGTGATTCTATAGAAATCTTGTTACATTCGCATCACTTAGCCACTGTTGTTTTTATATTGCTTCTGCAAGTGTTGTTATTATCATCATTATTATTATTATTATTATTATTAAAGCTTATTTTTTATGTCTACTGAATGTTAAACAAGATAACCTTTGCAAAAATAGTTTTATTACATATTTCGTTTGAGGTAAGAAAAATCAAATTTATAGTCAGATGTTTAAAAGGAGATCACTAAATGCTGGCTTTTAAATTCTTACGCTTTCTTTTGTGAGAAACAACAAATGGTGATTGTACTTTAAAAAGTGCAAAGTACTGAAAAATTAAAACCAATAATGATTTTTTTAAGCCTGATATCACATTAGCAGTTTTTTAAAATAAATGTTATGATTCACATGTTTTGATTAGTAAGTTTTTGTCTCTTATGGTTTACAGTTAATTCAAAATTATACTAAGTTCATTCTGAGTGAAAATGACTTAACTGGCTTTGTTAGAAAACACAAAAATATAAATTTTTATTGATCACACAAATAACTTAAGTGTATGTGATTGTAATAAAATTTATTTCAATAATTCTTTAAATTATGTCTATCTGTTTGGATTCCTTATCCCCTTTGTACCTTCAACAAATGTTGTAATTGTTTTTTCAAAGTTTTATTTCAGTTAACGTAAATTATTTGGGAGAATAGGTTCTTGTTAGACCAGTTAGTGCAGGCTTTCTAAATATAAACAATAGGGGTTGGAGAAAGTAATGTTAACTCATACATCAATCTTTTATAATAAGTTAACATGCAGGAGATGTCTTACAATTTTTATAAGCATTACGAGGCATAATAATTTTTTATTAATTTATTTAATATAAGTTCATATCTGTTATAGAGAAAAAATATTAATTGCAGAATTTTTTATCAGTCAGTATTCATATTTACATGTTATTAGATGTAAAAATTCTGTGACATGCTATTTTCAGGTAATTATTTTCCGTAGAATTATGAACTGATTTGGAGATTTGTGAATTAGATTTTTAGCAGCTTTTTGATTATCTTATTGTTTAGAAATATTGATGCAGCATATAATTTTTTTTTTCAGAGCGTCTTCACTGATTCTCGCAACCAATTCATTTTTGTATCCACAAACTATGGAAATGATATTAAAAGAATAAAAGTCAACTTTTCACCATCAGAAGTTACCTTCCATGAGGATGAATCCCTAACATTTCTGGTATATGACAAAGTGGATCCCATGAAAAGAGTAAGTAGAGACAAAACTGTTTCATTTGCTACTGAGCATTTTCTTTGTAAGAAGGAACTGTTTTTATGAAGGTCATACTGAAAGTCCTGAGCAACCCATTGTTAAAATTAAAAATGAAACTGTTAAAAAATATGCTAGACCGTAATCTACAGATTTCACACCACATGTTTCCACATTGTAACATCTTTAGCTTCTATCATGTGACCACCGGTATTATTTCCAAAATGGAGGGCATCATTGTTTTGTTTTGACCACATGCTGTAATTGAATTCCCTTTTAAAGAGGGAAAATCTGGTGCTGAAATTCATCAGACCAATGTCTCTATGGAGGCATCTGCATGGGTGCTGACAGTTAACACACCAGGGATGCAAAACAGTATTCAAGATAAGCATCACAGCAGTCTACTGCATAGTCCCTCCGCAGATCGCAACATTACAGCAGATAGGCATATCATTGTGGATTAAATTGCTGCACATCTTGCAGCAGGACATAGTGCAGTGCAAGAAATAATACAAAAATTAGATTATCGAAAAGTCTGTATTCTTTGGGTCCCATATATATTGGCTGAAGACCACAAACTTCAGATTAAAATCTTCGGAGATTTTATAATGAAGTTGGTGATTTATTGATGAGTAAGTATCGTGAAAGACAATGAAAGCTTTAGTTAATTGATGGAAATTAATCATTTCTTCACACTAGCCATATATAGGCTAAGGTTTTTGATGGATAGAGCCAACATGAAAAATTCAATGCCATGGCCGGGATTTGAACCACAGATCTCATGGTTTCCGTCCAGTTGCTCTAACCCATTGAGCTACCATGGTCAACGTGCCGTCCTGACATTAAATTCTCCATTTGACTCGTATATTTCCCCGGTAGACCACTAGGGGCTCTCGCATCCAAGATACACTGTTTGTGGTGACTTACTATCGTAAGTACTTGAGTCCCAGGCTTCATCATTTATTTTAGTTAATTGATGGAAATTAATCATTTCTTCACACTAGCCATATATGAAATCTTGTTTCATCATTATGAGTATGAAAAAAAAATGGCAGAATTTGGGTTTGCCCTCTAAGATGAAAGCAAAAGACACTGTCATGTGTTGGAAAGGTTAAGAGTAAAATCTTATGTGATGCACAGGATTGTATTCTGGTTAATTTTCTTGAACCTGGATAAAATATAAGTGCTGCAGCACTATATCCAGACACTTTGGAAGCTCCATTGTGCATTGCACAACAAGGCCAACACCATGTAACTGTGGAGGATATTCAAAATCAGTCTGTCAGTGTCTTCGTGCACCTGTGACTGAGTTCTATCATAAGGATACCTTCAAACTTGAGAACAATAGGGAAAATGTGTGCATAAAAATTGATGCTGTGTTGAAAAGTGAGAGAAAAGTCTGTGGATTACGATGATGTGCTTGGTTAATCTAACGAGAAAAGGCAAGATTTTTAAAAAAAAAAAAAAAAAAAGAATTGATGCTTACTACTTTCAGTATGATCCTCATAGTAATGATGCAGTGTTAACATATCCAACTGTAAGTAAATAGCACAGACTATAAAGTTTAAAATTTCAACAATGGTATTGTACATATAGGTATTGTTTTTAAGGATTTCTGCTAATACCTCTGTGGCATTACATTGAGGTTAATCAAGAATATTAATATTTGATGCTTTGGTTAATGAATTGCTTGAATGTATTCTATATTTATTTGTGCTAAATTTAATGTAAAGTGTCATGTTTGTGTTGATATATTACATATATTTACATTTTCACACATGTCCAGAACAATATTTAAAATTCAAATAGGATATCGAAAGTAAAACTTACACACATTTACTAAGCTTTATCTCCAATTAGCACAATAGAGAAATATACAACTTAGCACATCTTGTAGCTTGAAACTGTGAAAACCGTAACTGTGTATGAGGAAATATTCCAAATGAATTGTAGTTTCAGCTTCACTTCAGAACGCTATTAACATATAAAAAGGGTCCTGACACATAAAATATTAAAATTGTGACTTAAGTTGTATATTTTTTTATATGAATAAATAATTTATTATTGACAGTTTTGTTTCTTAATTTAAAAGAAAAAACACTTTTAAATTTTCCCGGAACATGTTTCAGAGACTTGGCCTCCATTGTCAACCGATGTCTGGTTGACAATGAAGGCAAAGTCTCTGAAACATGTTCCGGGAAAATTTAAAAGTAAGTGTTGTTTAGTGTCATTAATCGACTCCCTTTAAATTTAACGTTGAACTTAGTAACGCATGAATTAGCAGTTCCTTGGTTAAAGCTGTACTTTCCCAAAGTATGCACTCCTTTCTTGTTGTAAGTCTGTTATATTTTACATTATATTGTCTTGTTTCTTTTTGTATCTTAAATGTATAGCTGGGCAAAGTAAAGACTAAACATCTTGTTCTAGCTCTGGCTCACCAAGGACTTTGGGCAATCATTTACTTACGTGCAAGAATATGTTAAGGCATTCTTCTGGTCTACTGCAGAAGATGGTCGCAAGATACTCTATGTTGAACGAATGGAACCAAGTGGCTCTTCTACAGTGCTGTCTTCACCTACACTTTTTGAAGATAGAAACTATTCTGTAGTAATAAAAAATGTTGAAGATTTCCAGATTCGTGAAGAGTACATGTTTGCTACCAAAAAGGAACGCTCGGTAAGATGTACTTACAAAGAAAACATGTAATAATAAGGCTACGTCGGTCTGTAGGGGGGAGAAGGTTAAGATTGTTGTATAGAGGTTGAGGGTTAAGGTTATGCATCCGAAATTTGGTAAAGAATGTGAACATGTTTAGTTTTTGTTTCTTGCATTTTTTTTATGCGTATTTAATATAAAACATTGTAAAGCATAGATTGCTGTTTACTTTGTCCTATACCATTTAGGTAAAGCATATTGTGTTTAAATTTAAAATTCTGTTTTTCTTAATCCCTTCTGGTTGTTGTTTTCTTTTTTTCCTTCTGTCAAGCTCATCCTTGAACCGATATTTTACTAGCTTTTAATTTTTCAGATTGCTTCAGTAATTGTAGATTTAGTTAAAGTATTATGTGGTTCAGCTGAAAAAGTTGTTTTTGTAATTTAAAAAATTCAGTAACTTGTATCAGAAAACACTTTTCCCTTTAAACTATTAGAGATTGTATGTTAAACTAAAGAATAGTTTTATCCTTGTTTTATTGTATATAATGTTAGGAATCATAAGGGATGAAGGATAGTTTTAATTATTTGACTTGCCAAGTTTATTTTTTTTATTATTACATAAGATTAAAATTAAAACAACTGAAACTGAATTATTGAAGCTGTAATTTGTTTCAATGTTTAGGATAGTCTGCAATTATATGTCTCCTACAAACATGGCAGTTTTGTCAAAGCCTGGTTCCAGTCCGAATTGGATCGCAGAGAATATCACATTGCTGATGTCAGTGATGGACAAGTGATGGTAGCAGTCAGTCACACAGAAGAGCTGGCTAATCTTTATGTGTCACAACTTATGGACTCCACAAGTATAAAGTTTTTCCTTTCACTGGAAAGGATCTTCTGCTATTTTCCAAATTCCACATGGAAAGATTCTTGGTTGAAGTAAGTTGAATTGTATATTTTGATATATTTTTTGGGAGAAAACACTTGAAATTATTTTGACATTTATATGCAGAAATTGACACATTTATTACTGTAATTTCACTTTCTGTACCAGAACTGACTGGGACATTTTGTCTCCGTCATTAACCTAGTTTCACTGTGACTTCAGTGGCTTACAGCTGTGTTTTTCCTGGATTTGCTGCATAATGAAATCTTCATATGGGATACCAAAATTTATTGCATTCATTTTTGTATATGAATAATTTTTCCCAAATGGAGAGTTCTTTATATTTTCAAAGGATGTTAAAAAACTTAGGTTTCTCTCTCTGCTGATGATCTTGGAGCGGAAATGCACTGCAACTACTAACTTACCTATTTGTTTGTTTTTCCTTATGACAATTTTTGTTAAATTCCTGTTACATGAGAATTTATAGAAAATGAAATTAGTCCTAGACATGTTAATTTTTTTTTCATATTAATATATGTACTACTTCATCAGAATTAACTATTTTCAAGTCTGTAAGCATCACAGCAATATGAATGAATGTATTAAGTATATTTACACATTTATCACAGGGTCCCATACAACTGAACATCATGGTTATATTGTGCATTATGACCCTATCTCCGTACCAATTTGCAATTGGATGCATTTATTTCCTACTTTTTCTGTAATCTATCCTGTTCTTGCACATTCTTGTTTGCAGCTTTTAATAGTTATTGCTTTCCATTTACCTTCCTATCCTGCGCTAGTTTTCTTATTTACCAATTTTTTTTATAATTTTCTAAATAATTACCACTTGATGTGTGTTTGGAGGAATTTAGTAACAGTGACGTCAAAATTAATATAAAAATTATTTGTGGTTGGTTTATTGACACTCGTCACTTACTTTTTCATATATTTATGAGAGACTAGTTTCAAAGGCCCTGGCCTCCATTTTCAATCTCTTCCCAACTGGCATCTGTTGTTATCTGCTCTCTCTGGTGGTGGAACTATGAACTTTTTTGTCAAATTATCTGCTGGCGGGATTTCAAAGTTCATTACGCGATCCTTATTTTTCCAGATGAATATGTTCTCCCATGTTGTCAATCTATTTTGGTTTATCACTCCTTTTAATAATTTTGGATTTGGATCAATGTCATGGTTTTCATTCCAAAAATGAAATGCTACTGCTGACTTGTCTTCTTGTTTCAATCTGATGTTTCTAAAGTGTTCTTTGACTCTGGTTTTTAAATTTCTTTTTGTTTGACCTATGTAGCATTTTTCACAATTCTTGCAATTTATTTGGTATATTCCAGATTTGTTACCTGAAGGAATTTCATCTTTTGTTTTTGTTTTTTAATTTTAAAATTACTAAATTCAAAAACAAAAGGTGAAATTCCTTCAGGTAACAAATCTGGAATATACCAAATAAATTGCAAGAATTGTGAAAAATGCTACATAGGTCAAACAAAAAGAAATTTAAAAACCAGAGTCAAAGAACACTTTAGAAACATCAGATTGAAACAAGAAGACAAGTCAGCAGTAGCATTTCATTTTTGGAATGAAAACCATGACATTGATCCAAATCCAAAATTATTAAAAGGAGTGATAAACCAAAATAGATTGACAACATGGGAGAACATATTCATCTGGAAAAATAAGGATCGCGTAATGAACTTTGAAATCCCGCCAGCAGATAATTTGACAAAAAAGTTCATAGTTCCACCACCAGAGAGAGCAGATAACAACAGATGCCAGTTGGGAAGAGATTGAAAATGGAGGCCAGGGCCTTTGAAACTAGTCTCTCATAAATATATGAAAAAGTAAGTGACGAGTGTCAATAAACCAACCACAAATAATTTTTATATTAATTACCACTTGTTTCCCTTCCTACTATTGTTTCACTGTGTATTCACTTAACCTTGCTTTTCAATATTTCTCATTTGTACATTACCCCATTTCTTCTGTTCCTTTTCCCTATTCCAAATTATTTAACTTCAATAGCAGCTTTCTTTCAATCCTTCTTCCATTTAACCTACCACTTTCTAAAATCTACTCCTCAGCCTCTCATAATTCTGTTCTAATCTCTCTTCTCAGTCTGCAATTTGTACATCTGTATCACATTTGTGCATATCTTTTCCTCTACCTCTCACGGACCCATTCTCTTCCTTCCTTTTAGCAATTTACCCATAATAGCCATATTTTTGTCTTGTTGATATGCTCCTTCATCTTGATATCCTCTGCCTAATTCTCACCCCTTTTCTAATCTCTTGAATCCCCACACTTGTTTCATACTGCTTTTTCCTGATTCCTTATATTCCCACATTTACTTCACTCTGCTTTTTCTTGATCATCTCTATTCCCACATTTCTTTCATTCTGAAAATCGGCCATATGTTTGTGTACTGCACCATTGAGCGATTCACTGCATCTGGGACTGTAAAGGATCAGCCGAGGGAGGGTCGACCACGCAATGTCAGAATTCCAACAGCACAAAAAGTAGTGGCAGCTCGTGTTTGGAGAAATCTGTGCGGAAGCAGGCTATCTTGTCCCGTGAAATATACATTTCAAAAAGGACAATGTTCAGGCTTCTGTCTGGACTAAGGGATTATCGCCAACATATAGGACATTATCTTGACACATGCCTAAAAAGGCTGAGAGTGCTTAAATGTCGATGTACAGCATTATGTTCAAATGGTCATCAAAACATCCTCTTACCAATGAAAAAGTTTTCACTGTATAGGAATCTTTCAATGTGCAAAACGATAGGTTTCATGCATCATCTTGGGAAGCCAGTAATAAGGTTCCTGAAGTTCAGAGGCCCAATTATCCCTACTTAGTGATGGTGTGGTGGGAGTGAGTTATTCTAGTACCAACCAGCTACATTTTTGTGAAAAGGGTGATAAAACAAGCGCCAGAGTGTATGAAAGGACTGTTCTGGAGCTTAATTGTCAAGAACTTGAGTGGGACATTGTTTCAAAACCAACCATGGACTTTCCAGCAGGATTCTGCCTCTGCCCACAAGTCCAGGTCAATGCAAGCATGGCTTCAGTGTCATATCTCTGACTTCATTTTGCCTGAAGATTGGCCCAGTCTGGACCTGAGTCCATTGGACTACCGCATGTGGTCACTGCTTGAGGGCATCACCTACAAGAGGAGACACCCCACCATTGGAAGTTTAAAGCATTCCTTATTGTCAGCAGTGGCAGATTTCCCCCTGGATGTTGTCCGTTCCGCAATAGATGAGTGGCCACAAAGACTCAAGAGCCTGTATCCGTGCAAAAAGTGGCCATTTCAAAAAGTGATTGGTGCTGTGTGTGTTGAATGCATGTAGGTACAAATACTAAAAGCCAATTAAAGTATTTTACATGGTATTTGCATTTTTCACTTTTTAAGTAGTAACAGTATGGTTAGACTCGGTATATATATGATGCATTATCAAAAGTCAGGTTCAGCTGTATATAATGCTCTGAGTCTCATTGGCCTGTTCAAGGAATTTGAGCCCAAGTGCAAGCCAAAAACAATTGCTTTACACTGCGTGCTGCTCAATATAAGCCACTTTATGTGTAAATATTTTGTTTACCCTTGTAGTAATAGAGATTATAAAACTGTACAATCCTTGATTAATTGTTCTTGATAGGCATACTGATTGCAAGGTTTCTCAGTTGAAGTGGCCTGCTTTCAGTGCATAAGCAATGTTAAATTTTTGCCTGTCTTTAAACTTAACAGTTGCAGATATAAGCATATAAAATGTGTAAAAACTGAAGCTGTTGAACTTGAGATGTAGCAACAAAATATATAAAATATTTTGAATTTAGGGGAAGTAGCTGTAATTCTGCTAACAGTATTCTAGTAAATTCATAGAACTGATTCCACAGTTTGTCATATTTTTCAGTGATATGGTGGAGGAACCATTTGCTGATCTTACTAAAGTCCAAGGTCTGCGAGGGATTTACATAGCATCTCAAGTGAACATCAGTGTTGGATCCTCGAGAATTGGGCCAGAGCATCTCTCAACATTAATAACATTTGATCGTGGTGGGGAGTGGAGGCCTCTTGAGGCTCCTAAATTTGATGATGAGGGTCAAAAGATCAATTGCTCAGTAGTAAGTAAATATATTGAAATTAGTTATAAAGTTATTGGCATAGTGAAGACTTGAGTAATTTCATAACATTTTGAGTCACACTTTTCACACTCACTAGCTAGCTTCACTTATTGCTGTTTGTCAGAACATCTTAGTTCTTATCTACATCATCAGCTGCATGTCAGACCAGCCAAGAATAACAGTCAACAAACAAATGTTTTGCCAAGAAAATATATACATGTATATTTTTATTAAAATCTTCCAAAAATTAAATTTATAAGAGGTCTCCTACCGATCGCTTTTCCCTTTCCCATCACTCAGCGGCATCAATTATTTAACCTGGGTTCATTTCATCCATATCTACAACACCAGATATAGTTATGGCCCTTCTACAAGTTTTCAGGGGTGAATTGAGATTGTCTTATGGAAAAGAGCAGATATACTTATACCAGGTGATTAGTGCTTCTCTGCTGTTAAAAATCTATCACTGTGCTCTTGTAGGACATGTTCATGAGAGCAGAAGAAATTAAACAATTCCTTTCTTGGAAGTGTTGAAAACAGTGTTGTTATGATAAATTAACTTTAAAGAGAGTCGATTAATGACACTACAACACTAACTTTTAATTTTTTCCGGAACATGTTTCAGAGACTTTGCCTCTATCATCAGCCGGCCTTCGACTGGTTCTCATTGGTGTAGTTGACGATATTTTGTCTTCGGTCTCCTCTGGTGGCAGTTCAAGAAACTTGCTGAACAAATCTTTCTGGGGGATGTCGAAATTGAATACTTTGTTCCTATTTTTTGAAATGAAGTTTTGTTCCCATGTGGATAGTTCTTCTTTTCCTGTTGTATGTTTTAGTAGTTTTGGTTCTGGATTTATGTTGTGGTTTTTTTTCCAAAAATGTGTGGCAACTGCTGATTTTTCTAATTGTTTATATTTTATGTTTCTAAAATGTTCCTTTGCTCTTGTTTCTAAATTTCTTTTGGTTTTTCCAATATAAATTTGACTACAGTCGTTGCATTCAATTTGATATATACCAGATTTTTTGTTAGATGGAATGGCATCTTTGATGTTTGAGCAAATTAGTTTTTTTAAGGAGAAATAGTTGACTGGTGCTAGTTGAATGTTTTGTTTTTTGAAGACTTTTTTGAATTTATCATTGGCCCATGGATGGTAAGTGAATTTTTTGAAAATCATATTAGTTTCTGTAGCTGAGAGGGTTGTGGTTTCCTTTAGTAGCTTCTTCTTTTTTGCTAAGTTCACTTTTTTGTCCACTAATGATTTGGGAAAGTTATTTTTTTGTGTTATTTCAAATATTTTGTTGTATTCTGTTTTGTATTCTTCTGCTGTGAGAGGGATGTTTACCAGTCTGTGTGCTAAACTATTGAAGATTGCCTGTTTGTGGGATCTTGGATTGTAGCCATTAGCTTTTATGTAGTTGTCTGTCTGTGTTGGCTTTCTGTAAATGCCAAAGTTTAGTCTGTTTTTATTCCTCATTATTTTTAGATCAAAAAATGGTAAATGCTCATCTTTTTCTATTTCTACAGTGAACTTGATGCTTTTTTCTTGGATATTTAAAAGTTTTAGTGCATCACTGATGTGTTTTTTTTGGTACTATTGCAAAGATGTCATCTACATATCATTGCCAGAGTTTGAACATCCAAGGGAAACCTTTGTTGATCCTTATTTCTAATGCACTCATGTACAGATCGGCCAGGAAGGGTGATAGGCGGTTGGCCCATTGCTAACCCTGAAGTTTGGTGGAAATATTTTGTTTGAAACTGGAAGAAATTTTGTTCTATGCATAATTTGGTTAGTTCGATGTAGTCTGAAATTTCAGGTGATGCCATTCCAAGTGATTTGAGCCATTTTTCTATCAACGGTGGGAGTTGATTAACTGGTATGCTGGGAAACAGTGATTTAACATCAAACGAGACTAGTGTGTCATTAATCGACTCTCTTTAAAGTTAATTTAAGAAATTAAACGTTTCATAAATAAACATTAAGGTTAATATTAGAAAAAGCATTATAGTGAGAGATAATTTGGTATTAATGAGAGGTGCGGCCATCTCACTTAATGTTAAATAGAACAAAAGTCTGTTTATATGTACAACTATGGCTTTTTAGTTAAGTTTTTTAATTTGGTCGTAGTAAATAATCTAGGTGTCTAATTGAAATCATTACATTAGAAATATAAAAAAAATTAATACTTCATAAAACTTTGATGCACATCTTTCCTTTTCCTTTTTCACATATTTTTGTTTTGTTAGAGAATGCTAAAACTTATGAAAATACTTTTTATGGAGAGCCAATGGATGAAATATTTCTGTGTTTTGAGTTTATGTATTTTCCCATCAGTCATCCCTTCTCTGCAGAACTTTGTGAGATTAACGCTTGTAATATGTTGGGAGATTAGGGGTAAATGAAGGTAGATAACAAAATTCAACAAATACTGACTTCTTATAATGTCTATATCCAATATGTCAGTTGTTATGTAATGAAATATTAGCACAGAAAGAGCAAAATTGTATTCCGTACAGAATAGAACATTTAAAAAATAATGAATGTAGGAAGTCTCGAAAATAAAAAATACTTAAGTGTATGTAGATGATTAAGAGAGATCCTAGGTTTAGCAAGAGCAGTGCTCTTTAGAGGGTTCAGAGCTAGTGTATCAGGAACATGAGTCATATGGAGAAAAACTTGGTAGATTGTAGAGAATTAGAGAAGTGGAGACAGGATATTTGGGGATAAAATGACCGAGAAAAGGGTTACTATAAGAGTAGTAACAGTTAAGGGTGAAAAAAGAACCAGGGATATCAGGATTTTAAAGGAAAGCTAAGGAAAACTGACTAAGAAATTAAAAACAGAAGGGAAATGAGAAGAAAGCACAGGAGAAAAAAAATAATGAAATAGGTATTAGAGATGTGGAAACAGGAGGAAAAGAATGACTAACTGAAAGCCAAAGGGCCTGAATGCCAGGTGCAAAGTAGTTCTTGAAAGGAAGGGAAGCAAACTCATTTGCACTAGATTATAAGTAGTTTTAAGGTGTGGCATAAATTTATCAAATTTATTTATGTTAAAAATAAATATTCAGTTCTATTCTTAGACATTTGAATGTATTGCCATTGTGTTTATTTATTCTGTACATGGTAATAGTCAAATACAAATCTGTCTTGCTCTTTTTAATAGGAAAATGGCTGTTCACTTCATTTATCCCAGAAGTTTACCCAGCTGTATCCAGTTCTGCGGTCTGTTCCTATACTTACCACCAAATCTGCACCAGGTATTATCATAGCTATGGGAACAATTGGCAGATCTCTAAAGGGCCATCCAGGAGTTTATCTCAGTCGTGATGCAGGTCTCACATGGAGACAGGTGAGTGAAAATATTAATTGCTAATGAAAGAGAAACAAATTGGTAGCAATGCTATGATGGACAAGAAAAGACTTTTATGGTGCATTAATAAAGCACATTGACAGAATTAGTTTTAAAAGATATATTGGAAATATAAACAACTTATTGAGTAATATTTTATTAAAACTTAAAAATTCAGTCATGTCAACTATTAAAAACAGGAATGTTTTCTGGACCATCCCAGTCCCATTCTCAGCTTATTGGCGACTGACCACTATCTTAACAATTGGCTCTTGTGTGGATCTCTTTCAGCTTAGCGTGTTTACGTGGCTAGCATGAAAGAACAGTTATCAGTTTAAAATACCATGATTTAAACCAGTTTGGCAGGGGATGAGGGTTACTACTTTTGTTAGTATTGTAAGTAGATGTGGCATTTGCAAATTGCAGTACTATGAAACACTTTCCACTGCACGTTACTACTTTCATTTCCTTCCGCTCGAGTTTAATGTAAAATTTGTCAATAATATTAAAAAAATTATTGTAAATTAAAATAGATTTAATTTGTTTGATATTTAATTTGCCAAATATAATTGTATTCATAAAATTGCTGACATTTTCAGCTAGAATGATTCTCTACTATTTTAAAAGTGTAGCACTGCATACTTTACATAAACAGTTTATTGAAATTTTGGAGATATTGCTGTCCGCAAGCATAACAATGTAAAAAAATATATGGTTAATTGCTTTTTTCCCAAATTTGATTTGGGAAACGCCTTTTCTCTCAAAGTGAATAAAAGGTGTCAAATATTTAAAATTATTGCTTGGTTTAGCATTTCTTCATTTTATCTTAAATTCTTAGTGAAACTCAAATAATGTGCATTGGGAAGGATATAATAGGAAGATGGCTAAAACTATTAAGTCCTTATATTTGAGCAGTTTCCTTTCCCTTTATTTGTGATGTACAATATTGGGAAGGCATGTTATCTGTAAGAAACATGTACCATGACCTCATTTGAGCACTTTCATCAATTTCATTCATCATCCAATATGACTTAACGTTGGAGGACGTTAAAAAGAAATAACCAAATGCATTTATATCCTGTGGCAAGAGTTTGTTTCATATATATCCTCCACAAAACCCACTGTGCATTATTTATAGAGGTAATAACACTGTTCTGCAAAATAAAATTTTTGTTTTAGTTAATTGATGGAAATTAATCATTTCTCCACACTAGCTGTATAAGGCTCTCGAATGCAAGAGCCCCTAATGGTCTACCGGGGAAATATATGAGTCAAATGGAGAATTTAATGCCAGGACGGTACGTTGGACATAGTAGTTCAAAGGGTAAGAGCAACTGGATGGAAACCAGGAGATCCGTGGTTCAAATCCCGGTCATGGCATTGAATTTTTCATGTTGACTATCAAAATTTTTGTTTGCTGATTTGATATGAAAAGTGTGCTAAATTGAATGGTACTTTTCCATTTTTCTGTATCATGTAAGGTTTTCTTACAAATCACAAATTAAATTTTGAAAATACTGTTTTTGGTGTTAAAACATGTGCATGGTAAAATACAGAGTGCAAATTTGCAATCTGAGAGGTCATATTTACTAATTTAAATGTACTACATTTAATGGCCTTTTCCATTTTTTCTATCACATAAGGTTTTCTCATAAATTACAAAATAAATTTTGAAAACACTGTTTTGGGGTAAAAACACGTGCATTACATATAAAATAAATACAGGATGCAAAATTTGTGATCTGAGAGGTCATATTAACCAACTTGGATAAGCTAAATGGATTGGTGCTTTCCATTTATTCTATCACATAAGGTTTTCTCACAAATCACAAAATAAATTTTGAAAATACCGCAATTATATATAATGTCCGAGAATAAAAAGTATCAAATTTCATAATAGTAAGTGTTAAGCAAAAACTATTATTTTCAAATTCAGCACGTTTGCCCCATTATAAGTAACTTATTTTCATGAAAACCGGGAAAGTGTTGCAGACAGGTATACTGGTATCTAGAATGTGATTGACATTTTGTATGGAGAGATCAGCAACGTTACTGCTTATTGCTGCCACGTGGAACGCAGGTTAAAATTATGTGTATGAAGATGATTAGGTTGCAACTGCAGTGGGTATTATTTATAATACTATATGCATAGATAATAGTAAAGTCTAAATGTAAATAATAAATAATATTTTATTGTCACTAAGCTTATTACAGCAATAGACAAAGTCAATGTAGGTAGGTTCAGGTTTTTGTTTGTGTGTGCTATCTATGTCAGTACTTTTAGACATAATTAAACATTCTTTAAAACACAATTGCAAATGCTCAGAGCAAACACACAGATACATGGACTCAAACACATGTAAACAAAGGCAAATTGCCACAAATAGGATGTAAAGGAACTTGCCAATGTACAATCTCTAACTGTTCCAACAAGAGCAGCAACAAATGTGGAGGCATTTTGTTTATTGCATTGTTAGCAAAGCAGCAACAAGCAGCAAGGTATTGTGTTTACTGCAGCATTAGCAGACGATAAGACCTGCATATACAACTCGCTCGTCTGTACGTTCTGCTATAAATACGTTTGACAACAAGGGTTTAGCGTCTTACGTCATGGAAACATCTCAACTCTAATCAGTCCTTCTAATCGTTGCTATTACAACAGTTACAATATACCCATTCCCTCCCATTTATTTAAAGTTTCTCCACATGGTTCATAAATGTCAATCACCTTCTAAATTGGTGACCAGTATAATTTGCCACTTGTGATTTGCACATATGATGGAAAGCAAGCCTATATCATTCCTGCTCCCTTCCTTCTGTCTTTCACTATTCTGTACTCCAGTAATAGTAGTATAGATAATGAACAAAATTCTTATGAAATTACAGATTTTGAGGGATTACTACTTCTTCAATGCTGGAGATCATGGTGGTGTCCTGGTAGCAGTAAAATATTTCAAATCCCAAGGAGAGACTCGTGAGTTGGTGTATTCCACTGATGAGGGTGAATCTTGGCAAAAACATGAATTCTATAATGATGACCTCAAGATCTATGGTTTGATGACAGAACCAGGAGAAAATACTACTGTTTTTACAATGTTTGGATCAGCCAAAGGAAATCATGCCTGGCTTATTGCTAAAGTTGATCTTCATAATGCATTTAGTAAGTATTTTCCTTAAACATTTCCATGTGTTACATATGTAATATTTTATAATGCAATGAAATGAAAATGTTGTATGTCAAAATATTGACGAAGTTGATGACTGAGGATATAGACAAATGTTTATGAAATCGATCTCATCAATTAATAAGAAAACTTTACATCATTTTCTTAAGATAAGTGTAGTTTTTATTGCAAATAGTTGTATGTGGTAATATTTATTGCTTCACTGTAGCTAGCACATTTTTATTTCAACATGCACTTTTTTCAGCATACAATTGTTCTGATGATGATTACAAATTCTGGTCTCCGAGTGGCAGAAATGGTTCTCGCATGCCATGTGTGCTAGGAAGAATGGAAACGTATCAGCGACGTGTGCCACATTCAAACTGCTTTAATGGTCGTGACTATGACAGACCAATCAAAATGGAAGTCTGTGGATGTGATGTTGAGGATTATGATTGGTAAGCCTATTGTGGAGCAGAATATTTAAATGCAGATAATGTACCGTTATGTTAATGGCTAGCAAGCCTACATAAATATCCTCTTATTTCATATTCACAAAATTAAAGGTAAAAAATGAAAATGCAGGCAATAATATAATAAACAATTGGAAATAAAATGCTTTTTGTGTTTTTACCCTATAAATTGGTGGATAATGGCTACTGCAAAGCTATGTTAATCATAACTAAAGCTCGGATTTGTAAGCACAATCAAATGGTGAAATAAGCAAGCATATAGGCACAAAAAATGAAGCAAATAAACACCAAAAATAGGCAAATAAAAAAATAAAAATTTAATCATAAACATATTGTTTTGTAGTATTCTTACCTTACATAAGCTTGTTACAGTACACGAGGGAGATTTTTGATAGATAGTCAATAACTATGCATTAAATTTACATGACTTTAATAAAATAAGCTATTTTAATTAAGAAGCATATAATAAGTAAGCAAACTCCATATTTCAGCAAAAAATCACTTATTCGACTTTCGCTTAGAAATCCGGGTTCTAATCATAACACATATAGAATATATCGAGATTTAACTGTATTGGAACACCACAGTGAAGAGAAAAATTATTAATTTTTAGATGAGTCGTATTTATTACACATCTGCTTCACTTTCGTACCTATTTTGAGGACATGTTTCGCAAATCATCGTTTGCATCTACGGCTCTTATGCGACTAAAGCTTGATCCAGCAGTGTGGGTAATTCTGGGGTTGCTGCTGCCATCTGTTGATTTAGTGATGAACTTAAATGTGGGATTCTCTTCTGGCGGGATTTCAAAGTTCATACGTTGGTTTTTATGTTTTTCTATGTATATCTTCTCCCATATGACAAGTTCACTATGTTTTTTTACGTATTTTAGTAATTCTGTGCTATCTTCAATTTCATGATTTTCAGACCAGAAATGAGCTGCTATTGCGGACTTATCCATATTTTTGTATCTTTAGTGCCTGAAGTGTTCTTTCTTTCTAGTGCCTATGTTTCTTTTTGTCCTCCCTATGTAAATTTTTTCACAGTCTTTACACTTAATCTTGTAAATACCTGACTTTTCCTCAGGTTTTATCTTATCAGTATTATTACTGTGAAGTAGGTTTTTAATGTTGTAATTGTTTTTTGGTGCCAATGTTATATTGTATTTCTTGAATATTTTTTGGAACTTTTTTGTGGCCCAGGGGTGGTAAGTAAATTTAGCAAATCTAATTTCTTGTTCTCTTTTGAAGTTTGAATGATTTTAGTTTTTTATCTACAAGGTTTTTTCCATATCCATTTTTAACCGCTTCGCCGATGGCCATTTAAACCCTTCAGTGGCCGGAAACGGATACCCAATAAACAGAACAGGACATTTAAATTGTTAAATGCTGTAAAAATGCATCATAAATACAATTCCGTATCTTCCGTATTTATTAAGTTATTTAAACGAAACAAAAACTGGTTTAAAACTCATTAAAGGCAGTATAAATCTACAGTAACAATAAAGTAGAGACTACATTAATAAATTGTTGAAATTTCACTACTTTGTTTCACTGTAGCAAAAGCCATTCTTTGTGCCGAACGCGCCTAATATGTGAATCATTTTGTTTTGTGTGTATACGAGCCATAGTATGTATGTATAGCTACGCAAGCAACTTCTCAGGTTCAAGTTTAGTTTATTTATGCTATGCCAAGCGATAATATGACGAGAATATGTTGCGTCACACGCTCACACACTGGAATGAAAACTCTGTCAGCATCTGTTATTACAGTGTTTCTCAACCAAGGTTTCTAGTAGCCTTATGCAGCAGTTTTCGCTTTGTATTTCAGTTATTTATACTCTCTCTGTGTTTAGAATGATTTCTTGTAGCTATCAAGAGCTAAATGTATGGCACATTTGAAATTGTTAAATTTCAATGTTAACCATGGCTTATCCCGGTAATGTAGCAAATAAATTAGCTTGGGTATGATGTGTACAGGCTTCTGATATTACTGTAGAAAATCTGGAAGATTTGTTGTACGATTATGAAGGAGATCTTTAGGACATACGTAGCAGTGACGTGTACTGGTCTACAGCTGGCATGTTAGCTACTCCATTGTTTGGGGAAATGGCGGGTCAAATATGGGTCATACGGATCAGCTATTACCAGCTATCCCTCTTTACGGAAAACAGTTAAATGGTTAAAAAAAAGTATTTTTATACCACTGGATGTAACTATGCACAGTTGTTCAGTAATTTTCAGAGCTGTAAAAGACATTCATCTACCTGTACTTGCGCGTATAAAGAGCTCGTAACCTAATTGAGTATTATAATACTCAGAGGCCTCTTTATACTAGGGGGTAGCAAAATTCACACATCATCACTCATACTTGAGAGAAAACACTTTCCTAAAAGTATACCACCCACACCCAAAAAACTTGTAACCATTTCGAAAATGTGTAGTGTGTTGCGAAAAAGAAGTTCGCAAGGAAACCAATATTATTTGGTGTGAATCTGCAGATGTGCCCTTGGGTGTTTATCCAGGTTTGGAGGTGTACAATTCAAAAAGAAACCTTTAAGAATACGTTTACATTCCTTATAGAACCAATTTAAATTTATTGTAAAACAGCAAGATTAAAATAATTGGCGTTAAATGAGCATTAAATGCATGTATGCGCAGGACGTCTATATACGTCCATATCGGTTTGGGGCACGACGTCCATATCGGTGAAAGGGTTAATTGCAGTTTTTAAGATTTGATGGTATTCATTTTGATATTCTTGCTGGCTGAGAGGTAGATTTACTAATCTGTGTGTGAGACTGTTGATGGTTGCATGTTTGTGCGGAATTGGGTTGAAACTATTTGCTTTGATGAAATTATCTGTGCGTGTTGCTTTTTTAATGATACCAAATTCTAGTTTTTCATTGCTTTTTTTGATTTTAAGGTCTAAAAAAGGTAGAGTACAGTCCTCTTCAGTTTCCATTGTGAATTGTATGCTGGGTTCTTGCAGGTTGAGTAGTTTCAAAGCATCATCTATTTGTTTGTAGGGCACTATTGCAAATATGTCGTCTACGTATCTGTACCATGTTTTAAACATATGAGGGAAGGCTTTAGTTATGTGTTTCGAAAAAGCTCATGTATAGATTGGCCAAAAATGATGATAGCGGGCTTCCCATAGCTAGTCCTGAAATTTGTTTATAATATTTTCCATCGAAGACAAAATAATTTTGATGTATACATATTTCAGTCATTGCCAAATATTCTTCTATTGCATTGGCATCTAGGTTTATAGAATTTAGCCATATTTTCAGTTGAATCAAAGGTTTGTCTAATGGAATGCTAGGGAAGAGGGAGCGGACATCAAAGGATACTAAAGTGTCATGAGGTTTTAGTTTAAGATTTTGAATTTTTTCTACCAGGTCTAAAGAGTTTTTTATGCTCAGAGTATGGAATTGTGGAAAGGACTGTAATTTTTTGGACAGCCATTTTGCCAGAAGGTAAGCAGGAGTGTTTGTATTATTTACAATTGGTCTCATGTCCTCAAAATAGGTACGAAAGTGAAGCAGATGTGTAATAAATACGACTCATCTAAAAATTAATAATACATATAGAATGTTTGTTACTTTTTCAAACCTTTTGCTGGCATTTAAGTAATTGATCTTTAGGGCTGAGGAGATGTCTCCAAATAAATATACACCAGGAATTTAACACATCAAGGGTAGTTAAATAAAAGAACATGCTTTTTACATATTAATGTTTTAAATACTTTACAATGATAAAATAATGCATGTTTCTATTGGGTATGTTGATCGCTAAAGTGAATCGAGAAAATATTGACACACTGCTTCACTCACACTGTTTTTTCACAGGACATGTTTCAAGAGCTTTTGCCCTTATCAGCTGGAACTCGACTGGTGCAAATTGTAGTGGTTTCCTCCAGTCGAGTTCCAGCTGATGATAAGGGCAAAAGCTCTTGAAACATGTCCTGTAAAAAAAAAAAAAACAGTGTGAGTGAAGCAGTGTGTCAATATCTTCTTGATTCACTTTTGTGCTAAGTTGTGCTTCACTGACTCTACGCTTCTTTCAGTTTCATACTTTGGATGTTGATCACTATTTGTAGCATTGTCATTCAACGATATTTCTAAGTATCTGTAAAAAATGTTTATCGTTTCACATTCTTTATTAAAGTAAATAAAAGTATTGTATAAAAACTGAAGCTACTGACAGTGAAGTAATACAAATATTACAATACAATATAATCATCTGTGACCAACTTCACCTATCTTTTTATAATCCTTTAAAAATGTGCTGAAGCCTTAAACGCATAAGTAGTGTTGTTAATTATATTGATTTCTTATTGAATTCTCAACCATTAAGCTGTGTGCCTGCCTCGGTAGCGTAGATGGTAGCATGTCTGCCTCACGTTCAAAAGCTCCCGAGTTCGAATCTCGGTCAGGGTGAGTTACCTGGATAAGGTTTTTTACAGGGTTTTCCCTTATCCTGAAAGATGAATCTCGGGTAACTAAGCTCTATGGACCCTGGGCTCATTTGAGCATCATTTCACCCATTCCATTCATCGTCCGATATGACATAACATTGAAGGACGTAAATTACAACAACAAAAAAAGCTGTGACTGCATGGTGTAAGTTTTACTTCGAAATAGGTATTTTTTACTAACTGGTTGAATGAAAGGCAAATGATTATCATTTGAAAATTTATCCAAATGTGATTATTCTGTAAGTATTTTGAAACAGATTTGGAATTAAATACATAAAGAGAGGTGAGTTTGTCTAGGATTGGAAGTGAGAAGAAAAAGCGTTAATTTAAGAATCTATAGCAACATTTGTTGTATCAATATTTGTGCCTAGTTTTCTGAAAATTCTTAGGTGCATGATTAATTAGACATTACTTGTTTTGATTACAGTGACATTGGGTTTTATAGAGGAATTGATGGACTTTGTATTCGTAACAAATCATCATCCTTAGATCCCTATGCTATACCCAAAGTGTGTCCTCCAGGAACTTTCTATGAACGCACAAAGGGATATGTAAAAATTCCAGACGATGCCTGTGAAGGAGGAAATGAATGGAAATATAAGCCAGACAAGCTTCCATGTCCTATGATGTAAGTATACCATCAACCTTCTCAAAACATAATTTAATTCAAATGTTTGTTCATCTTGTTTCGTACTTTTTGGTCTATAATTACACTGTTACAGCATACCTACCTGTACTTGCAGAAATGTTATAATTTGGTATTTAGTGTTACTTAGTTTTTAAGCACTAATTTCCTAGGCATTACTATTGATGCAACTCTATCCTGGAATGAACATATCTTAGCCTTGTGTAAAAAGTTAAGCCGTACAACATATGCAATGCAAATGCTGACTTAATTCTGTAATATAGAGACAATGAGGATTATATACTTTGGGTATGTTTACCCAGTACTCAGTACTTTCCCTCAAAGGAGTAATTTTGTACAAGATACCCAAATCTATCAAGGCATTCTAAGGCAAAATGTTCAAGAAAGAAGTTGAGGACCTTTTGTTAAAACATAAATATTATAGTGTAAATGATTTTCTGGAATTCAAACTGTAATCTGTTTATTATACAAATAAAAATATTTAGTAATTATTTTCCACTTATCTTAAGAAGTTGATGACAATACTTCTATCTTCTTTAATCTATTTTTATTTGTATAATATTGATTATTCCACTGTAACTAGCTTCATTTTCTGTGTAATCTGTTTATTGTTTATGTAATTTCTTCTGTTATGTGTATACTGTAAATAATACTATGTAAGATTGACGAAGCCATATATACTTTTTGAGCCCGCCTCGGTAGCATAGATGGTAGCTTATTTGCCTCATGTTCAAGAGGTCCTGAGTTCGAATCTTGGTCAGGGTGAGTTACCTGGATAAGGTTTTTCCGGGGTTTTCCCTTATCCTTCAAGACGAATGTCGGGTAACTCTAAGCTCCATGGACCCTCACTCGTTTGAGCATCATTTCACCCAATTCATTCACCGTCTGATATAACTTAACGTTGGGGATATATATATACTTATTGAATATCATTCAGTAATTCAAATTCTATTCTATTCTAATTCTTAAGCAAAGAATTGCTTTTTTAAAGGGTCATCTATGTACTAAATGACTTACTTTGCTGGGTGTTACTCTAATTAAAATTTCTTACTATAAATTTGTTAGATTTTAACACATATTCTTTTTAGATTACCTCCAATAAAAATGTTTTTATAACTGAATTCTACTGTTACAGTCCAAACATGTGAAAGACTGTCTCGTATTTAAAGAAAACAAACTCAGAAAATTTTGAGTCGAACTAGTACTCCATGCTCCATATATTACCTAGAACATGTTTCATTAGGACCTTTCTAAGACATTTTAACTGATTTGTAATTTTTAGCTCTGACCTCTCTACATAAGCTACAAGGTAGTTTTACAAATAAAAGGTTGTAGTTTTGATGTAATCTACATCCTAGATTAGATCACCTCTGTAAGCATGCCAGACTCATTATAGGATCATCAGTTCAGTTTAATAGGTTATTTATGCTATATGATACTATCTAGCTATTAAATTGATCACCACTTAACTTCATAATTAAGGCACTTATCATAATTGGATGCAAACTTGCATATCACTGTGTCATAAACAAGCTGCTTATTATGCAAATTACTAGGGTGTGCTGAAAAGAAATGCGTCCAATTTGTTTCTGGGAACATCCTTAAAGCTTTTGGAATAAAACAAACTTCATTACCATTCTATATTTAGAATACATTATATCATAGAGCCACCGTAGCTCAGTCCCCATTTTCCCCAGAATCTGGAAGTATGAATGAGATTGTGAATATGTGCATCATCTAATGATTAAAATACAAAATATTGTAACCCAACGTATACGAGTCAACACCATCGCCAATAGGGATATGTTCCAAAAGGAGAACGACTGCCAAATTAACCATTGCAGTTAAAGGCAGTTAAATGAAACAAAAAAAGTTAACATTAAAATTAACAACTCTTGTAAAAATGGTCGTAATTGTTGTTTACTTTCTAGGGAGAAGCCAGAGTTTCTCTTGGTTGCTCGGAGAGATAGAATTGCCAGAATCAGTTTAACTGCTGACTATAAATTGGAACCACTACCAATAAATGGTCTTATGAATGTAATAGCTATAGAGTTTGACATGAAGAAAAACTGCATATATTGGGCAGACATCATAAATGACACCATTGGGGTAAGTTGATTTCATAAATATGTTAATATGTATGGAAACTAATTCTGTGTTGTGTATTATACCAGAATAAACATGTCATATGGAATTCTGTTCTTAATTCAGTGTTTAAAGGCTATTTCATTTGCTGTGTGATTAAGTTATTAAGTTTACATTTTCTATATTTACTATCTGCATCATAAGTACAATGCAGTTATATTTGATTGATGAATGTAAGTCTGATGACTAAACCAGCTTTTAAGTCTAATACAATAGTGATATAATGGCAGCACTTTCCTTAAACAATGTGAACATTTTGGGACATACTACATGGCAAAGTGTGTAAGCGTATCGGAAGAAATGTGAATCAACAGAGATATTTACACACATACACAGCGGGTTAGCATATGTATACTCTTGTTCAGATGTAATCACGTAACAGGTCATGCATCGGCAGGCGAGAGAAATTATGTATAATATGATTGAATATTGTGACGAGGAGAAAGAAGAGGGAATCAAAATCCCTTTGTATCAAGCAGCTGCAATGGTAATTTACATTTGTGTGTATACAGTCTGATTTTTAAAAGAAGGTACGTGAAGGTCATATGTTTCTCCACGTGGAGTGCTGCAATGCTGCCTAGAACCAAGTTGCGCATACTCCCCTCTTTACCCTCTCAACACACGAAATATAAATAAGCATTCGAGGTTATCACATTTCAACAAAATGCATATTTAATCTGTATTAGCGTACTTTAAGAACAAAAATAAGTTGTTCACACATTCAATTCGTTGTAGCATCTTCATATGTGTACGTACTTTTAAATGTTGCACTATGTAACTAATATTCCATAATTACCATTATTGTTGCTAGGCATTGTAAGTTGACATTCCCGCTCGATTATGGCATTTCTCCATAGCAATATGTATAGCTGATGCACATTCTAAAATAATTCATCTTCAATTATATTTATTAATATTTCAACTGATATCTTAATTACTAAAATTCAGATTGATATAAATACATGTAGTGTAACAAATAGTATGCAATACACATGTCGTAAGCACTTAAGGGAATCTCGGAAATTGAAAAAACTTTACGCAAGTGCCTTGTTTTTTTCAAACCTTTCCTCGTTCCATATAAAGTGCTTACCACGTTAGTATCGCAATATGCAATTATTAACGAATTTGTCAATTTCCATGTTCATATCCGTGTCGCTGATATACCGGAATTTTGACCCACAGTAATTCTTTTACATGCAAGCATATCTACTGACAAGGGGCTGTAGCTTTTGGGTGATGTGTTCTTCCTGTTCAAAGAATTTCTTAAGAGAACAGACAAATTCTATATCTTGAAATGCAATGTAACACCTTGACCATACGCTGATCTTTGCCTCGGGCCATGAATCCTCTATCTCTAATCCTACCGGTACGTACTTATAGCACAGTAAGTCTCCACGAAAAAGGTGTGTATCTCAAAGTATATGAGAATCCCTAGTGGTTTACCGGGAAACATACGAGTCAGTTGGAGAATTAAATGTCATGTTAGCATGTTGGCCATTAGTAACTTAATGGCTTAGAGCAACGGAACGGAGACCAGGAGAGCAGTGGTTGAAATCTGGGATATGGCATTGAATTTTTCAGTCCGGCTCTGTTCATCCGAACCTTAGCCTACACACGACTAGTTGGAAGAAATGATTAATTTCCATAATCTTGATTCATTGTTGTGTGACAGACCCTGATAATGGTACTTTTTAACTTGAAGGATAATTTCCATTATCTTGATTCATTGTTGTGTGACATAGACCCTGATAATGGTACTTTTTAACTTGAAGGCTGTAACCAACAGCAATTTCTAAACTATCGGTAGTGACAGCATTACATTTGTGTACATTTACATATATTCATTAAAGGATACACATATTTTCATGGTGAAAATGTAAGCAAAAATCAAACTGGATTAGTGATGACCGGATAAAGTTGGTTATGGTGTACTAATAAATATGCTATACTTCCACTAGATGGCACTAGTACCAAGACTTATAGCAGTGTTAGCCTTAGGAGTGTGAATGTGAACAGAAAATAAGCGGAAGAAAGAAGAGCTGATATTTTAATAGTGGAACAGAATCCTGTTTTATTTGTAAACAGATAAATAAAGCTTCTATAATTTAGCAGTTTAGCTTTTGTGTATAGTCTCTGTGTGATGCTTTTTTTACTTTATATTTGATGACATCCATGAGAAGGATTTGATACTTAACTGTTAAGGATTTTATGGATATCTCTTTGAAGTATTCCATTGTTCCATTAAATTATGTTTGTATCAGCACATTTCAAATTGTAATAATTTGCATGAAACAGTTACTTTATTAGTCTGAAGTAATTTGTTACTATTTTCTTGTTTCAGCGACAATGCTTAAATGGACATAATGAACCAGAGATACTTGTGAATAGAGAACTGTCTTCAATTGAAGGTATGGCATTGGACTGGGTATCCAATGTTTTATACTTTGTAGATGGTGTGCAAGCCAAGATTGAGGTGATCCGTACTGATGTTAACCATGAGGGCCGTATGAGAAGAACAATTCTTGGCCCAGACCATTTGAAAAAGCCCCGTGGTATTGCTGTGCACCCAATGATGGGGTAAGAAAATATATCAAAACTTAGTGTTATGATAATATTGAAGTTAAACTATATTGAACTAAATAAGATGAAAAAATTTAACAATTAAAAGAAACAAAAATATAATGTATTGTGAAGATTGATCATTGAATTTATGTAAAACAAATTATTCTAATGGAGAACTGCAAGATTTGATGGCATGTTCTGCAGAAAAATATAAGTAATGCTGTCTTAACTTCTTGCTTATCTAGCCCCATTTCTGCACTGTTAAAGTAGCCATACTTCCATAAAGTCCCTGCATTTAAAGAAGCTAAGCTTAGAAATAAGTTCCAAACAGCTTGGGATTGCTGTGAGGTGTGACATTGGTACATTACTCTTAGAGGTTGGGGAAGCTCTGTGATGTCATCCAAATCATCTGCTTTGCTTATGTAAGAAACAATAATAATCTCATATGATAATTTCAGTTTATGCAAGCATTACCTCACGTCACCAGCTTATCTCCCATAACTGTCTTCCCCACATCCTGCTACCACACAGAGCTTGGTTCTGTACTATATTTTTCTTGTCTGTAACGAACAACACACTACTTTCACACATACAGGTTTGCACATGTGATAGCTGGATGGCTTTGAAGCAGTTATTTTAGATATTTCATATTTTGTAAAAAGAATAGTTAAAGGAATTAAAATATGTAATGAAACAGAGATATAATGTAAGGTAGGTAATGTGTAATCATGAGAACCTCAAATGAGAGGAAGTTAGATGTTTAAAAGGTTTTGTTCTTCTGCTTAAGAACGTCGTAGGAGAAAGACATACATTTGTCTCTCTGAGGTTGTGCAGAATTATTTTTGAGTGTGCATTTAAGATGCACAAATAGCGTGTGTGTAAGAAAGTAATAGTTATTTGAAAGTAATGAGTAGGTAATTCAAACACAAATATCACTTAAATTATCCTTACTTGGACATGTTTTAGAGAACAGTTTGTCCCCATCGTCAGCAGTTATCCGACTCTGACGATGGGGACAAACTGTTCTCCAAAAATCTCCAAATAAGGATAATTTAAGTGATGTTTGTGTTTGAATTACCGACTCATTACTTTCAAATGTTAAATACTTCTAACCTTTTGCTTCAAATAATAAAAGTAATAGTTTATCAATACACCAGTCATCGTTTGTTAAAGAACAACATTTATTAATACAATTTTGAGTCAAACTAATACTCAATGCTCCATTTATTGCTAGTATTTACCTAGAACGCGTTTCGTTAGGATCTTCCTAACATCATCAGCTGTTGTCGACAACAGCTGATGATGTTAGGAAGATCCTAACGAAACGCGTTCTAGGTAAATACTAGCAATAAATGGAGCATTGAGTATTAGTTCGACTCAAAATTGTATTAATTTTGTGCTTCATTGTATCATAGTCCTTAAACAACAGAACAACATTTATATTATATGTGTTTGGAGGAATTTAGTAACAGTGACGTCAAAATTAATCTCAGAAACTATTTGTAGTTGGTTTATTAATACTCGTCACTTACTTGTTTATATTAATGAGAGACTAGTTTCAAAGGCATTCGCCTCCATTTTCGGTCTCTTTCCAACTGGCATCTGTTGTCTGCTCTCTCTCTGGTGGTGGAACTATGAACTTCTTTGTCAAATTATCTACTGGTGGTGAACTTTGAAATCCCACAGTAGATAATTTGACAAAGAAGTTCATAGTTCCACCACCAGAGAGAGAGCAGACAACAGATGCCAGTTGGAAAGAGATTGAAAATGGAGGTGAATGCCTTTGAAACTAGTCTCTCATTAATATAAACAAGTAAGTGACGAGTATTAATAAACCAACTACAAATAGTTTCTGAGATTAATATTTATATTATTTAAATTTGTATCAAAATTTGAAAATGTTTCGGAAGAATTAAATCTTCATGTTTGAAAAAGAAAAGAATATAATAAAATCATTTGTCCAGGGCCCAAATGACCTCGATGTCGACGGGCCCTAAAGCCCCACACACTCACTCACTCATTTGTCCATTCATCACCAATAGTAATACTTTCTCAGTCTCGTTACCACGACCCTGGGAAAAAGAACTCGTTGCCCCAGAATTACTGATGTGCCCACTCACACCAAGAGTTGTAGGGGAAACTTCTAGATATCTTCTAGATCGTTACCAAAGGTAAGAAATTCATTAGCTTCCTCCATCATCCCATTAAAATCCTGCTACAATTTGCATATTGGAATTGCTGCCATTGCCAGGGACTTTATGGAAGTACGGCAACTCTACATCAAATCCTTCTGTAAGGCATAAATAAAACAGTATAAATTGACAAATAATGCAGTATTATAATGATTAGATTGCAAGAATATTTAAGTATGTCTGAACACAAGTGCTATAACTAAATCCCAATACTTGACTCGTCTGCTTTCACAATAGCATTCAGACATCAAACCTGTAATATATTTTTGAGTCAAACTAGTACTCCATCCTCCATTCATTGCAAATGTTTACACAGAACACATTTCGTTAGGGCCTTCCTAACATCCTCGTCTAATTAATGAAGGTTTAGTGGGTGATCAGCCATGTCAGGTTTGTGAATGGCTGAAAGCTCGACATTCATAAACCTGACATGGCTGATCACCTGCCAAGCCTTGATTAATAACACTCGCCATGAAAGCTTCAAGCCTTACATTCTCAACTAATGAATTTTGGTTTGGTGAACTCCTTTGTGTCTCTGCTGGTATCTTGATGAACTTAAAGTTCAAGTTCTCTTCAAAGGTGGTATCAAAATTGAAGTTTTCCTTCATATATCTTTATGAATATGTCTATATGCTCTTTTGTCTGCAATGCTCTACAAGATGTACTTATGGTGAACCTGTGTTGCAGTAATTCGTATAATCACGTAATGCTGTAAGTTTTTCTGGACCAGCACAGTTCTTTGATAGTATTGTTTTTACTGCGTTTTGGCTTAAGTTGTACTAAAATAATAGGATTCTCAATAGTGATTGTTGCATAACCAAGAGACTGATAGACATTGTTTATTCATTTTTAATTGCCTGAAATATTATAAATTCTATTACACTGCTACATTATACAAAGCTATTCGTTGTTGCATATTTTTAAGACTACAGTTTTCATAAGACCGTAATTTATGCTATAGTCTTTTTAGCCATGTAAGCACATTGAAAGGTACTTTGCAGTTAATTTTTAACTTGATGTATCTTTTTATATGTTGTGTACCAAAATAACACGTGGAGCTAAGGAAATAATGTGTTATTACTTTGTTTTTGGTAATTAAATATATTTGGTTGAAGGTATTTTTAATCGCTGTGCTACATATATGTATCTTTTTAATTGTTTTAGATACATGTTTTGGACTGATTGGGCACCTGGTGATCCAAGTGTCAACCGAGCCAATTTGGATGGCAGTAATCCAAAACAACTCTTCACAAAACCAAATGTTGAATGGCCAAATGGAATCACTATTGATCATATAGCAGAAAAGATATTTTGGGTTGATGCACGAGAGGATTACATTGCTACAGCTGATCTAGACGGAAAGCATTTCAAGAAAATAATATCAAATGACGTAAGCAATTTTTGCTTCTCTAACACATACATAGTAGGTAAAGAAGGTATTGCATTTCACCCCAAAAATCTGAACTAAAATATACAGAAATACATGTTTTAAGGTCCTTGAATTTAAAAAGTTACCTTTTTTAGCAAAAAATGTACATGTATGTGTGCATGCGCGGGATAACCTAAAAATGAAAAGTCAGAAAGATAAACTTTAAGTTCACTTGTTTGGAGGAATTTAGTAATAGTGACATCAAAATTAATTGAAAAAAATTAGGGATTAGCTTTGTAAGCTGTTGCCTCCATTCTCGAATTCGAAGATCCAACTATCGTCTATCGGACCTGTTAAATACAGTACAGGTATCAGTTTTTAAAAATCTTAATTTTCATCAATTAAATCATGGCAAATTTAACAGGGATTTAAATAAAAACTACTGTTAAGCATTGAATATTCATATCGTAGTGAGGAAACTTTCTTGGTTTTTTCATATAAATAAGTTGGTATCACATTCAGACGAGTGTAAGAACATGAAATGATTGACTATACCTTTTATATTTACACAGTATTATGTTTATTTTATTTAATAAAATTTAGAGACACTTCTACCAAAGTATGCAACATGTATACTAAAACCTTATTTTGCGTACTTGATACATGAATGGCTCTTAAGTTTGATTGATGGTATTATTACATCCAGTAAAAATGAATATGCATGCTTATGGGTAATAAAGGAGGTAGATTATTTGAAGTAACTATTGAAGTTTCAGTTCTTCCATATTTAATGTGAATTACTTTTACTTCCTCCACAGGAAAGAGTGTCTCATCCATTTGCTGTTGCTGTATTCAAAGATACTGTATATTGGGATGATTGGAAACAAAATGCTATTTTCTCAGCAGATAAAGATCATGGTATGGGTATACTACAGTTGGAAGGTGGCTTAACTGGACTTATGGATCTCAAGGTAAGAAACAGTGTATAATTATAGTGTTTGTTAATCCAGATTAGATTTACATGAGCAATCTTAATGAATTTTAATATCAGATTTAAGCTCCTTGCCCTGGGGCATCTATTTATTAAACAAATAGTAGTTAAATTTTTGAGCAGAATCTCAGTAATATTGAGCTTGACTTTCAGTATTTCAGGTGCTCTGAACATGAAAAAGTAACAAATTAACAAGTACATACAGTGTATGTGTATAGGTGAAAGTGTGGCAACAGTAATTTCTAAACTCAGTTAAAAATATTTTGTTATGTTGTGCATGTTTTTTTTTATCATTTTTCCGTCATTCTCCAGATAACCTGGATTTTCATTAATTTGGATCAGCCCTGGTCCCAGTTGATGCGGGTAAATAAGGTGCTATTGTATATATTCATGTAAAATATACTGTGCTGCGTAATATCAGAATAATTTGAATATTGGACTTATAGGGGTTATTTCAATATGAATCGTCCATAAATTCAAATTACTTTGTGAGACATGTCCAGTAAATCAACTATTCAGATTTTAAATCTGTATTTTGCTGATGTTTTAAAATTTGAATGTGCTTTTGTAATCTATTGAGCAATATTAATAAAGATCAATGATATCTCACTTGCTGCTAAAGCAAACACAGAAGCAATGAAAGTACGAGGGCTATCCAGAAAGTAGATTACGTTTTCGTCTGTTTCCGCTAGGGGCGGGGCTAGCGCGGCCATCTTGGGGTCAGAGCGTTGCGCAGCTCAGTCTGCATCTAGCCGTGCTAGTGAGAGGTTTGTGCTGTGCTCCGTTCAGATACTGTGACGGTTTGAAATGTCTGCATTAATTGAAAATCCTGCGAGCTGCGAGGTGCGTGCAGTAATAAGGTTTCTGACTGCAAAAAACTGTAAACCGATAGAAATCTATCGGCAGCTTTGTGAGGTGTATGGGGACAACATTATCACTGAAGGTGGAGTGCGTCAGTGGGTCATCAGATTTAAAAATGGCCGAACCAATGTTCACGACGAAGATCGAAGTGAGAGACCCAGCATAGTGACTGCCGAACTTGTCGAAAAAGTCGATTCTAAAGTCCGTGAAAATCGAAGGTTCACAATAACGGAACTTTCTTTGAGTTTTCCACAAATTTCGCAAAGTTTGTTGCACGAAATCATCAGCGAAAAGCTTGGTTACCACAAGTTTTGTGCAAGATGGATTCCAAAAATCTTGACAGAGGACCACAAAAATCAGCGAATGGCTGCAGCGTTGAACTTTTTGGACGTTTACCATAAGGATGGTGACTCTTTACTCGATCGCATCGTTACTGGTGACGAAACATGGGTGAAACACGTGAACTGTGAAACGAAATTGCAATCAATGCAGTGGGGACACACAAGTTCTCCCCAAAAACCCAAGAAATGCATGCAAACAATGTCGGCAAGGAAGATGATGGCGACTGTTTTTTGGGACAGAAAAGGTGTGATTTTGATGGACTTCCTGGAAAGAGGCACTACAATAAACTCTCAAAGGTATTGCCAAACTCTCCAAAAACTCAGAAGAGCCATTCAAAACAAGCGCAGAGGAATGTTGAGCTCTAAGATCTTGTTGATTCACGACAACGCCCGGCCCCACACGGCAAATGTCACTCGTGAAGTTCTTGAATCTTTTAAGTGGGAGTTGTTTCCTCATCCGCCGTACAGTCCCGACCTGGCACCGAGCGACTTCCACCTATTCCCAGCAATGAAGAAGTGGCTGGCTATGCAGCGTTTTGATGACGACGCACAGTTGCAAGAAGAGGTAACGAAGTGGTTGAAGGCGCAGGCGGCCGAATTTTTCGACGAAGGAATTTCCAAGCTCGTACATCGCTACGATAAATGCCTTAATTTGAATGGTGACTATGTCGAAAAGTAGTATTTGAGTGTATATAATAAAATTTGTTTCCTATACTTTGTTTACTTTTTATTCCAAAACGTAATCTACTTTCTGGATAGCCCTCGTATATCACTTTGTTTCCCAGTTTTCTCATTTTTTATTGTTTTGGTGCATTTATCATTTTGCAGGTTTTTGCTCATAGTATTCAGGAAGGAACCAATGCTTGTGCTAACATCTCTAAAACTGAATGTTCACACATTTGTCTTGGTAAACCACAAAATGGATTCGTATGCCTGTGTCCTGATGGAATGGAAACAGATCCTAAAGGAAAATGTATGTGCCCTGGTAACAAACCACCAAATGAAAATGGCACATGTCCTAAAGGTAAGCATGCAATTTATATTCAGGACGTTATGATATAGCATAACTGATAGTTATATAATTTGATAAGGTAAATTGGAATTAACACTGAGAAGTAATGTAATAATTGAAATTATACAGTGAGTTGACTGAGACACTCGGTGGTACTTCACATATCACAGATTTTCTTACTACAAGTTTCATCTTTACTTGAAGGCTGACAATTGCTTCATAATGCCTTCAAGTGGCGTTGAAACGCATTGGAAAAACATTTGTGGTATGTGAAGTACAGAGTGTCTCATTCGATTCATAATATAATTTTAATGATAGCTATATTTTTGCATAAAATAAAAATTGGATCCTCTATAGCAGTGTTAGAAGTACAGCCTATTAGAAACTGGAAGGTCCCCAACTTAAACCTCTTGATAGATGTTATTTTAGTATTAGCCAATTTTCTCATTTTTATTATAAAAAAAGAGAAACTAGAAAATATTATTCAAATAACTGAATGTGAAAGATCTGACCTGTAATTTTTGTTATTTAAGTAAATTGGTGGAAATTAATCATTTCTTCACACTAGCTGATATAGGCTAAGATTTTGGATAGATAATCAACCTAAAAAAATTCAGTGCCATGACCAGGAGATCCGTAGTTCAAATCCTGGCCATAGCATTGAATTTTTCAGGTCGACTCTATCTATCCAAAACCTTAGCCTATATCGGCTAGTGTGAAGAAATGAATAATTTCCACCAATTAACTTAAATAATAAGAGTTTAATGGTGAAGCGTGGGATTTAAGTACTTAAATCATTAAGTCGCCACAAGCGGTGTATCTCGAATACGAGAGCCCCTAGTGGTTTACTGGGAAAATGTAGGAGTCAATTGGAGAATTGAATGTCAGGACGACACCTTAGCCATGGTAGCTCAATGGGTAAGTGTGACTGGACATAAACCAGGAGATCTGTGGTTCAAATCCCGCCCATGGCATTGAATTTTTCAGATTGACATAATTTTTGTGTTTTATTTTTCATAAATTGCCATGCAAGCCTCATAAATTCTCTTGAATCTTTGTGACAATTAGAACAAATTTCAGCATTGAAAATGCTGCTTTGCGAACTATCAACATAGGAAGGACAAAAAGAAACATAGGCACTAGAAAGAAATAACACTTCAGGCACTTAAAATACAAAAATATTGAATAGTCCACAGTAGCAGCTCATTTCTGGTCTGAAAATCATGAAATTGAAGATAGCACCGAATTAACTAAAACACATACAAAAACATTGTGAACTCGTCATATGGGAGAGAATATACATAGAAAAACATAAAAACCAACTAATGAACTTCGAAATCCTGCCAGAAGAGAATCCCACATTTAAGTTCATCACTAAATCAACAGATGGCAGCAGCAACTCCAGAATTACCCATACCACTGGATCAAGCTTTAGTCGAATAAGAGCCGACGATGCAAACGATGGTTTGCAAAACATGTCCTCAAAATAGGTACATAAGTGAAGCCGATGTGTAATAAATACGACTCATCTATAAATTAATAATTATTTTGCTTCACTGTGGTGTTCCAATACAGCTAAATCTCGATATAAAAGGTATGGGTATTATGTTATTCCCAGTTAAAGATTATGCTAAAGAGATTATATATGAAAAAGGTTCAAACTTAGGTTATATACCTGTGATGTATGGGAACAGATGTTATGTTGGATATTTACCCTTTGCATTTCCATGCACCAAAGAGAGAGAGAGCTGACTTACTGGGGCCTATATCTCCTGGACTAGAGTTTATCATCAAAATGTTACAACTCAAACTATGTACAGTTAATACCAACCTACTAAACATTACAATATTCAAATGTATATTTAAACTTTATGCTCATAATATAGAAAAAAACTTAAAAATTAACCCTTAATCTTTTTTGTTACCAGCAAACAACACATGTTCATCGGAACATTTTACATGCAGTAATGGAATGTGCATTCCTAAATTGTGGAAATGTGATGGCGAAAACGATTGCTCCGATGGATCAGATGAACAGCAATGTGCACGATTAACCTGCCCTGGAACCATGGTGCAGTGTAACGATGGCAAATGCATTCCTCCCTACTGGCGTTGCGACTTTGATAGAGATTGTATAGATGGAGAAGATGAGCGAGACTGTCGTAAGTACTCTCATACATTTATAAATATTGACTTTTCTTAGATTAATTATCATGTTGTGCTTAATGAAAGGGAGGAACAAAATTACAAGAGGTGATCCTAGAACAAACTATATTTAAAGAGAGCTATTATTAAAAGGCTCATACTTTTGCGACATCTTGAAAATATGTCAGACTTTCAGGACCAGTTTCACTAAATAGAGTTACAATTTAGCACAGTGTTAAAGTGATTTAATACTGAAGTTCACACAAATCTGTTTCTTTGAGCAGCATTAGTGGCACATAATTATTAAACTTATAAATGTAAGTGAAGTTTGAGTGTAAACATAGTGACTCATAAATCAAACTCAAAAATATTAAACTTATGTTAACATCAATGTACCCTTGTGTTCTATATGAAGTTAGAGGATGGCAATATCAAACCAAGTTATTAATGTAGTATTTGTTGGGTCTGACATTTTTAATGTCTAATCAAGGCTTTGTGCCTGATCACCCGCGAAGCCTTGATTAGTAATGCTCGCCGTGAAAGCTTCAAGTCTTACATTTTTAATGTCATTGTTAATCAAAAAGGAAAACCTGAAAAGCAAGAGTTTTTAAAGTGATACAGACTATCAAATCAGTCATGACCATTGTTTTATAGGAAATATAAGACGTTAAAATATTACCAACAGAAAGATGCCACTTTCTCCTACATATTCTGACTTTTTGGGTTCGTAGAATGAAAAGTCCAGTTTGTAGAAATTCCAAAATGCTCTTTATTTCCATAGAAACAGACTTTGGTTAACCCTTACAGTAGCAGAATTACATAACATACACAAATACAATCGACAAGGTCATCAATCACAAACAAAAGAGTTCACTTTCAAAACACAGCTGTATGATTATCAAGTTTCTACTCAACTCCCTCTCCTGGCGAGTCTGGCTTCCTTACGTCTTCTACTCATATTTCTAGACATTTCTGGAATGCTCTGTAACAAACAAGAAATTGAAACTTCCAGTCAGATATCTGTCTCTTTATCTGTTTTGGCAAGTTTTTATCTCTGCTGTGCATTATCTGTCTCTTATCTCCACGCTGCACTATCTGTCTCTGTGCGCTTTGGCCACGCCTCCTTGCAACAATGCGGTCGGCGACAATATAAATGTTAATTTATTCTTGAGCTGGCACTTTCCAATTTAATATTAGGTAAAAATGTTTGTTTTCAAAGCAACTGTTTGTGGGCTTATCTGACAGCTTTCGAATCAATTGCTTCAAAAAGCAAATGGTATTTTTTAGTGTCTGCTTGACCTTAAGCAGTGGTAACATTTGTCATCCATGTAATTTCATTGCAGTGTCTCCCACCTTTTTAGATCATTCTAAACACTTTTATCTGGTGATTATGTTACTTCATTTTACATTGGCATAAAATTGTGACATCACTTAGTGCTCTGGTTGAAATAGACTCATGATTTTCACCCAAGTGGAATCCTTATCCTTCAAGTCTGTCTGCTTTCACACTCATTAATTCCACTACCTTTAGTAGCCAATTCTATAATTAATGCATTTTCAATAAATCATTGGTTCTTCTACATCTAGATTGTTTAATTGGCATAGAAATTCTAACAAACATTCAGAAAAATCACATAAGAGTTGTGTATGAACATTTTGAATCAGAGAGCATTACAATTAGAGAGTGTGTATGATGCAGAAGTGCTTCACTGTGTGTTCAGAAGCCACTTAGTTTGCTCACCACCTTCTCAAAAGCTGTTGTTTTCAAGTTGTGTTTACTATTAACAGGATCTTAGCTTTACCAAAGAGGTGTTGAGTGTAATTTTAACATTGGTCGTGAAACTGGGCCTCAACTGTTTGAATCCTGGACTCGTCATTAATCACTATCCTTTTATTCAATTTCTCTCTACTATCTATTCATTGCCACTGATGTAAATAAAGGCACATGCTTATGCATTTCACGAACCTAAACATACATTTTTATTAAATTTAATTTATTATAACATTGTTTTCAACACTTCCATGAAAGGAATTGTAACACATTCTTATGCCAATGTAAATACATAGTTCCGTAATAAATTATTTTATTGTGGAATAGTGCTGTGTGCTATTGCACTAACATTATCTTGCTTGTGAATTACAATGCTATGCATGATTGCATTCTCTCACAAATATGAAAAATGCAGCAATGAATTCCTAGAGATGCTATCTGAGCACCCAATAAATACTTTGCATCACAGACAATATATGTAAGCAATATGCTAGCATAGTCATTTACAATATGCTAGCACACACATGCTAAGCTCAAGTCAAATTTTTTGAGTTAGTCAATATTTTGAGTTCTAATGGCAGAGAAAGATACATTTAATTCCTTTCTTGGAAGTGTTGAAAACAGTGTTGTTATGATAAATTAACTTTAAAAAGAGTCGACTCTCTTTAAAGTTAATAAATGCATTTAATTGTTTACACAAAATTGGGAAACATTAAAAAGAGGAGGAAAATGAATAATACTTGCTTTCAACTGTCTTATAAAGATGTCCTTCATTTGCAGTAATGTATATTACAAAAATAACATCCAAGTTTACAGACATTTGTGAAAAGTGTGATCAAAATGTGGAGAAAATTTAAACAGATGATTCCAGTATGATAGCTGAGTCACTATCAGTGAATTTGGGTTTAGGTGATACACCTTTACTTGAGAAAGATGATACACCTTTGCTTGAGAATTGTGAATCTTAGGAAAACTTTTCATTTCCACATGCTTATTACATCATTTGGTCTTCTGGATGCATTTTGAACTATGATTTTCATGAAGATCACTTTTTTGTAAATGAAACAATATTCATCTTTGAGCAAACTTCAACATGAATCGCAAATGGTGGCATTGAAATGATGCACCATGTTATAGCGACATTTGCGACAGGATTCGCTAATGGGATGATGGTGATGTCTGCATCCCGTGGCTTGTGATCCTAAGGGTGAGATGTTGCTGTGTCCTGTCCTCGGGGCTGGATCCGATGTTTTTGGTTGCGATGGATTCTTGTAGTTACTAAGGCTGTTCTAGTCTTTGCATGATCTTACATTGGGCGTGGTCGCAGGAAGCAATATGTAATTTATTCAATAAATTAAATTATTGTTTCAAATTTCTTTTTGTAATTCAAATTTTAATTAATTGAATAATTTACATAAACTTCATAACACCAAATTAATATACACCTTTAGAAGCATTGATATTTCTTTTTATAGTAACAATATATTCTCTTCAGCATGTATTTGCAAGTTTACAGACTGAATCATATTTTGCATCCATCATTGGCAGAGTCTTTACAAAGTAAAAGGCCAAATCCAGCTAGTTCGAAGTTATTGGTTTTGCTGTTGCAATTCAACACAATTTTTTTATTGGTAGCAAGTGTATATTTAAATTCCTTCCATGTGTACCGTTAGTTTTAGGCATAAATGGTATTTGTTTTCCATGTTAAGAAGATTATATTTTATATTGCAGAAGTTCAAAACTGTACATCAGACCAATTCCGTTGTCAAAATGGACGGTGTATTTCAAAACGCTGGGTTTGTGATGGTGAAAATGACTGCAGAGACAAATCTGATGAGAGCAATTGCACTTCAACTACTGATAGTCCTCCCACATGCAAATGTAAGTTGGGTGTGAATTTTATTCTTGCCAGCAAATTAATAGGTATGCAAGAATATTATTTCATGCTTGAAAAATGTTTGAATGTAATCATATTAGTTTGCTATTTTAAGTAATGGTTCTTATTGTTAAGATTGTTGCATTCAAAGTACCTAATCAGGTTTTACTGTTAAGTTAAGCTAGCTTAAAATTATGATAACTTTAGTTTCCAAAAAAGCAGTTAAATCCTGGATAATGCTTAATGGAAAATGAAAAATATATATTGCAACTCTCTTTTATGTTCAGCCAAAGTAGATATAATAATATTGGGTCAGGTTCTAGTAAAATGTAGAAAATAAATACAATAATAAATAAATTATAAATAAATACAATCAATCAATACAGAAATTAATTTCAGCGGGTGAGTTCCAATGTTCATCAAGCATGCAGTGTATACCACATTCCTGGCGATGTGATAATGAGAGAGATTGCTCAGATGGTTCAGATGAAACAGACTGCAACAACAGGACTTGTGAAAAATGGCAATTCAGGGTAAGGAGTCTTAAGAATCTTCTGCTATGCTTTTATAAACCATGTTTACCAGAATTTTACCTCATTAAACAGGTTTATGAATATAAATGCTTTTACCTTTGCTGACAATTGCCAGCTGACAACTGATGCACACAGCACCTATTATTTTACTTCCTCTAATTTTAAGTTTTAAAAAACAGCGTGTTTAACAAATATTTTGATATTAACCGCTTCGCCGATGGCCATTTAAACCATTCAGAGGCTAGAAACGGATACCCAATAAACAGAACAGGACATTTAAATTGTTAAATGCTGTAAAAATGCATCATAAATATAATTCCATATCTTCCGTATTTATTAAGTTATTTAAACGAAACAAAAACTTGTTTAAAACTCATTAAAGGCAGTATAAATCTACAGTAGCAATAAAATAGAGACTACATTAATAAATCGTTGAAATTTCACTACTTTGTTTCACTGTAGCAAAAGCCATTTTTTGCGCCGAACACGCCTAACATTTGAATCATTTTGTTTTGTGTGTATACGAACGAATGTATATATGTATAGCTAAGCAAGCGACTTCTCCAGTTCAAGTTTAGCTTATTTGTGCTATACCAAGCGATAATCATACGAGAATATATTGCGTTACACACTCACACACTGGAAAGAAAACTCTCTGTCAGCATCTGTTATTACAGTGTTTCTCAACCAAGGTTTCTGGTAGCCTTATGCAGCTGTTTTTGCTCAGTATTTCAGTAATTTATACTCTGTCTGTTCAGAGTGATTTCTTATAGATATCAAGAGCTAAATGAATGGCACATTTGAAATTGTTAAATTTCAGTGTTAACCATGACTTATCCCGGTAATGTAGCAAATAAATTAGCTTGCATATGATGTGTACAGACTTCTACTGTAGAAAATCTGGAAGATTTGTGGTGCGATTATGAAGGAGATGTTTAGGACATACGTAGCAGTGACGTGTGCTGGTCTACAGATGGCATGTTAGCTACTCCATTGTTTGGGGAAATGGCGGTCAAATATGGGTGATCAGCTATTACTAGCTATCCCTCTTTACGGAAAACAGTTAAATGGTAAAAAAAAAAAAAGTATTTTTATACCACTGGATGTATCTATTCACAGTTGTTTAGTAATTTTCAGAGCTTAAATTCATGCAAGACATTCATCTACCTGTACTTGCGCATATAAAGAGCTCGTAACCTAATTGAGTATTATAATACTCCGAGGCCTCTTTGTACTAGGGCGTAAGAAATACACCACGACATCACCCCTCATACTTGAGAGAAAACACTTTCCTAAAAGTATACCACCCACAAACAAAAAAAGTTGTAACCATTTCGAAAATGTCTAGTGTGTGACGAAAAAGAAGTTCGCAAGGAAACCAATATTATTTGGTGTGAATCTGCAGATGTGCCCTTGGGTGTTTATCCAGGTTTGGAGGTGTGCAATTCAAAAAGAAACCTTTAAGATTACATTAACTTTAAAGAGAGTTGATTAATGACACTAAACAACACTTACTTTTAAATTTTTCCGGAACATGTTTCAGAGGCTTTGCCTCTATCATCAGCTGGCCCTCGACTGGTTCTCATTGGTGTAGTTGATATTTTGTCACAGGTCTCCTCTGGTGGCGGTTCAAGGAACTTGCTGAACAAATCTTTCTGGGGGATGTCGAAATTGAATACTTTGTTCCCATTTTTTGAAATGAAGATTTGTTCCCATGTGGATAGTTCTTGTTTTCCTGATGTATGTTTTAGTAGTTTTGGTTCTGGATTTATGTTGTGGTTTTTTTTTTCCCAAAAATGTGTGGCAACTGCTGATTTTTCTAATTGTTTATATTTTATGTTTCTAAAGTGTTCCTTTGCTCTTGTTTCTAAATTTCTTTTGGTTTTTCCAATATAAATTTGACTACAGTCATTGCATTCAATTTGATATATACCAGATTTTTTGTTAGATGGAATGGCATCTTTGATGTTTGAGCAAATTAGGCTTTTTAAGGAGAAATGGTTGACTGGTGCTAGTTGAATGTTTTGTTTTGTGAAGACTTTTTTGAATTTATCATAGGCCCATGGATGGTAAGTGGATTTTTTGAAAATCATATTAGTTTCTGTAGCTGAGAGGGTTGTGGTTTCCTTTAGTAGCTTCTTCTTTTTTGCTAAGTTCACTTTTTTGTCCACTAATGATTTGGGAAAGTTATTTTTTTGTGCTATTTCAATAATTTTGTTGTATTCTGTTTTGTATTCTTCTGCTGTGAGAGGGATGTTTAACAGTCTGTGTGCTAAACTATTGAAGATAGCCTGTTTGTGGGATCTTGGGTTGTAGCCATTAGCTTTTATGTAGTTGTCTGTCTGTGTTGGTTTTCTGTAAATGCCAAAGTTTAGTCTGTTTTTATTCCTCATTATTTTTAGATCCAAAAATGGTAAATGCTCATCTTTTTCTATTTCTACAGTGAACTTGATAGAAATAGAAAAAGATGAGCATTTACCATTTTTGGATCTAAAAATAATGAGGAATAAAAACAGACTAAACTTTGGCATTTACAGAAAACCAACACAGACAGACAACTACATAAAAGCTAATGGCTACAACCCAAGATCCCACAAACAGGCTATCTTCAATAGTTTAGCACACAGACTGGTAAACATCCCTCTCACAGCAGAAGAATACAAAACAGAATACAACAAAATTATTGAAATAGCACAAAAAAATAACTTTCCCAAATCATTAGTGGACAAAAAAGTGAACTTAGCAAAAAAGAAGAAGCTACTAAAGGAAACCACAACCCTCTCAGCTACAGAAACTAATATGATTTTCAAAAAATCCACTTACCATCCATGGGCCTATGATAAATTCAAAAAAGTCTTCACAAAACAAAACATTCAACTAGCACCAGTCAACCATTTCTTCTTAAAAAGCCTAATTTGCTCAAACATCAAAGATGCCATTCCATCTAACAAAAAATCTGGTATATATCAAATTGAATGCAGTGACTGTAGTCAAATTTATATTGGAAAAACCAAAAGAAATTTAGAAACAAGAGCAAAGGAACACTTTAGAAACATAAAATATAAACAATTAGAAAAATCAGTAGCTGCCACACATTTTTGGGGAAAAAACCACAACATAAATCCAGAACCAAAACTACTAAAACATACATCAGGAAAACAAGAACTATCCACATGGGAACAAATCTTCATTTCAAAAAATAGGAACAAAGTATTCAATTTCGACATCCCCCAGAAAGATTTGTTCAGCAAGTTCCTTGAACTGCCACCAGAGGAGACCTGTGACAAAATATCAACTACACCAATGAGAACCTGTCAAGGGCCGGCTGATGATAGAGGCAAAGCCTCTGAAACATGTTCTGGAAAAATTTAAAAGTGTTGTTTAGTGTCATTAATCGACTCTCTTTAAAGTTAATTTATCATAACAACACTGTTTTCAACACTTCCAAGAAAGGAATTGCTTTAAGGGTACGTGTACATTCCTTATAGAACTAATTTAAATTTATTGTAAAATAGCAATATTAAAATAATTGACATTAAATGAGCATTAACTGCATGTATGCGCAGGACGTCTATACACGTCCATATCGGTTTGGAGCATTTCAACTTGGACGTCATATGACGTCCATATCGGTGAAAGGGTTAATATAAACCTGCAGAGTCAATAAGTGCAAGTGAATGAGATGACTGTAAATCAAAATACCAATTCTGAGCAATTTACATTTGAAAGACTATAGAGAATGATATATATCCTTGGGAAAATATGTCACTTGCCTTTTCTGAAAAATGCCTCTTTAACAATTTTGGTTAAAAATAACTTAGGATTTGTAGAGTTATTGCCACGATGAATAAAATGTGTTAAATTGTTGGTAAGTGTTATTCATTTATTTTTTCCCATATTTTAAGCCATATCTTCTGAAATATTATATGACAGTTTTTAAACAGCTGTAATTTAGAATTTATTTTATCAATAATTTGTACAGAGCCGTCATGTGTGATTACTGATTACTTTGCTTTATTGAAAAAATGATATAGTTACTGAATTCGTGCATGGTTTTACGCATAAAAAGTTTACTGAATCAGCAATCTACTCATTCTTAAGTAATGTTTTAACAGCGGTAAATATAAGCAAAAATCCATGGGCATTTTCTTAGATTTAAGCAAAGCATTAGGTACTGTAGGACATCAAATTCTTTTAAACAAATTACTTAATTATGGCATATGAGGCACAGCCTTTGATTGGCTTGCATCATATCTTTCAAGCAGAAAACAAATAAGTGAACTAACATATGTAAATCGTAACACAAATTCAGGCTCAAAAATCTAATTCACTTGCACTTCATATACAATACGAGTCCCTCAAGGTTCTCCTTTAGGACTGCTTCTTTTTTCTTGTTATGTACAGGCTGTTCTGAAATTCATGTTTCAAATTTAAGTTAATTGATGGAAATCAATCATTCCGTCACACTAGACATATATAGGCCAAGGTTCTGGATAGCTAGTCAAACTGAAAAATTCAATGCCATGTCCGGGATTTGAACCACGGATTGCCTGGTTTCCATCCAGTCACTCTTACACATTGAGCTACCATGGCCAATGTGCCATCCTGACATTAAATGCTCCAAATGACTTGTATATTTTTCTGGTAAACCACTAGGGATTCTAATATTCGAGATCACTGTTTGCGGCAACTTACTATTGTAAGTACTTGAGTCCCAGTCTTCCTCATTAAACTCTTATTATTTAAGATACTTGATGCAAATTAAGGTTTTGGATAGATAGTCAAACCCTTAGCATATATACGGCTAGTGTGAAGGAATGATTATTTCCATCAATTAACTTAAATCTGTAACATGAATTTCAGAACAACCTGTATATAACACACAAAAAAGGGCAGTTCTAAAGTAGAACCTTGAGGGCCTCCGTATTGTATATCAAGTGCATATGAATTAGATTTTTGAGCCTTTTTGAGATTTTTGAAGTGCGGCTGTATTACGAGGAATTACATCCCCAGCTCTGCACTCTTTTTAATTGAATCTGTTCCTTCTGTGTAGTTCGATCAGTTGATGAAGTTTTTGGACTGTATAAAAGTTGATAAATTGTAAAACCATATTGTTCATTATTATAGTAAGTTATTGCTGTTATAATGCCAGTCTGTATACTTTGGCACTCAGAATCTTCATGTATGATTCCAGTGCAACAGTAAACTCTTGTGAAGTCATACAGTAGTTAATAGAAAGATTTTTGTTTTTGTGCATTTCACAGAAAAATTATTTGTGGTATTGTGAATAGATGTAGGAAAACTATCTAATCTTGACAAAATAAAAAGTAAATTGCCATGCTGTTACAAAGGAAAATTGATGACATCAGAGAAAATTTAGAAGGACTAAGAAATCTCGGGGAAAGTTTGCACAGTAATCAGCTATTTCACTAATCCTGCATGCATGCTTCTAAAGTTTTAAAATCAAACTCTCTTAAACAGTCGAATTGCAACCAGTGAATAGAAATAATTGATTTATATATTTGGACATTGAATATTGAATACAGCTACTTTCACTCATTACTTGCATATGGAATAACTTTATGGGGAAACGCAACAGGCTCTGACAGTTTTCCGAATTCAAAAGAAAATCATACGCATAATGATCCATTCAAGTTATAGAGCATCCTGCAGATCACTTTTTAAAACATTAAGAATTTTGTCGCAACCTTGCCTCTATATGTATAATCTAGTTCTATATGTACATAGTAATTATAACATCATCATGGTCATAACACAAGAGGAAAAAGAGATATAAAATACCCTACTCATAAGTTAGCACTGCTCGAGAAAAGTCCACAATATATCGGGATTAAAATATATAATAAATTTCCACAAACAGTTAGGGAAATCCAAAACCAAAATGTTTTTCAGAAAACAGTCAAAGGTTTATTCACCAACAAAGCATACTATTTAATTCAGGAATACATGGATGATGCACTGTGACCTCAGTTGTATCTTAGTGTCTGTTCAACTTCAGGAAAACTATATACTCGAGATATTGTACATAATTAATATTCTCTTGCTTTGTTGTACTTTGTAACATATTGTATTGTAAATATTGATTTCTGATCTTAAAGTTTAGGTTTAAAATTTTGACGAGACATCAATTTACGAGCGCCTGCTCAACTATGTAAGTGTAATGTGACGAATAAAGTATTGTATTGTTAATGATGACTATATTGCTCTGGTTGTTTTCACGAATGAAGCGTGGTTTTGTTTGCATGGCTTTGAAGATTTCATGAGTATTAATGCAATAATTTTTTTAAAAGGTGTGGGAGAAATATGGCAAAACAAGCTATCATTTCCACATTTTATGACAAAGGTGTATGGTTATTATAGTTGTAATTGCATCAGAAATCTTTGCTTCCAAGAAAATTCCTGTTAAGGCAGTCATGTGCCTTAAATAAAAACTGAAGAATAGCTATAAAAAACAATGGTTAGAGAATATCATTTGACTTATAGTATTGATGCACAAGTAATATGAAATTTGTAATATGCAGTTTCTTATAGATCTGAATTGTGGAACAGTTATATTGATAATATAACCTGCAAACTGTTTTTAATTTCAGTGTCAAAATAAAAGATGCATTTACCTTTCCTGGAAGTGTGATGGTGACAATGACTGTCAAGACCTAGATGGAGGTTCAAAAGGCTCAGATGAGGTTAATTGTACTCAGAACGCCACTACACCAATTCCCACACCACCAACATTGCCAACAGTATGTTGAAATTTATTATTATATTTCTTATGTCTTGAAATTATATTTATTTTATTTCAGAATTAATTTGTCATGTGCTTATAAGAATATTAAAAAGCATAAAAATATAATTGTTAGAATGGCAAGTTAAGGATTTTAATTTCATGAGAGAGCATAGGTGTTCACGACCAGAGTCAATATAACTAGAAGTTATATCCAGGCTGCTATGCCGTGGTCTGCTGGAGTTAGAATTTCCTGATGTTTCATCGACAACCACAGTGTACATCTTCAGTGGTGCGGTCGTAGTCTTCTTGGAGACACTACGCAAACTTCTCTGAGGGAGACTATGACTGCCCAACTGAAGATGTCTGCCACAGCTATGGATGACATGTCTGGAAATTCTAACTCGGCTTACTATGGCATAACAGCCCAGAACAACTTCTATTATGGGTGCATTATAAGTTGGTGATTGACAGTTGAAGGAGTGGGGAAGGAGAGGGGATAGCACCGTTGCCACTTTACCGTCCCTCTCCACGTGCTAGGCAATGAAGGTGACGGTTAGAGGGGAGGTGGAAGTTCGGTTGCAGTCAGTTGCAGTAATGCACATGCACATATTCCTAGAAATTTGCATACTGCAGTATTAATCGTAAGATTGCCGTAAGACTGTCTACACGTTTAAGTGAGCAGTTACCTAAGTACAGCATACGAGTTTGTAACCGCGATGTACATGCCTGATTTTCTTCACTAGCGTATTTCTCTTTCCCTACTCTAACTATGGTATTCTTACTTACACTAACATCAGCTGAGGTTCTGTCCAGTACTTTTGAAACGGGAATTATTAGACTCCCATTGTCTCTTTCATCCTCAAAATATTTTCTTACGGAACATATAATTTCCCTTGCTTGTCCTTTAATTGGGATTCCGTGCCCAAAAAACATTTTTTGTGGTCTTCGCAGATAGTTTCTTTCTGCCTGTTTCTGTAGCACAAGTGTTTGCGGTAGCCATGAGTAACGATAATTAGCTAAATATTAAAGTTGCACAGAAACACTGAAGTTGATCACTGAAACACACGAATTATATTGCGAAAATGTAAAGCTGTTTACACTCTGTGAAACATTCACTACCTGAAGCAGTACACTCTTAGTTTGGCAGTGATGACAGGGAAAAATACCCTAAGTAAGGGTTGGTCATTGAACTGTAAAGGTTGGTCATTGACCCAGAAAATGTCATAAGCTATTCCTTGAAACTAAATCCACACCTGTTCCCTTCCAACAACGCATACCATCTCATACTAAAGGGCAACCAACGACGACGGTATTGTGATACTGCTGATTCATAAGCGAAGCAACAATAGGAGCAGTGTCTGTTTACTGAAAACCTCAACATGCCGATAGAATAGCGTCATGCATAAAGCATGTGATGTAGTGCGATAGAGTTGGCAACATATGATAAGCGGTTCGGGTTGCTATGGCAACAGTTTACTTTTGATTGGTGGATTGCTGGTTGCTAGGCGACGGCAATGACGTGTCAGTGACTTGTTTATCTCCTCTCCTTGTTTTCGCAGCTGAACAGCACGAGGAGGCAAAACGCCAATCACCTACTTATAATGCACCCATTATAGTTATATTAGATTGGGCGCCGGGGTAGCGCAGTGGTTTCGTTCGCAGCTCCCGTTCTAAGGGTCCCGAGTTCGATTCCCGGCTCTGGGGTTGGCGATTTTAAGTCGGCCCTATCCACGCCTTCACCTCTGTCTAGCACACGTGAAGTATCCCCTATGCCCAACGTGGTTCGGAGTCCACGGTAAAAACTGTAGGTCCTCTCACCTCACCGCCATCTTCACTATCACCCTATCATCGGAGGTAATGGACACCGCCCTCTGGGTGCCTCCACCTGAGAAATGGGTCCGGTCATCACTTGGTGGGGTGAGGTTACCCCGAAGGCCAAGGTTGCCATGTGGGGAGTGTTAGTAACTAACTAGTTATATTAGATTTTAATTATTGCTAACAGTCAAATAGTATGACTCAATTTTTTTAGCAAGTCAAATAGATGATAGAATTAAAACCATATATACTCTAGTAAAATTGTCAATGTTTGCTCTTTAAAGTGGTAGAATGATGTGATAAAAATGTCAGTACATTCAGCAACTTTAGTTCATATTCAAAATATCATCACTTGATATGAGAGAAAGGGTCCATATAAAAGTCAAAATTAAATCATACATAGGCATTCATTTATTGTTGCTGCAGCTACTTATTTTCTTAAAAATCTCTGTAATATTTTTATTAAAATACCACCCATAGTTGCTGCAAAATTTAGAAAAGGTCAAATGATATGCTGTGAAAGAAGTGATAAAAGTAGCCATTCTTTTCTAACTATACAAGATTTATGGGAGTTATTTTGACTGGAAATCCATCGCATATAACAAGTATATATCCATTTGTAGTGTCTAACAGAGAATCGGATGTCAAGTGGCTTGTTGAAAGTTTATAGCCTCGAACAAAGAAACAGCATCATTTGCTCCTTTTCTGAATTTTGTGCAAAGTATAATAAAGAAACTCACTGGAATTGGTATGGAGTGTTTAAAACAGTTACAAGACAAATACAATATATAACCTGAATTTTCTCTCATCTTCATTATGAATGCATTTTTTATAACTTGTGAACTTGTAAAAGTTGGACAAAAGATGTAAAAGTCACTAAAATCATACAGTTTGTATCAAATAAGATGTTTAGGGTACTGCCTCTGTGGTCTGGTGGTTTGTTATCTTCCAAAACAGTAGTCTTGTGCTTGATTACTGGCTGGAGAATGGAAATTTTTTTTCAATCAGAATTATTCAACATCCAAGATAGAGGGAGAGAGAAGAGGGGAAGGTTTAGAAATGAGTTCTTGGAATGTCTCAACTGAATTTACAATTTATCTGGATCATATGCACCACCATTACCTTTGGAATAGCCCTCTTGTGGATTTGCACTGCTCTCGGCACTTCTAAGTTATCAATCGTTGAACTTGGATTTTCTTCTTGGAGAACAAAGTTAGATTTGCTGAATATTTTGGATGAGGAGCAACTGTGATTTTGTTTTCATAAGAAATTCTTGCATAGTGATTGTAGTTTTGTCATGGAGAAACCATTTGCAATGCACCATATTTCCAAATGTTTTCTCACTTGCCCTCCCTCAGTAGCCTCGAGGTCACAGTACAATACTACATTCACTATCACAGCAGGGATAAACTCTTTGTAGATCCCTTGAGAGCCCAAACAGCAATGACATTTTTGGTATAATGCCAGATTGCTTTCCTCAACATTTTGTGAGTTTCTGGATTTTGAAACAAAACACAAACATGGGTAAGAGCAACTGGGCGGAAACCAGGAGATCTGTGGTTCAAATCTCGGCTGTGGCATTGAATTTTTAATGTTGACTCTATCAACACTTATTGTATTAAGCTTAACTTATTTAAATATTATAATAGATACTAGGCCTTTTAAGTTAATTAGGAGTCGATTAATAACACAAAACAACACTCACTTTTAAATTTTCCCGGAACCGGTTTCTGAGGGCTTCCCTCTATCTTCAGCCGGACATCGACTAGTTCTCATTGGTGTAGCTGGCAATATTTTGTCTTCGGTCTCCTCTGGTGGCGGTTCGAGGAACTTGCTGAACAAATCTTTCTGGGGGATGTCGAAATTGAATACTTTGTTCCTATTTTTTGAAATAAAGATTTGTTCCCATGTGGACAGTTCTTCTTTTCCTGTTGTATGTTTTAGTAATTTTGGTTCTGGATTTATGTTGTGGTTTTTTTCCCAAAAATGCGTGGCAACTGCTGATTTTTCTAATTGTTTGTATTTTATGTTCCTAAAGTGTTCCTTTGCTCTTGTTTCTAAATTTCTTTTCGTTTTTCCAATATAAATTTGACTACAGTCACAGCATTCAATTTGATATATACCAGATTTTTTGTTAGATGGAATGGCATCTTTGATGTTTGAGCAAATTAGGTTTTTTAAGGAGTAATGGTTCACTGGAGCTAGTTGAATGTTTTGTTTTTTGAAGACTTTTTTGAATTTATCAAAGGCCCATGGATGGTAAGTGAATTTTTTGAAGATCATTTTAGTTTCTGTAGCTGAGAGGGTTGTGGTTTCCTTTAGTAGTTTCTTCTTTTTTGCTAAGTTCACTTTTTTGTCTACTAGTGATTTGGGAAAGTCATTTTTCTGTGCTATTTCAATAATTTTGTTGTATTCTATTTTGTATTCTTCTGCTGTGAGAGGGATGTTGACCAGTCTGTGTGCTAAACTATTAAAGATTGCCTGTTTGTGGGATCTTGGATTGTAGCCATTAGCTTTTATGTAGTTGTCTGTCTGTGTTGGTTTTCTGTAAATGCCAAAGTTTATTCTATTTTTATTTCTGATTATTTTTAGATCTAAAAATGGTAAATACTCGTCTTTTTCAACTTCTACAGTGAACTTGATGCTTTCTTCTTGAATATTTAAAAGTTTTAGTGCATCACTGATGTGTTTTTTTGGCACTATGGCAAATATGTCATCTACATATCTTTGCCAGAGTTTGAACATCCATGGGAAACCTTTAGTGATCCTTATTTCTAGTGCACTCATGTACAGATCGGCCAGGAAGGGTGATAAGGGGTTTCCCATTGCTAAACCAGAAGTTTGATGGAAATATTTTGTTTGAAACTGGAAGAAATTCTGTTCTATGCATAATTTGGTAAGTTCGATGTAATCTGAAATTTCAAGTGATGACATTCCAAGTGATTTGAGCCATTTTTCTATCAATGTTGGGAGTTGTTTAACTGGTATGCTGGGAAACAGTGATTTAACGTCAAATGAGACTAGTGTGTCTTCTTCATTTAGTTCAGTATCCTTAATGTGTTCTATAAGTTCATAGGTGTTTTTGATGCTTAGGCTATCGAATTTTGGAAATGAGTTGAATTTGTTTGTTAGCCATTTTGCAAGTTTGTATGTTGGTGAATTTATACTGCTAACTATAGGTCTCATTGTTATGGATGGTTTGTGTATTTTGGGTAAGCCATAAAGTCTAGGTAAGGTTGGGTTATCTGGTTTAACTGCATATTTGTTTGATATTATACTTGATTTTGCTATTGTTTTTTCAAATGATTTTATGCAAGCTGTTAATGGATTTTTGTTAATGGTTTCATATTCACTGTTAGTTAGCATTTCTTCCATTTTTTCAAGGTAATCAGATTTTTCCATTATGACTATTTTGTTACCTTTGTCTGCCTTGGTGTATATGACGTTTTTTTGTTTCAATGAACGGATAATATTTTGTTTGCTCTTGTGAACGGATCTGGTTTTTATTTCTTCCAAAATATTTTCACATTGGCTTTTAAGTGGGTTTTGTTTTGATACTGGTAGACACTGTGCCGAAATGTTTATATCTGCAATGTAGTCCTCAATTTCGTTTGAAAAACTTACGCAAGTTTTTAATCCTTTGTTTAGAAGACCTAATTCTTTTGTGGAGAAATTTTGATTTGAAAGATTTACAACGTTTTCAAAGTTTTGCGTGTTTGTTTTTTCGTTTACGCTACTTGTTGCTGTTTTGCATTTAGCGTGTGGACTAATTGCTGCAGGACTCAAGTTTCTATTTCCGATGTGTCTCTTATTCTTGAACTTATTTTCGGTATGGTTTCGATGTGAAGAAATGTTCATCAAATTGGTCAATTTGTACTTTAGTTTTTCGGTTTTTGTTTTCATTTTCTTGCTTAGCATTGCCAAATAGTTTTGTTCGAAATTATCCCACATCGTGTTTCCCAGTGTTTCCGTTAAAACTGAATGAAGTTTATAAAGTTTCAATTCCGTTTCTTCCAAATTTTTATAATGTTTATTAATTTCTAGCTGTAAAACTTTTTTCTCAGCCGCTCTGTGTTGATTCCCGTAGCCTGGTTTTACTATCCTCCGGACAAATCGGGGTGTCACTTTATTTCGTAAACATAGCTTTATGAATTTTATGTTTGCAAAAAGATTTACTAGGCCTTTTATTCTGTTAATGTGCATGTCAAAATGTTGTATGGTAAATAGAGTTTATTTCCTTCAATTTACAATTTTTTCCCTACTTATAGATTTGTTACCAAAACCTTAAAAAGCATAAAAAAGGAATTCATTGTATTTTTCCTACTACAGTGTGAGCTTAATAGTATAACTAACCTATTTTATGATTTCATAGAATACGTGCAACTCCTGGATGTTTTTATGCAACAATCGAAAATGTGTTCCTTACTGGTGGAAGTGTGATGGAGTGGATGATTGTGGTGATGGCTCTGATGAAATGGGATGTGGTGACAGTGGACCTTCAGGAACTAATTCAACTCCTACAGTACCATCTACACCTCCAACTTGCCATGAAAACCAGTTTCGCTGCTTCAATGGTTAGTTATTGCTTGTGCTAAAATATGGTGCAATGTTTAATACAGTCACATTAAAAACACAATTTCACCAATTTTAAAAATTGGTTTAATATCCAAAGTGGCTAAAAAGTAACATATTTAGCTGTTCTTAAACTTTTAAGCTTTACAAAATACAAAATAAAAGAAAATAGTAATTATTTTTAAGGAGTTCTAAAAGCATCATTGCTGAAGAGATTCTGTTAAGGTTAAATTAAGTAACTGCTTGACTAATACTAAGTACAGCTACACTACACTATATGGCTTTTACAGCCCCTTTTGGGCCCCAGCCTTCCTCAGTTTTTGCAAAAACTTATTACAGCAAATTTTGCAAATATATGTTAAGCTTCACTTAACTTTTGTGAGATATTTAAAATGAGAATGCTTTCGACTATCATAAGTTTCATCTTCAGCTCTTCACTTTTTTTTTTTTTTTTTTATGTCTCCTGGACTTAAATGACTGTTAATCATTAGTGCCACCTATAGGAAGAAAACTGGAAGGAAAACAATGTGTTTATACAATCATATACTTTGCTGTCCATTGCAAAACAGAGTTCCCACTGATGTAAAAGCACATGCCTCTGCTTGTCACAAATCTTAACCGCTTCAGCAATGGCCATTTAAACCCTTCATGGGCCAGAAACAGATACCCAATAAACAGAATAAGACATTTAAATTGTTAAATGCTGTAAAAATGCTTCATAAATACTATTCATATCTTCTGTATTTATTAAGTAATTTATTAATCCAGTTAATTGTTTAGTACAAAGAAGTACAATCAATGTTGGACATATCAAATGATACATAATAATAATAATAATAATAATAATAATAATAATAATAATAATAATAATAATAATAATAATAATAATAATAATAATAATAATAATAATAATAATAATAATAATAATAATAATAATAATAATAATAATAATAATAATAATAATAATAATAATAATAATAATAATAATAAATATAATAAGCTTAAGGAATACTGTGTATTGATTTAACTAGAAATAAAATGTATATGGATTTACAAGAATAAAGTGATCTACAGAAATAAAATAATAATGTATATATGTAAAGGCAGATTATTTACATTCATTAACTAGAAAGTCCTGAACTGAGTAAAAGCAGTGGTTAATTAGGTATGCCTTTAATGAACGGAATGCATTTTCCTGTTTTATTTCCTTTAAAACTTTTGGAAGAGAGCTGTATATCTTTATACCAGAGTGCAATATACTTTTTTGGCATAGGGAGGTGTTATTTAAACAAAACAGTAATGCAAACATTTAAGCTGTATGCAAGTATAGTGGTTGTTTATTGAAAATCTTGAAGCTCTTACAGTTTATTGCTACCATTATACAATGTAAATTATAGCATACAAGAAAATGTGCATAAGCAACACTTATTTTAATGTACACATAATTTCCCTAAGTATAACAGAGTAAGAGACTCTAAAATACTGAAATTTATTTCTATTTTATTTTATTTATAGGAGACTGCATACTTGCATTATGGGTGTGTGATGGTGTAAATGATTGCACTGATGGAGAAGATGAAGAAAACTGTAAGGATACACAAAGGTCTTGTGATGCTAACCAGTTCAGATGCCGAATGGATGGGTCCTGCATTCCATTGAATAAAGTGTGTGATGGAGCTCCAGATTGTCCTGATAGATCTGACGAAATTAGCTGTAAAGCTGAACCAAGTAAGCTTTGGATGGGAGGGTAGTGGTTATATGCAGGTCGTTATTTATTTTTGCATAACCTTTGAGAAATACAAATGTAAACCTTTGGCCTTTCATTTAATTTGTAAGTCCTGTCTTACTAAAATTAGGCAAGTGAGTCAACCTTGTATATACTTTTCTCCACGTACAAGTTTTTTTATGAAGACTAGCTGGCATAGATGGCAGCACAACACCAAGCCAGATGCAGACACCAGATGCATCATCAGTCAACCACAGAGCTGACGATAGGGGAGAAATCCCCAGAAACTAGTCTTCATAAAAAAACTTGTAAGTGGAGAAAAGTATATACAAGGTTGACTCACTTGCCTAATTTTAGTAACAATGGCACTCCACTTTCTGAAATACTTCTTTTTATTCTATACCTGTCTTACTTGTTTCATTCTCTTCATTTAAACATTTTTGTAGCAGTATCACAGAGATAACATGTTAGTATAACAGATGGAGCCGATTGAGTCTGCTTCAAATGCTGTGCCAGTTTGTGGCCATAATGTCTTCTTCATATTTAGCAGAGAAATGTATCTCAGAGTATGTGTGGGTGTATGTGTAAAGAAATTATGACATAGTCTCCGATTTTGAAATATTTAATAAACAGTATTCAGTTATATGAAGTTGCCGACCAATATATGTGTCCGTAGTTAAAGTACTGGTTTGCTCTATCACGGGATAATACATGGTTCTACCCTTGAGGCTAGAGTGATGCCTAATCCAGCTATGTCTTGTTCCACCAGTGATCCAACCAAAAGTGTTTTAAGATTATGCCCAGAATGAACCACTCAATTTCAAAATTCTCCTAAAAAACTCCACCTTTTCATTAATAACTCTAAGACCGCCACTACTAGCTTTTATTATGCATTGCCACTTCATTGCTACATTACTGAAATTTTCTGCTTTCCTACTGTCCATGTATTTCTAAGAAATACACGCCCATATTCCAAGAATTGCAAGCTAGCCTGCCATACCTAACCTGGCAAATTAGGCTACTTTCTCACCTCACTAGTGTAACCGACCACACTATTTCTACGAATTTGTCTAAAATCCAACTGTTGCTAATTACTATACTTAAGGTCATCTTATCCTCAGCTAAACTGTATTCATAATCTATTGCCAAACGTACAACCACTTAACATTTAACACAAATGCACAATATAAGTACTAATATATTCAGTGGATCAAAAATTTTTATATCACATTTCTCTTTATTGCATCAAGTATGTGCTAAGAATTCTTTACATTTGAACATGTATCAGTAGTATAAAAAATAACTGTATTTAATCACAAAGCATACAGTATTTAAAAAATTAATCAGAAGCTTTTTAAAACCAACAGTAGTCTAGCTTTCAGTTTATGATGATCATAACACTCTTAAATTATTTAAATACAAAAATGCACTGAGAATAGATATGAAAAGAATTTTGAATCATCATTTGTTAAATCAGGTTCATAAACTACATTCCTAAAATTCTTGTAACTTTGGAAGCAATTTTACAAACTGTGCTAAACTCAGTATGCCATTAATAAAGAGAAGCTTTTGCTTTATGTTTCCTGGAGAGTATTAATAAACTTCTTCAGGACATATAAAGAGTCTTATTTCATCAGTTCACTCAGAATTTGTAATGTCCAATTTCTTTTTTCTTTTCTTTTTTTTTTCCCCCTTGGGTCCTTTATGTTTCTTTTATGCACTTGATTGTGATCTAACAATTATTTTCTTGTACAAAATTGAATCGAGAATATATTGACACATTGCTTCACTCACACTGACACTGAATTATTTTCTTATTTTTCAGCACCAGCAACTCCTAGTTGTGCAGCAGGATTTTTCCCTTGTGATGGATCAAGCTGCTTAGCAATGGCCAGAGTTTGCGACAACCATCAAGATTGTTATGACGGCACTGATGAAAGTAATTGCAGCAATAAAACTGCTGTTTATCAGGTATATATTTTGACCAAAATTTATTACCTCATAGTCAAGCTAAGAGTGGAGAGCTAAAAAAAAGTTTTCCATAGAAATAAGATAAAATTGGATATCCTAATTAAAGCCTAATACACAACAAATTAAGAGAAGTAACCAGGTTAACAGCAATGAAAGATTTTTATTTACAGTAGATTGAAAACTACAATCAATGACATATTAATATGTGCAGAAAAAGCAGTTAAGAAACTAGAATAAGTTAACCACTGGCACAACAGCCCTAAGAGGGCCCAAGACCTAACAAGCCGACTGCCGGCCTCACGCCCACTTATGCACGGCAGAGGTGGGCGATCATCCAACGGATATGGGGAGGAGATGTGGTCAGCATCTCGGCATCCCCCAGCCGGAATGCTGGTTTTCGTGATCAGGGCTGCTTACCTAGTGTAAGCTCCTCACGATGCTGAGTGGGCACCGGTCTTATACCTGGACTTAAAACCGCACCCCATGGGTGGGACAAACCCAGGCCGCTTTCCGTGGCCAGGGACCAAGGCATACTGCCTTAGCCCGCTACGCCATGGCACAGGACAGGAAACTAGAATAAGTGACCCTTAAATTCTTTCTTATCTCCTAGTAACTTATTTAGTATATTCTGAATAAACATCTTTCAAACAGTACATCACATAGAGTCAATATGAAAAATTCAATGCCATGGCCAGGATTTGAACCACGCATCTACTGGTTTCACATTGGCCATGGTAGCTCAATGGGTTAGATCGATTGGATGGAAACCAGTAGATCCGTAGTTCAAATCCCAGCCATGGCATTGAATTTTTCATGTTGACTCTATCAAAAACCTTAGCCTATTTACTAGCTAATGGCTAGTGTGAAGAAATGGTTACTTTCCATCAATTAACTAAAGTACATCACATTTTAGAAACATTGTAAATGTTCCAGTATAAACATAGTTTTATTAAGATATTTTAAAGATACTGTCTATAATTTCTGATTTGGCTAAATGGAATGAAGGAGAAATGTTATCTGCATTTGTATTGAAATCCAATCCTCCCCCCCAAAAAAAATGCTTCAGTGTATCATCTACTGATGAAACAAAACTAGCTACTTTGCTGGGCAGACTTCAGTGAAAATTTTAGAGAGTGAATGCCTTCCAGTCATCATTTAATTCTTTCTTTCTTTTTCTTTTCACCTAAAACTCCTATATGTTAATATAATTTTGAGTTGAATTGGCACTCAATGGTCCATGTCGACATTAGCTGAGGATGTTAGGAAGGTCCTAAGGAAATGCATTTTAGGTAAACACTAGCAATAAATGGAGCATTGAGTACTAGTTCAACTCAAAATTATTTTAATCTTGTGCTTCATTATATCATAGGCCTTACTCATAAGAACTCCTGTATGTTGTTTCAGAGCACTCAGGAATAGAAAACTTTTCACTTGCAAACACTGTAATACTGTTTTTGACTCTCAGTAACAAATGTATGCTAAAACATCAACCCATTTGTAAGCTAATCAACTAATCAGAAACTATGTTGGAACAAAATATATCTTCTAATGTTGGAAGTTAATGACAGTGTTGTTGGAAGAAATTTAAAAAAGAAGATTAGAAATGAGATTAATAACAGAAAGCAACATTCATATTTAAAATTTCCTGAATTTAAGTGTTGTTTACTGTCATTAATTGACTCCCTTTAAATTTAAATTAATTTGAATTTACTTTTAAACTAGAATATATGTATGGAGGGTAATATATAACGGATGAGGTTTCATTTTAGACCAAAAACCTTTTAGAAGAAAAGTAAGGAAGGAACATTGTATTGGTGCTTGAGTGCTGTCTTGGAATTATAGGTTAATTAGGGCTTTTAGAGGAGGCATACCTTAATATCTAAATATTAAGGATTTTAATAGTCCTTGTTCTTTCCTAGGTCACACAAATGGGAGTGGATGAGCACACTTCTAATGAAACCAGTTTGCATCTTTACTGGTGGTTAAATTCTTCCAAAGTTGAATTGGAATATTTGCCAACTTTGACAGAAGTGCTGCCTGGCATGGCACCTAATTGGACCAATGCTAGTACTTGGGTGAAACAGACAGAATATCTGTTTACAAAACTTAAACCATTCACGCTGTATAATATGACTGTTTATGTAAGGCAGTTAGGCAAGGATCAAGTATACCCACCAGCTAAGTTTGTTGCCATCAAAACAAGTGAAGGAGGTACGTATGAATGAATGAATTTACTTATATAATTTCCTTTACATCTTCAAATTTTCATTTATGAAACCTGTTGTAACCTATTATTGTTTGCTGTGGATATTAGCATTTATCTAACCTAAGTACAAATTGTTGACTGCCTTGTTGTTCACTCAGCTTGCATGGCACCCAGGCCTTTTGCTCTACCAGGTAGCTCTTGTCATCCCTTCTTTTTTATCCGAATTATCTCCAACCTTCCCTCTTATCTTTTCTACTTACTTTCCTTGTTTAGGAAATAAGTATAAGAATTTAGCTTTTTAATATTATTTAAAGTTGAAAAGTGGACTAGAATAAAAAAAAATAATAAATCGAATGTAGAAATTTATTTTAATACAATAACAGTATATAAGGGAAATAAATGATCTATGCAGCACTACAAAAATTATTTCCAGTTGTATTATTTGTTTATATAGAAAGCAATGCACTTTCAATTGAATGAAATTGATAGGAAGAATTATAAGGGTAAACATTTCTGAGAATGAGAAAACAATTTGGTGTTTGAGATGCATCCATAAAGTATGTTTCCTAGGACTGTTTATGAAAATGAAACACAATTTAATGCAAAAGATTTATCAGAACAGGTACAAGAAGTGTTGAACCATTTGTCAACATATTCACCATCCAAATTTAAGGATTTTCAATGATGTGAGACTAAGTTTTATATCCCTGTGTTGTAAAAGTGTGTTGCCCTAGATTGGAACCACTGTGTCACAAACTTTTCCGCTTCACTGTCATTCTGAAAATTTTGACACTGGCTGAACTGTAATTTCTTGAGGTGTAAGAGAAGATGGAAATCACTAGGAGCAAAGCCTGGATGTTTCAAACACCTCCATGCCGAACTTCTGCAGGAAATGTATTGTTGATTGAACCATGTATGGCTGAACGTTATGCAGCAGGACATCAGTATTAAATATCTTACATTGTTTGCTCTGAATAGCCCAGTATATATTTTAGTATTTTGTAGTAATGCTTACTACTAAATTCCTAAAATATTGTTAGGAATTTAACAAAGAGAATGCCTTATCTGTCCCAGAACACTGTGCACAGCACTTTCTAAGCTGACACAATCTGCTTGAACATCATCTTGCAGGGAGATCCATTATGACACCAATGCATTAACAGCTGCTTGATTTCCGGGGTAATGTGTAACCTACATTTCGCTTCCTGATGATCCAATTTAGAAACTTGTTACCATCTTCTTGTTACCACTATAGAAATGTCAGTACAGTAGAACCTCGTTTACGTGGATCAACTGGGACCAGGGCAGATCTGCATTAACAAATATCTGGGTTATCCAGAGAATGACGGAAAAACTATAAATAAACATGTGCAACATCAGCAAAATATTTGTAATTGAGTTTAGAAATTGCTGTTGGCATACTTTCACCTAAAAACACATGCACTGCATGTACTGGAATAATCTGTGTATTTGTACTGTATGTAATATGGCTACAAACTAGTCAGTAGTAAAAAGGACAGTGAACTTCTGCGGTCTCAGTTTAGTGTACTACATATGAGCAGCATGATCTCGTATCAGCTTTAACATTAGAAGTTCATTTGATAAGTTTCAGCTTGACTCTCAAAATAAGAGCATCAATTTCTCTATGTTTATCGCTTCTTATGTGTGGGTCATAAACAGAGCTGGTTCAACACTGAATCTGAGTACTCTTCATTTACATTTTCAGTAACACTGCTTGATGCAATAATGCCTTCCTCTGCAATCAGTTTGTACTCTGTCATTGTCATTGTCAGTGTCTTCATCAACATCAGAACAGCCATTGTATTTTTAAACATGTCTATAAAATGTTCCACACTTTTTCTTTTCTTCTTCAATCTTGTTTCCTGTTAAGTCACACACACCAGGCCACAACTTTTTTCATGAGTTTATCAAAGTTTCTGTTCCAACCTGGTACAATCATTTGGGGGTGAGTGCAATGAATTTTCCCGCTGACAAGAGAATTTGAGTAACGTGCCTACTGAGAATAGCAATTTATATGTAAAACTGCATTTACTACACTGAACAGCATATTTCTTCCCCCCCCCCCTAAAATTAGGGTTATCCGGATGTCTGGGTTAATGAGGTTTTATTGTACGGACTTCATGTGCTTTGTTTTGTGCTCTGGTGTCACTTATTTCAGCACTGCGGTGTACAGTTTCCTAATCAGCAAGAAGCTCCATGACTGTTTCATGCACCAAGTAGCAGCAAATCTTTGGGAAATAACTTCTGGGTTCTGTAATTGTGAAACAATGAAACAGCAAAAATATTTAGACAAATAATATTCAGAAGGCATAACCAATAAATTGATGCATTTTTGTTGTAGTGCCTTCTCCACCATGGAATGTGACGGCAGTTCAGCTTAGTGCAGATCAAGTGCGTTTGAGCTGGAACCCTCCAAAATTTCCAAATGGGGATTTGAAACATTATATTATTTACATGATACCACCAATTCCACCAATTCAGAAGAAGTTGTCAGGTTCAACAACAGCATTCATTATGGAAGCAAGCTATGAGCCAAATAAAAACTACACATTTTGGGTAAGTAGAACATGTTATCAATAAAATTATAAGTGTTTTTTGCAGTTGAAACAGAGTGAAATCTGACAGCATTTATAACAATGCATTAAAAGATATATACCATATACAAAGAATAAGAAACAATCTAGGCTTTCTAGGCCGGTGTCACTACATAGAAGGTGATTATCCAAGCTTACGTGCCATGGTCCAGTAAAGGCTGTTCTTCCAGATGTTTCTACAAGAAACAGATGAAGCTACATCGAACATCTACAGCAGCCTGGCTGTAGTCTTAACTTGTAGGTTTTGGTGACAACTGATCTGAGATTTACGAGAGAAGACTACAGCCACTTCATTGAAGATGTTCGACACTGTTTTGAATGAAATGTTTAGGAGAGCTTCCACTGGACCATGGTACATAAGCCCAGATAATCATTTTCTAGGCTGTTCTTTCTAATATGTGACACAGTAATTTTTTTCTCTTTACTTTTTGGTGCAATTCCGTGCTGGAGGGCATTCTTTTAACGTTACTGAAGTCATAACTTAATTGTTTATTTATTTACTTACTGAGTATTGTCGCAAACCCGATCACGATAAGGCGGCTTGGCACACAATAGACAGATAGGTTTCACGGAGATAATGAGCTTGCATAAACAGATAATGCTGGTAAGCAAGATAACTTGAGGCAAAGGCCTCGCTGGGAAGATTAAGTTACATTTCTCGAAGGTGATGGAATGTTCAAATTATGTAACTAGATGCCTTGTTGCCAGAAACTTCTAGTGATTGACAGAACAGTCTGGTAATCAATAATGGAGATGTAAAAGGGATTGTGACATGCTAGCAGGACAGTTGTGTTGTGAAGCAGTTGTTGTGTAACTGTTGTAACGAGAGCTAATGTAATCAGCAGCAAGTGTTTGTTATTGTCCTCGATCTTGGAAGATTGTGTGATGTAATGTTGTTACGTGAGAATTGGACAGTGTATTGCTACGGAAATAAAGGAGATTTTTAATTTCTGCAACTCGGCCGTTTAATTCTACGAACCCACAAAGTTACAGTATGTAGCTATATTGAAGAATTCAGTGCAGCCAAATTGTCCTTGTTTCTCACTGAACGCATTGCTGCCAACAGTCTTATTTGTCTCAATATTACACTATCTAGCAAACTAACTAAAAGGTTATTAAATTATAGATGAGTGATATTTATTACACATCAGCTTCACTTACGTACCTATATTGAGAACATGTTTCGTGAACCATCATTTGCATCATTGGCTCTAATGCGAGAATTTAGAGTCGCATTAGAGCCGATGATGTGAACGATGGTTCGCGAAACATGTCCTCAATATAGGTACATAAGTGTGCTGATGTGTAATAAATATGACTCATCTATAATTTAATTATTTCGCTTCACTGTGGTGTTCCAATACAGTTAAATTTCGATTTAACTAAAAAGTATTTAAATTACACTACCTAGCTAACTAATTACACTAAACACACACAGTAGTCCCTAATTTACACTAACTAGCTAAATAATTACACTAAGGGTGGCATTGCATTCGGAACACAACATCCGTGTCCTCGGCAAACCCTCACCAAATAATAATTGAAGACTGGCCTCCTTATTATTAAAATAAAGGGATAAGTCCATTTTACTGATTTGTTGAGCCATTTCCCAATTTTCGAAGTTTTCGAAGAATGCACAGAACAAACAGCCTTCACTTCTAACAGTACAATAGGTACTTCTGGACAGCAAGCCTACTTTTGTAAAGCAATAATACCTGAGAGGAAACAGGGTCAGTATTTTCCAAAACAGATAGTGGATGCAATTAGTGCAGTAATTCTGCACCGGTGTTTGACAGATGTCTGGAGCATTTTTGCAGAGGTTGGCTTGAAGTGTCACACATCTTGCTCATGTTGGCTGCAACATGAGAACCTGCAGGTTGTCTGCTTGTGCATGCAATATACCTGCACCTTGGGACTTAGAAAATATTCTTGCATCACACAAAGAAAGTTTCTCCCATTTACTATATAATAAGAGATAATGTTAAACTATCTAAGGCTAGTAAAAGCCAGACTCCCCCAAATCTTATCCTATGATGCATTTTGTACTGCATTTAATTGCATAATGGTTCCACCAACAAACCAATCAGTACTTATAATATGCATAATTGCTGTAGCAATATTCCATGCCGTATGGTTTATTGGGAAAACATGTCTGTCAGAGAAATTAGGTTTATTTCATGCTGGCATGTTGCCTGGTAAATCAGTTGATTACAGCAATGGCATGGTAAGCTAAAAATCTGAGGTATAAATCAGCTATGGTATTGAATGTTTCAGTGTGATTCTATCCAAAAACAAAATGACTTAGCATTTTCATATATATAAAGTATTGAAAGTTCAAACTTTGGATATGAAAGAGATTTTATTTGGCTATGCATATTTTAGCAGGATCTGCCTTTTCTTATGGTAAGTTTTGTCCTTAAAGTTTCAGAATTACACAAGTTTAATTGAACAGAATTTAACAGATATTTCTAGAAGCTCGAGATATTGATATTAAAACTTTGACTCCTTTAGAGAAAATAAAAAATAACATTTTTTAATGTAAAGGGTAGTAGTTTGGAAGGGAAATTTTGTTTGAAAATGTTGGTTTCATTTTTTGAAGATGGATACAAATATCAAATTCATATTTGAGTTTGATTTATGAGTCACTATGTTTACACTCAAACTTCACTTACTTGTTGTATAATTGAAACGTTTTCAAGATCATTCGATCTCATCCTCAGCTGTTTGGTGACTAAATGAACCTTCCTCTTCTTCCACTACTACGGAGCTCCGATCACTCTGCCATCTGGTGTTAGGGGCACTAAGTTTTAATACTTCATTTAATGCCGGGATTTCAAAATTTATAACTTTATCACGGTTTTTGTTTATGAATATTTTTTCCCAAATATCCAATTCTATGGGTGTACTTAAAGATTTTAACAGTTTAATGTTGTGGCCAATGTTGTGGTTTTCTATCCCAAAATGGTGTGAAACTGCAGATTCTTCTGTTTGTTTCAACTTAATGTTCTGTTTCAACTTAATGTTCCTCTGGTGTTCTTTTTGCCTGGTTAACAAGTTTCTCTTAGTTTTTCCTATGTAGCTTTTTTCACAGGTTTCACAATTAATCTGATAAATTCCTGATTTCAAATTGTTGGGGATTGTATTTTTCAGTGGTTTATTTAGCAGGTTCCTCAGACTGAATTTGTTTTGGGGTGCTAGTTTTAAGTTTAGTCTTTTGAAGATTCGTTCAAATTTTCTAAAAGCCCATGGATGGTAGATGAATTTTCTATATTGCCAATTTGTGTTTTTAAGTGGTATGAGAGTGGTATTTTTTCATATTATCTTCAGTTTTCTTTTCTCTTCATCATGTTCCTTATGGTGGCTGGGTTGAATCCATTTAATACCGCTATGTCTTTTATGTGTTGTTGTTCTTTCAAAAATTATCCTTACTCAGTGGGATGTTGTATAGCCGGTGAATTAGACTTCTAAAGGCAGCTAGTTGATGTGAAACTGGGTTGTATTCATTTTTCTTTATGTAATTATCTATGTGTGTGGGCTTCCTGTATATTCCAAAATCTACACCATGACGATTTCTAGTTTCTTGAGGTCCAAAAAGGGTAGGGTGTTGTCTCTTTCTACTTCCATAGTAAATTGGATGTGATTATCTTGCAGGTTTAGTAATTTTAGAGAATCTTCTCTAAGTTTTTCCGGAATGATAGCAAAAACATCATCAACATATCTCTGCCAAAATTTATAAATCTGTGGGAAGGCCTTTACTATGTGTGTTTCAAAATAGCTCATGTATAGGTCTGCTAAAATAGGCGAAAGTGGGCTCCCCATAGCTAATCCTTTTGATTGTCTGTAGAATTTTTGGTTAAACGTGAAGTAATTATTCCTTATGCATAAATCTGTAAGATTGATAATGTCATCTATTTCTCTGGGGTCCGTTGTAGTCTGGGTTAGCCATTTTTTGAGGAATGTAGGTATTTTTTCTACTGGAATGCTTGTAAAAAGTGCCTTAATGTCAAAAGAAACTAGTATGTGATTTTCCGGGATGTTGTACTTCTGTAGGTGATTTATCAATTCTAAGGAGTTTTATTCATATTTATCTGACATTTTGTTTTTGAGTTATGTTCGCTCCCACACATGTATAGAATGTTTTATAAAAATGCCTTTTGTAGGGCTCAGGAGGCTTCAAAACATATATTTTTAGTGAACTTTGGGTGGAATATACTACTTCTAATTACAGAGCAGAGAAAGTACAAACAGAATTTGAAACCATTAAGAGAGAATTGCGTATGTAAAAATATTGGGCTTCAAGTTCTCATTTGTTTTCTGTATGGTCATTGTTTGATTTGCTTCAGTATTGCTGTAACTGTGCTAGTTTTGTTACCTCACTTTGTTCCATCAATAACAAAATCTTTTTGCCTTATTGTAGCTGAAGGCAGAAAATGGAGTACATGACAGTGCCAACTCTGTAGCAGCTGTTCTGTCATTTGACGGAGATGCATTCATGGCACCTGTTCAAGGATTGGTGAACGATTACAAGGACAACTCAAGTATAAGGCTATCCTGGAAACCTGTATCTGATGTTGATGGCTACCGTGTGGTATCAAAAAGTTGGCCACCTTTTGAAACACAGATCGTTAAAAAGAACAAAGTTAATGGTAAGTATACTAGCTTATATTTTTACTGTTTTCCTACATATTTATTGCTGAATGAGGATCTAATCTCTAATTGGTTTTTCAGTGACTAATCTTGCTCCTGGTACCAAGTACATAATGGAAGTATCGGCTTTCAAGAAAAAGTTTGTAGGACAGCCATCAGCTATCACAGTTAAGACAGAGGGTGAAGCACTGCCACCAGTTGATAGCCTTATGGGAAGTGTGTCTAAGCAACATGGTAACGCTGTGGAACTTAGTTGGAGCATCTCAAAAAGTAGCACTTACCGTAAAGAAAATTGGGTATATGGCATATATTATGGGCTGAATATGACTGATCTTTATTCAGGTAAGGATAAATCTCAAAGTATAAACTTGAAAGAAGCGTAGGGACAGTGAAGCACAAATTAGCACAAAAGTGAATCGAGAAGATATTGACAAATTGCTTCACTCACACTGTTTATTCACAGGACATGTTTCAAGAGCTCTTGCTCCTATCATCAGCTGGTACTCGATTCGTGCAAGTTGTAGTGGTTTCCTCTTCTCCATATTGTCAATAGATGGCATGATGTACTTGTCAAAGATGTCCGGTGGTGGAGTTTCAAAATTCATGACTCTGACGATTTTTTTAATGAAGATTTTTTCCCATACGGAAAGGTCTATGGGGTGATTAACATATTTTATTAGAGATGTTTCCAAGTTGATGTCATGTCTAGTATTCAAAAAATGAAAAGCCACTGCTGATTTTTCTGTTTCACCATTTTTAATGTTTCTTATATGTTCTTTAGTTCTGATGTTAATATTTCTTTTTGTTTTTCCTATATAAATTTTAGGACAAGTTTCACATTTGATCTCATAGATTCCTGGTTTTTCTTTGGTAGTGATTGAATTTTTGGGAGGGCCTTTTAATATCAGAAATTTGACAAGTACATCACGCCATCTATTGACAATACGGAGAAAAAGGAAACCACTACAATTTGCACGAATTGAGTACCAGCTGATGATAGGAGCAAGAGCTCTTGAAACATGTCCTATGAATAAACAGTGTGAGTGAAGCAACGTGTCAATATCTTCTCGATTCACTTTTGTGCTAAGGATAAATGTGTTTATCACAAAACGTCAAGTTGTTTAAAAAGTATACAATTGTTATTAAACTGTGATTATAATTGGAGTTATGTATTCCTTTACATATTGATTACTTAATTTTCAATTCCAGCATGAGTGATTAAAATTTATTTCTATTATTAATAAGAACATATACTAACTGCATTTTACATTACGAATCAATATATTTAAAATGTTTACGTCAGTTACATAATCATAGATATGATTAATTTACAAATCAATTTGGATTACTTTTAAGTCCAAGAACAATATCTAATTGCCAATTTTAGTTTATAATGGGATGTGATAGTTCTTAGTATGATCAAAGTAACTGGGTTTCATCTTATTTATTTTACGTGTGCATGCGGTATAATGGTATTAGCCATTAAATATCTATGAGAAATTCTGTAACTTATATTTTGTACTCACTTATGAAAAAAAAAATACTAAAATGTCCACGGTGTGTTAGCTAGATCTAGACCTTACAAATATTAGATCCAGTTTTATATTTCAGTTGGTACAAGAATAAGTCAGTTGTACTTAAGCAGCTAATTTAGTTTACATGTGTGCATGTAAAACTCTTTTTTCACTTTTGTTTTTTCTCACTGATTTTGAGTTCCCAAAGGTTGGATGGATATAAGACCATAGTAATTGCTGTAAGGTGAAGTATTGTGCAACTGCTCATAATCCTTATATTGTGGCTTATGAACAGTACTAAGCATGAGAGAAAGATACTGTACATAAAATAGCGGGATTTGCATGGTCTCTATAAAATGCATTTGGCTAAACTCTATTTGCTGTTTGAATAAAGTATTCCTCCACATTCTGCACTGAGCTCTGCCTCTAGTACGATATTGGTTAATATAACATCTGCACCTGGCACATAAATAGCAATGCCATCACCTGAGTTTAACTGCCATCTTTGTTGTTACATCAGTGCATTGTTGAACATCTGAGAGCCATTGTCTTTGCAGTAATTAAGTGTAGATAGATAGAATTTCATTTGCCATTTAACAAATACAATTTGTAATAGGCCTTGTCTTACAGTATATACATGCATCATTGTAGTAACTAACCTGTAACAAGTGATCAGCAGGTGATCAGCAATACTGTTAATACTGTTAATTTCTGCCCTGTGCCTCTTTGACACTTACTTTATTCTTATGGTGAATAGGTTCACTATTTTGAGATTCATAAAACATTTTAAGTAAAGTATGTTGTTTGCATATCATTGCAGGACATAAATACAACACCACTCAATTGACTGCAAATATAACAAAATTAGATGCTTGTGAATCTTACATATTTGATGTTGGAGTTGTGGGACCATATGGTATTGGCCCACTTTCTGAACATCCAATAACTGTCATAACAAAATTCAATGCAAATGCACCACCTAAGGACATCTCTGTACAACGTGATAGCCACAATGAGAGCTTGGTGTGGATCAAGTGGAAGTCATCCTGTCCAAGAATGGAAGACAAAATAGGATACATGGTGAGTACCTAAGCATTCTGAAATAGTTTAACAATAATGATTTATGCACCTCTAGTGTTCTTTATTTTCTCTTCTAGATTGCCATGTTTTTAATCCCCCCCCACATATGCTCTTGTTGCTTTAGGCTGTTTTCCACATTCATATTAACATGGCAAATCCTTTTGTAATCTTTGTGCATGTGTGGTTATATTAGACTATCTTTATCATTGTCCTTATCAGTGATAATGGGAATTTAAAGTATGAATGGTATACAGTTCGGCCGCTCTATTTCCAGCTTTGACATTTCTCGAGAGGGGGAAGCAGGCTGTTGCCAGTTTTTTAGCAGGAATTTCAAGAAGAGGAACAATGCATATTTTAAATCTTTCACGTATTTGCATATTTCACAAACCAGTATCCATATGATTATAATAGCAATAATAATAGGACTTACGAACACTAAAAATCGGAATTCACGCACACAAAATATAGCAAAGAAAGTTCACCAGTACAAGCAGCTAAAGCCACATGGCTCAAACAAATTTAAGCTGGCAACACAGTGTTGGATTCAGAAGCCATGCCTAACAGCAGCAATGCTGATTGGCACTACCAGACAGTTTTAACTTCCTGACCACAACACCGGATGTAGAGACTCCCACAGATGCAGTTAGTATGTGTGAAAGGTGTGAACAAAATATTTGAATAGAGTGGTGTTGTAATAAATATCTTGCATGATAATGAAATTGCAAGTTGAATTTCAGTGCTTTAAAGCTAATATAGTACTATATTTTCATTCTAAAGATAATTTTGAGGATATGTTTCCAATTGCTCAGTACTGTATGTTGGTAGTATTAACCTTCCCCCTCCACCTGTTGCAGTCGCAAAACGCCAGAGCTGGAGGTACAACGTCCGGACTGTAGTACAAATAATGGAGCATTGTTTCAAGAACATTTTAAAAAGTCTGCCACAGTTTTTGAGTAATGTATTCATGTACTTTTGCCATGTATATATTTCAGGATTGGTGAACCAAACTGGTGGTGCATAACAATTGCAATTTCCTTAAAAACTCTTATTGTCTAATTTTTGCATTTCTTCCATTGCCATTATTTTATTCTTGAATAATTTTTCCAGTCTTCAGATTACAGATTATATAAATTTCTTTTGCTTATTTTTCTACCTACATTCAGTTATTAGACAGCAAAGGCTTTCATGGCCAGAGTCAGGAGCAGAATGGATGTTTTGTGGGCTTGTGGGATTTGTGTCCTGCAACAACTCTCTTTGCTTCCAGATATTTTGTTTGGTGCTGTAATGAATGCCTTATGATGGTCATTCATCACTTATTACATTTTTAGCAGTTGGAAATCCTTTTGGAGAAAATGGTTCTTTGCTTTCCTGCCACTTTTCATACCGAGCAGGATGGCTCAGGCAGTGTCGTCTGTGGCCCGGGTTTGATTCCCATGGCCAACCTACCTGACCCATGGTTTTTTGGGGGGGTTTCCCGGGTTGCTAGACGAATGCTGGGTAGGTTAATTACATCCCCCGAATTTCCTGTCCCTCTGTTTCATCTCCATTATCATTTCATATCATCTCTCATCTGGTGGTCTCTTTCAGGGTAGAAGTGTCGGCAGGTGTCTCGGCGGTGCATGGCAGGATGATTGCCTTGGTACCATTAAGGCTCGGCTGCTGGGCTCATTGCCGTCCCGCTGTGGGGGAGCGAGTTCATTGTCCTGGCCTGTCAGGGGAAGTCTATCCAAATAAACTATAGGGACCCTGCCCTCTGTACTGTTGTGGCTCCTTGGGTCGGCTGCCCTCTGTCTCCTTCGCCTCATCCTTCCTCCTGGGGATGACCACACTTGGGGGCATAGGAACAATGGGCCCAGCATCGTAGCCTACGTGCCGAATCCCCTCCGTAATGAAATCCCAATCCCAGTCCCACTTTTCATGATAGCAGCATATGTTGGGTAAGGTTGCCTTCCATGCTGTGATTGGCTGGTTCTTCTCCTTCTCTTTGGCATGTGCATGCTGTCAACTGAGTGGAATGATGAGGTTGTCTTCAGCTGAGCACCTAACAGCAAGGTTTTACCAACTTATTGGCCGGAGGGCTCATTTTTCTTGCAATGCTCATATTTATATTGGATAAGGGCATGCGAATTTTTTTAAAAATTTACCTTTGGCAGTTTGTGTATTGAAGGTAAACCCCTCATTAGGATTTGTTACTCTAACCATGTTTTCCCAATGAAAAAACTATTTGTAATCGGCTCTTTTGACACTTTGTGAAAAAAGTGACAGTGTCAAAACAACCGACTACAAATAGTTTTTTTAATTAATTTTGACGTCACTGTTACTAAATTCCTCCAGTCTTGCATAGTGTATTTTCCAAGTTTAACCGTACTTGTTTAATGCTTCACATACATTCTTGTAACTAAAATTATATAAAGAGAATACTTGGGTCATATTTCCAAGGTACATTTTTCATGGTTGTTTGTAACCACTCTTAGAGTAAGTATTTGAAAATTTCTAAGATATGTAAGGCAAATATTTTGTGGTGCAGCTCCAAGTATTGTCTATAGATATATTTGTTAGATCAGATTTGTGTGCATGTACATGCATGCATTAATTTTAAGTCTAGTAATTCATACTTGGTAATTATAAAGTTATTAGACATTATACCAATAACAGTTTCAAGAATTAGCAGCACCGTAGATGTCGCAACCCTTCAACATGTGCTGTCACTATGACATCATCTACAAGAAAAGTTATTCAGCATTAAAATATTTTGCAGCACCAAACAAGCCAGTATATTTGGGCAGTTGTTGCCAACGTAACACGTGTAAGCAAAAGTGTTAAATGGTCGAGATTTAACTGTATTGGAACACCACAGTGAAGCGAAATAATTATTAATTTTTAGATGAGTCGTATTTATTACACATCTGCTTCACTTTCGTACCTATTTTGAGGACATGTTTCGCAAATCATCGTTTGCATCTTCTGCTCTTATGCGACTAAAGCTTGATCCAGTGGTGTGGGTAATTCTGGAGTTGCTGCTGCCATCTGTTGATTTAGTGATGAACTTAAATGTGGGATTCTCTTCTGGCAGGATTTCAAAGTTCATTAGTTGGTTTTTATGTTTTTCTATGTATATTCTCTCCCATATGACGAGTTCACTATGTTTTTGTACATAATTTAGTAATTTTCTGCTATCTTCAATTTCATGATTTTCAGACCAGAAATGAGCTGCTGTTGCGGACTTATCAATATTTTTGTATCTTAAGTGCCTGAAGTGTTCTTTCTTTCTAGTGCCTATGTTTCTTTTTGTCCTCGCTATGTAAATTTTTTCACAGTCTTTACACTTAATCTAGTAAATGCCTGACTTTTCCTCTGGTTTTATCTTATCAGTATTATTACTGTTCAGTAAGTTTTTAATGTTGTAATTGTTTTTTGGTTCTAATGTTATATTGTATTTCTTGAATATTTTTTGAAACTTTTTTGTGGCCCAGGGGTGGTAAGTAAATTTAGCAAATCTAATGTCTTGTTTTATTGGTGTGAGAGCTGTGATCTGTTTTAATCTCTTTTGAAGTTTGAATGATTTTAGTTTTTTATCTACAAGGTTTTTTCCATATCCATTTTTAATTGCAGTTTTTAAGATTTGATGGTATTCGTTTTGATATCCTTGCTGGCTGAGGGGTAGATTTACTAATCTGTGTGTGAGACTGTTGATGGTGGCATGTTTGTGTGGAATTGGGTTGAAACTATTTGCTTTGATGTAATTATCTGTGAAAAAATTTACATAGGGAGGACAAAAAGAAACATAGGCACTAGAAAGAAAGAACACTTCAGCCACTTAAGATACAAAAATATTGATAAGTCCGCAATAGCAGCTCATTTCTGGTCTGAAAATCATGAAATTGAAGATAGCACAGAATTACTAAAATACGTACAAAAACATAGTGAACTCGTCATATGAGAGAGAATATACATAGAAAAACATAAAAACCAACTAATGAACTTTGAAATCCTGCCAGAAGAGAATCCCACATTTAAGTTCATCACTAATTCAACAGATGGCAGCAGCAACTCCAGAATTATCCACACCACTGGATCAAGCTTTAGTCGCATAAGAGCAGAAGATGCAAACGATGATTTGCGAAACATGTCCTCAAAATAGGTACGAAAGTGAAGCAGATGTGTAATAAATACGACTCATCTAAAAATTAATAAGTGTTAAATGGTGATAATTCTGTGATCTCTGTAATTAAGTTATGTTCAAGTTTTAATGTATTTACATATGTATTTTTTACTTGTATGGTTTAATTTGAATGCAAGCAATATGTTGTTCCATAGTGTGCAATTCTTTGGTCATCTTTCCATGGGGTCATTGACAGCAATCTTTTGAATTTTAACCCATAAGTGCAATGACTTACTTTAACTCGGTGTGGTATGTATTTTCCACTCTGCACTATCTGATCTAGTTAATTCAGTTAAGGAAGTTGTGCAGCAATCTTCAGTTGCATTGCCTAGAATTATGTCGCTGTTTCTGGAACTTGCTGATGCCATACTTTTTATATACCCTGGCGTGGGCGACACTTACTCCTAATTGAATTACGTCAGCATTCTTTACACCTTATTGACCTAGATTGCACCACTGTGTTATAGAACTGCCACTATTTATCACTACTTATCAGCATGCCATTTTATTGTTTTATTTTAAGCTTCTTGAGAATATCTTGTACAGGTCATGCGTTAGTTCTTGACAAATGAAAATTTTATATGAAAGGTTGGATATGAATCACTATTCAGCTTTTGTGGGAACACTAGCATCGAGAGAGGGGTACAATCTGTAGCGAGATGTGCGTTTACACACTGAGCTGAAGTAATACAATACTACAAAGCAATCTATCATACTTCCAGTAATATCAGCCTCTTGTACTACACCTATCAATCTCTAGAACTGTTTCCACTTAACTTTCTTGCATTTCTTCTATTCCCAACATCTCTCCCCACTCTTCTTCCTTGTCTGATTTGCTGTTTTTTCATTATATTTCTTGCTGCTTTCCATTCCATTATCTTGGATAATCATTTGTTCAATAATTTCTTCCACTGTGGGATGTGTATCACAGTATTCTGGTTCAATTCAATTTGGCGACATGTCTTTTTTGCATTCTGCTTGTCGTACTTCCTGAAATCTCTGCCTGCCGAGGATTTCATCATCTTTTAATTTAAATGTTACATTTCTAGCATTGCTTTACATCTCTCTGTACCGCACAAAACTTCTGCAGTCAACTATACACAAACACAATAACGGAAAGAAGAGCTATTTGTTATCTTAACATGAGTCGGTAATTCAAACACAAACATCACTTAAATTATCCTTACTTGGACATGTTTTGGAGAACGTTTTGTCCCCATCCTCAAACGGATCCAACCAGTTGGATAACTGCTGAGGATGGGGACAAAACGTTCTCCGAAACATGTCCAAGTAAGGATGGATAATTTAAGTGATGTTTGTGTTTGAATTACCGACTCATTACTTTCAAATATTTGTGACCTGTTTATTAAGGGCAGACCAGCTCACTGGCTTTCCGCTGACGGTCATTCATCAAAAACTAACGTGCAACCTATAGAGCTGTATTCAATACTTTGTTGAGCCGTGTTATTCATCAAGCAATTTTTTTTTTTTTTTCATGTGCAAAATGACATAATTTTAAAGCCATCAGTGACAATCTGTTCTTAAGATTTGACTGTTGCCTAATCTCCATGTACCTACAAGGAAGTGTATAGTAAAAACATTTTTGTAAATTACTAAAATTAGGCAAATGAGTCAACCTTGTATATACTTTTCTCCACTTAAGAGTCTTTTGATGACACTTGAGTCAACCGCATAGAACTGACGATAGGGAAGAAGTTCCCAGAAACTAGTCTTCATCAAAAATCTTGTAAGTGGAGAAAAGTATATACAAGGTTGACTCATTTGCCTAATTTTAGTAACAATGGCACTCCACATTCTGAAATACTTCTTTTTATTCTATATGTTTGTAAATGTTTATCTTGATTGATACGAAGTATATAGAACAATAAGTTCTTGAAAGAATGGTATATTGAATTTTTATTGACAGTAATGTGAATATAACACTACCAGTATGTTTTTAGTTCATTGAGCAAACCATTTTGAACACTTAACATCTCTCTTTCCTTTACAGATTACAGTTGAGGAAATAACTCTAAACCAAAGTGCTTCAGCTACTCTAGCTGCAACTTCCAAAACGGAATTCAATCATAGCTTCATCTCTCATTATGGAGGGGAGTACAGAATCACAGTGCAGACAACTGGAAATGCATCTATTCCTTCTAAACCAATTATGTATCTAGCTCCATCCATACCAGCACCTCACCAGCTTAGAGTATATCCAGAGAAGAATGGAAGTTACGTGGTTGTCTGGAAGGACAGAGGTCTGCCAGCAGCCATGGCTAATCTGAAGTAAGTTGATTGTGATCTCATTTCTAAATCCTTTCATGGAAGTGTTGAAAACAGTGTTGTTGTATAAATTAAATTAATTGGGAGTCGATTAATGACACAAAACAACACTTACTTTTAAATTTTCCCGGAACCGGTTTCTGAGGCCTTCCCTCTATCTTCAGCCGGACATCGACTTGTTCTCATTGGTGTAGCTGGCAATATTTTGTAATCGGTCTCCTCTGGTAGCGGTTCGAGGAACTTGCTGAACAAATCTTTCTGGGGGATGTCGAAATTGAATACTTTGTTCCTATTTTTTGAAATAAAGATTTGTTCCCATGTGGACAGTTCTTCTTTTCCTGTTGTATGTTTTAGTAATTTTGGTTCTGGATTTATGTTGTGGTTTTTTTTCCCAAAAATGCGTGGCAACTGCTGATTTTTCTAATTGTTTGTATTTTATGTTCCTAAAGTGTTCCTTTGCTCTTGTTTCTAAATTTCTTTTGGTTTTTCCAATATAAATTTGACTACAGTCACAGCATTCAATTTGATATATACCAGATTTTTTGTTAGATGGAATGGCATCTTTGATGTTTGAGCAAATTAGGTTTTTTAAGGAGTAATGGTTCACTGGAGCTAGTTGAATGTTTTGTTTTTTGAAGACTTTTTTGAATTTATCAAAAGCCCATGGATGGTAAGTGAATTTTTTGAAGATCATATTAGTTTCTGTAGCTGAGAGGGTTGTGGTTTCCTTTAGTAGTTTCTTCTTTTTTGCTAAGTTCACTTTTTTGTCTACTAGTGATTTGGGAAAGTCATTTTTCTGTGCTATTTCAATAATTTTGTTGTATTCTATTTTGTATTCTTCTGCTGTGAGAGGGATGTTGACCAGTCTGTGTGCTAAACTATTAAAGATTGCCTGTTTGTGGGATCTTGGATTGTAGCCATTAGCTTTTATGTAGTTGTCTGTCTGTGTTGGTTTTCTGTAAATGCCAAAGTTTATTCTATTTTTATTTCTGATTATTTTTAGATTTAAAAATGGTAAATACTCGTCTTTTTCAACTTCTACAGTGAACTTGATGCTTTTTTCTTGAATATTTAAAAGCTTTAGTGCATCACTGATGTGTTTTTTTGGCACTATGGCAAATATGTCATCTACATATCTTTGCCAGAGTTTGAACATCCATGGGAAACCTTTAGTGATCCTTATTTCTAGTGCACTCATGTACAGATCGGCCAGGAAGGGTGATAAGGGGTTGCCCATTGCTAAACCAGAAGTTTGATGGAAATATTTTGTTTGAAACTGGAAGAAATTCTGTTCTATGCATAATTTGGTAAGCATTTCTAAATGCTTCAAAACTATTTTTTTTAAATACAGTACAGACTATATTCGCTGTTTCTGCTGATGAAACCCACATAATATTAGGGTTGATTTCTTGGACGAATTGAGCGGATGTATGCAAAAATGAACTGTTTTAGACAATGTTCTGCTCTGGAGGAGTAAAGGGAGGCAGTAGCATATGGCAGCTTACATGATATAAGTAGATCTATCTACAAGAAATAATGTGCACTGCACAAAGTTAGTGTTCCAACATTACTAGCACTATAATAATAATAATAATAATAATAATAATAATAATAATAATAATAATAATAATAATAATAATAACTAGGTTTAAAAGCTTTCTAATAATTTGAAAGACTAGCCATAATCTGTCTCAGATAATGTTAGAGTTGTTGATGTCGGCACATTTCATACCATTACATTCTCCTGAGAGGAATGCTACCATAATTTTGTCAGAATAAAGAAAAATCACCCTTTGGAAACCTGAAGGAAACACTTTTCAGTAACTGCCTTTCTCATACAATGGAATAAGGTTTGTTGGCCTGTCCAAATAGCATCACTTATTGTTTTCAGTTTGCAAATTTCTTGCAGAACAGTTTGTTAGATTCATTGTATTGCTGCTTAGCCAAGTTTGCTTTGAGATTACCTGAATCCCCCTTCCCCTTCCAAAAAAAAAAAAAGAAGCATTTTTAGAGGAAAAAGAGGAAGAAATAATTAACTTCTTCCATCCCAATCTATCCTGTACATAGAATAACAACTTCTTTCTCAATAAAAGGATATTAAGAATTGAGATTGAAACGTAAGTTAAAGATATTCGCATGATGAATAAAATATAAATCCTGAATTTATATAAGTAGTTTGTGGCAGTATACTTAGAATAAAAGGCTATTCTTTTCTAAGGGTAGAGCCAGATTTAAAAATCCAATGCCACAGGCAGCATTTGAATCATATATCTCCCTGTCTCCGTTGGGTTGTTAACCATTGACGTAACATGGCAACATGCCAGCATGACACTAAATTCAACTTACTGTTATTTTCACAGTAAACCCCTAGGGGCTCTCTTATACAATGAGATATATGCCTTTTGTGGCAACTTACGATTTTGTAAGTACTTAAGTCTTAGGCTTCAAACTTTAAACCACTATTAGCTTAATCGAGAGAAATAATTCTTCCACACTAGCCATGTGCAGAACAAGGTTTTCGAAGGGTAGAGGCTATTCTTTTATATCTCATGAACTCATACAAGGAATACGTAAAACCAAGGTTGACATGTTATCAGCTTCCTATACAGGCATATTTTTACACAAAGAAAATCTGTAACTAAACCATTTGTGCTAAATGTTAAGTTATCACAAAATTAAAAATGAGATTTAAAAGTGTGAATGATTTGTAGAATAGCTTGCAAAATAAGCAGTGCCTTTATGGATACCATATGAATTTATGGCATCTGGGAAGCTTAAAATTAATTGAGAGAGTGCTTGGGAAAGAGAATACTTTGGATGATGTACTAATTTTTTTTAACATTTCTTGACTTTAATTTTTGAAGCACTGCCAAACCATATCTCATGTGCCCTTTTTTATGCAACTTTTGCCATGTGAAGTGTTTGGTTAAAATTAAAAGTGTTTTCATTGTACATCACAACAGTTCATATACATAAATGGTCCACCTCTGCAGTGCTAGAAGCTATATATCAAAGAATGGCTGAAAAGTCATTGAAGTGCCACAGACAATTCCATGGTTCATCAGGACAAAAGTGCACCTATTATGTATGAAAAATGCATTGGGCTATTCTTGAATAATCTGTTAAATAACTGAAAGGCTAGTAAATTATTTTTATTCAGTTAATTGGAACAAACAATTTTAGTTCATAATGTCATTTACATTTTGATTTTTTGATGGACTAGCTTCAGGAACTGTTGCTTTCATTTTCAACCTCAAAGATCTGACTGTCATCTGTTGTTGCCTGCAGTGTTTTCTCTGTCAGTGGAACTATGTACTTCATCAAATTATCAACTGATGGGATTTCAAAGTTGATTACTATATTTCCATATTAAGATGTTTTCCCAAGTCAGTTAAATAGTTTTATGAATTAATTTGGAAGTCACTGTTTCTAAATTCCTCCAAGTAATTGTTAGTTAGGTTTCATTATAAAATTTATTCATAGCAATGTATTTAGATCATTATCTGAATAAACTTGAAGTCACATAAGGGGATTTGGAATCCCCTTTCTCTACAATGTTAAATTCTATTATATTTAAGACATGTTATCTCAGTAACCATTCAACCTATAGGGATGAAACTTTTATCACAAATTATGTATTGTTTCCTTGTAATTCAGACAGGAGGAATTTGGACTAATGTGAGAAATATATATATATATATATATATATATATATATATATATATATATATATATATATATATATATATTATAATTTTTTTAATGTGGCTCAAAATATTGAAATTAAGAAAAAATTGGTTTATTTTATTTTTTTCAGAAAATAATTATTGCAAATAAATTTTACTTTGTTTAAAGCTGGGTATACACATGTGATAAAAGTTGCTGCTTGGTATCTGATACAGAAGCTGAGATAATGGGTCAGATATCTTAAGAAATCTGATTTTACAGAAATTGCATTTAAAGTTGGTAGTATATTTTATCATACCTTAGTGCATCCCTGGGCCATATGATGGGTTATCTGAGTCTTCCTCCTCTTCAAACATGGCCATTTTATACATACAACAGATTCACTGATAAATCTTTTCAACAGAGAAACATTCACTATTATTATTGGTGTTCCAATACAGTTAAATCTCGATAGATTCACTATTATGTTTAGAAAATCATGTATTTCTTTATAAAGTTCAAAACATGACTGTATTTTCTTTTTTGAAGAACTAATTGGAACATCATGGTTTAGGTCAGTACCTGTTGGTGATTGGCATGTATTGTTTATAATTACAGTTTTAGACTTGAGAAAATTCTTCCTTTTCTTAAAAACACCTTATGGTCTTGTTTAATGGCTGATTTTACCAAAAAGGGAACACTAACAGGAATATATATCCTACAAAACAATATTCAATACATATAATTCACACATAGGAGAAGCATGTAAAAAATAAGCATGGAAGAGAAATGAAAACAGATTAGCCAACAGCATAGATTGAGAGTAAAAAGTGTCCCACGCATCACAAAAAATCCCATTTTGATAGCTCTTACTGAAAAAATGCTACATCTGTCAAAAGTTACACATTGTTATCTACTTTTGACAGAAGCAACACAATAGAGCAGCCACAATTAAAGTGGTTTCTAAATCATTATACTATATGTATCATATATAATTTTAGTTGTAAAAAATGCAGATTAATGTGAGACAAAAATATAAAATATGAAAATTTTATGATTTTTTGGCCATTCTGAACCCCTATAAAAACTTTCAATGATATTGATTCCCATTAAATTTCAATTATTTTGAAGGTATTTTTGAAAATACATTTTTATTGGGAATGGAAGAGTATGACCAACAAAACAATTTTGCCTAACAGCAATGAAAACATCTTTTAACTGAGGTACAGCAAATTGTATGATTGTCAGACTTTTTTAATAGCATTTTCTAGTTGTGTCCTTTTGTTATTTGTGTACATAAATGTGTTCATTATTTTTTTTCCAGGTACAAGTTTGTGGTATTTGTTTCTGAAGGACCAACCTTAAATGAAACTACTGCTAAACAGTTCCTATCGGAGGGTCCACCATTCATTTTTGATGGGGCTCAAGAAGGAGTAATATATGCCTTTGCTGTTAAAGTGAAAACAGAGGAAGGATATACTTCCCGAATATCTGAAGTAAATTCTGTGGAGGTATCAGCTGGTACGTACATCACTGAACTTTATGCTTTCATTAATTTGCTTTTAATTTATGGTAGAAGATTTTAATGCAATAAGCCAAATTCATGCTTAGACATGGGTATTCCTTCTGTGCAACATAGTGCTTTCATCTGCTTCCTATGTTTAAAAGATTTATAGTCTAATTGTGATGAAGGCAAGGAGTAAAGTGCATGTCATTTTTATATCAAGTGAAATAAATAAAGGTACAAGGGGCTTAGCATTATTATTGTAAGTTTTCCTGGAAATCAGTTTCCAAGCACTCATTGGGTAGGGTTTGGTAAATATAGTTTGTGTAGCTACCAAGATAGAGGTTTAAAATGCACCTTGATCACAAAGAGAGATGGATCATTTTTCACCAAATTGTTGGAAGTATTAAAATGTCTAAAAATACTAAATAATAGTAACCAATGCTCAGTTTTGTCGCATGCTATGGGATTTAACTTAATTTAGTTTCTGTTCCATTGTGTAAGGACTATGATACAATGAAGCACAAAATTAATATAATTTTGAGTCGAACTATACTCAATGCTCCACTTATTACTAGTATTTACCTAGAACTATTTTTGTTAGGATCTCCCAGAGCTGCACACCATTTCCAAAAGGTCTTCAAAGAACATAATATTACTTTGGCCCCACAGAACAAATTTAGTGTACAACACCTTTTGAAATCACATAATACAAAGGAGATGCCCACAGACAAAAAATCAGGTGTGTACCAGATAAATTGCAAGGGCTGTGACAACTTTTACATTGGAAAAACAAAGAGGAGCTTTTGAACAATTAGGCTTAAAGAGCATTTTAAGAACATCAGGAACATCGGTGGTAGCATACGATTTGTGGAAGGAGAATCATGATATAGAACGAGAAATACACTTATTAAAAGTGTCCAAGGCTCAGCTGCATTAACCACGTGGGAAAAAGTCTTCATAAAGAAATATGAAACAAAATTGTTTAATTTCGACACTGCCTTTGTTGTTGTTGTTTTTTTTTTTAATGTAATTTATGTCCTCCAATGCCAAGTCATATCGGACGATGAATGAAATGGGTGAAATGATGCTCAAATGAGTCCGGGGTACATGGAGCTTAGAGTTACCCGACATTCGACTTCCAGGATAAGGGAAAACCCCGGAAGAAACCTTATCCAGGTAACTCACCCTGACCGAGATTCGAACTCGAGACCTCTTGAACGCGAGAAATGTGTAGTGTTTAACGCCCGCTTTTACTACATACGGCACCGCAGGCGATGACACTGATGATACATGAGATGAAGATGGAGCACCGGTGGAATGAGATGGCGGGGGAAACCGGAGATCCCGGAGAAAACCCGCCCCAGTGCCGTGTTGTCCATCACAAATCTCACTTTGCTGTGACCTGGGATCGAACCCGGGCCGCCTTGGTGAGAGCCAAGCGGTCTAACCACTGAGCCACGGTGCGGCCTCTCTTGAACGCGAGGCAGACATGCTACCATCTACGCTATCGAGGTGGGCAGACCTTTGATGAAAACCCAAACTTCAAGTTCATCAAGATACCAACAGAGACGCACCTGTCGCCTCCAATGAGTTCACCAAACCAACGTCCATTAGTCAACAACAGCTGATGATGTTAGGAAGATCCTAACGAAATGTGTTCTAGGTAAATACTATACCTTGTTTCACATAAGCTTGCCCCGCATCTCTAAACGGTCACGTGACCTAATCACCTCTCATTGGCTACTATTGTATAGACTGTCGTGCGGTAAAAATTAGTTCGTTATTTAACATGGTGATATATCGAGATTTAACTGTATTGGAACACCACAGTGAAGCGAAAAATTATTAAATTTTAGATGAGTCGTATTTCTTACATATCTGCTTCACTTTCGTACCTATTTTGAGGACATGTTTCGCAAATCTTCGTTTGCATCTACGGCTCTTGTGCGACTGACGCTAGATCCAGCGGTGTGGGTAATTCTGGGGTTGTTGCTGCCATCTGTTGATTTAGTGATGAACTGAAATGTGGGATTCTCTTCTAGCGGGATTTCAAAGTTCATTAGTTGGTTTTTATGTTTTTCTATGTATATCCTCTCCCATATGACGAGTTCACTATGTTTTTGTACGTATTTTAGTAATTCTGTGCTATCTTCAATTTCATGATTTTCAGACCAGAAATGAGCTGCTATTGTGGACTTATCAATATTTTTGTATCTTAAGTGCCTGAAGTGTTCTTTCTTTCTAGTGCCTATGTTTCTTTTTGTCCTCCCTATGTAAATTTTTTCACAGTCTTTACACTTAATCTTGTAAATGCCTGACTTTTCCTCTGGTTTTATCTTATCAGTATTATTACTGTGAAGTAGGTTTTTAATGTTGTAATTGTTTTTTGGTGCCAATGTTATATTGTATTTCTTGAATATTTTTTGGAACTTTTTTGTGGCCCAGGGGTGGTAAGTAAATTTAGCAAATCTAGTTTCTTGTTTTATTGGTGTAAGAGCTGTGATCTGTTTTAATTTCTTTTGAAGTTTGAATAATTTTAGTTTTTTATCTACAAGGTTTTTTCCATATCCGTTTTTAATTGCAGTTTTTAAGATTTGATGGTATTCGTTTTGATATTCTTGCTGGCTGAGAGGTAGATTTACTAATCTGTGTGTCAGACTGTTGATGGTTGCATGTTTGTGCGGAATTGGGTTGAAACTATTTGCTTTGATGTAATTATCTGTGTTTGATTCAACTGAAAAAATGGCTAAATTCTATAAACCTGGATGCCAATGCAATAGAAGAATATTTGGCAATGACTGAATTATGTATACATCAAAATTATTTTGTCTTCGATGGAAAATATTATAAACAAATTTCAGGACTAGCTATGGGAAGCCCGCTATCACCATTTTTGGCCAATCTATACATGAGCTTTTTCGAAACACATATTACTAAAGCCTTCCCTCATATGTTTAAAACATGGTACAGATACGTAGACGACATCTTTGCAATAGTGCCCTACAAACTAATAGATGATGCTTTGAAACTACTCAACCTGCAAGAACCCAGCATACAATTCACAGTAGAAACTGAAGAGGACTGTACTCTACCTTTTTTAGACCTTAAAATCAAAAAAGGCAATGAAAAACTAGAATTTGGCATTCATAGAAAAGCAACACACACAGATAATTACATCAAAGCAAATAGTTTCAACCCAATTCCACACAAACATGCAACCATCAACAGTCTGACACACAGATTAGTAAATCTACCTCTCAGCCAGCAAGAATATCAAAACGAATACCATCAAATCTTAAAAACTGCAATTAAAAATGGATATGGGAAAAACCTTGTAGATAAACTAAAATTATTCAAACTTCAAAAGAAATTAAAACAGATCACAGCTCTTACACCAATAAAACAAGAAACTAGATTTGCTAAATTTACTTACCACCCCTGGGCCACAAAAAAGTTCCAAAAAATATTCAAGAAATACAATATAACATTGGCACCAAAAAACAATTACAACATTAAAAACCTACTTCACAGTAATAATACTGATAAGATAAAACCAGAGGAAAAGTCAGGCATTTACAAGATTAAGTGTAAAGACTGTGAAAAAATTTACATAGGGAGGACAAAAAGAAACATAGGCACTAGAAAGAAAGAACACTTCAGGCACTTAAGATACAAAAATATTGATAAGTCCGCAATAGCAGCTCATTTCTGGTCTGAAAATCATGAAATTGAAGATAGCACAGAATTACTAAAATACGTACAAAAACATAGTGAACTCGTCATATGGGAGAGGATATACATAGAAAAACATAAAAACCAACTAATGAACTTTGAAATCCCGCTAGAAGAGAATCCCACATTTCAGTTCATCACTAAATCAACAGATGGCAGCAACAACCCCAGAATTACCCACACCGCTGGATCTAGCGTCAGTCGCACAAGAGCCGTAGATGCAAACGAAGATTTGCGAAACATGTCCTCAAAATAGGTACGAAAGTGAAGCAGATGTGTAAGAAATACGACTCATCTAAAATTTAATAATGGTGATATATCTTTATATGTTGGAAGAGAATTGTCAAATTTATATTTTCGTAACTATTTTAACTAAATATATTACGCAACAGAGTTGATTTATCTGAAATGCATGTTAATTCTTAAACGAAATAAAGAGGAGGTTCCTTTGCTCTCAAGCACATGGCACAATAGCACGTGATTTAGCGGTAGTGATGACATATTTGTTTATATGACTTTTATCACTGACCTTGTTTTGAACTGGATTAGTCATATATCGCCATTCGACGGTGTGTTGTACCCAGTGCTCGAGGAAAATTATTTTATTGATCGATTATTGCGCGTGTACTTATTATATGTGTCATGGCAAAGTCTACCGCCAGTTTTTCGCTGAAGTATCGCAAGGATAATTCTTTACAAAGCGGCAAAAAAAGAATTGTGTTGCATGTGTTTAATGCAATCACAGAGAAGAATCCGTCTTTGTCAGTGAGAGAAGTCGAACAGCTGTGCTCTGAAGTTACAGGTGTGAGTGTTAGATCCGTAGGAACATCGCGATGTGAAATTGAGAAAATAGGAAAACTTACCACTCCAGGCAAAAACAGGAATAAACAAAAGTGCGTGCTCGGAGAAAATACGTGAAAAGTGTTGTGCGTCGTCATGTGCATAGTTTTTTCTTTAGAAACGAACTCCCTAACGTAAGTAAGATTTCGCCTGCTGTAAATTAGGATGCAGATTTATCAAATTTCAGCAGATTGCTTATACAGCTGGGGTTTGTGAATGAAAAAAGAGGCAAGAAAAATGTGCTAAAAGACAGAGGCGATATTGCTGTGTGACGAAGACGTTATTTAAGGCCAATCAGACTGTACCGAGATACAAATTGTAAAATCTACACGAAGAACACACGAAAAGTAAGGTATGGCGTGACACGACTTTTAAGACTGAAAGACAAGCATTTTTGAAAGGTATGTGTGCTGGTTTAAAAAATCCCAGTGGAAAAGGCCAAAGGCCTTCCATTATAAACTCTTTCAGGTTCATTGCTCAGTCATTCAGTTTCAACTTGCTCAGTTCATTATAAACTTGTATTTTTGCATGCCTTCACATCTTTATTTGTATGATTTTATTTATCTTCCCGGCATTTATTATGACCTTTACTGCACTTTTAAATGTGACGAGAAGGCACTGCCTATGGCCTATGGCGCGAAAGCATTAGCCAATAAGGGTGAGGGGGAAGGTAGTTGAACGCGGAGTGATACATTTCAGCGGGGCAAGGTTATATGAAACAGATATTCGCAATAAATGGAGCATTGAGTATTAGTTTGACTCAAAATTATATTATTTGACATATGTGTTCGTCATTTTATACTGGAGGGCATAATTCTGCTTACTTTGTAAACAAACCATTGACTCTTGCTGAGATGAGAGAATAACTGCCAGCTATCTGTTCTAGTAGCAGATGTTCTGTGTAGCTGAGAAACATTTATGCCTACAGCTCACAAGCCTAATTATAACAAATAAAATTATAACAAATTAAATTGTTAATGAAATTGAATGCAGTATATGTGCACAAAGGAGAAACCCATTTGATAAGTAATATGCTTTGTGAGATCTGTTTCGGTCTTTTCTGATTTAATTGCTTCTCACATACCCTCTTTGTCTTTTGTTTTCTCTTCAACATTTCTCATTTTTTATCATTTTTACTTTTACATATTTTACTTTAAATCAGCTCTGTCAGTAACACACTATTTTGTTCAAATGATTTTTGAAACAAGCGTTCTCTTCTCTGCATTTTTAAATCTGTTTTATTAATTGGATGATTTAGGTTCATGGAGTGCAGTTTTATCGACACCAAATGTTGTGAGTGTGGCAGTGCCAGTTGTGCTTGTTGTACTTGCACTGTGTGGTGCTCTAGGATTCTTCATGCTACGACATAGAAGACTTCAGCGCAGCTTTGCATCATTTGCAAACAGCCATTATGATACAAGGTCAGGGGCAGCTACGTTTTCAGGAGGCGATGGACTAGGTGAGTGTGATTGTTTCCTTACAGTTAAGTTTAGAAAATGCATAATTTATTCTTGACTTTTACAACATAATCAAGTGCTGTGATGAAGATTTAGTATGTGCAGCTCACTTTGGTATATCAGAGCTTGGAAAGTTTCTTCATAAGCTCTTTTCCAGTTCCTTAACCCTTTCACCGATATGGACGTCATATGACGTCCAAGTTAAAAGGCCCCAAACCGATATGGACGTGTATAGACGTCCTGCGCATACATGCATTTAATGCGTATTTAATTATAATTCTTTTAAACCTTATGTTTTACGGTAAATTTAAATAAATTCTATAAGAAGTAAAAGCTTACCTTTAAAAGTTTTTTCTTGAATGGTACACCTCAAAACATGGATAAACACACAAGGGCACATCTCCACATTTACGGCAAATCGTACTAGTTTCCTTTCGGACACCTTTCTTGCGGCACACCAAACATTTTCTGAAGGGACGCGACTTTTTTGCTGTGGGTGGTATCCTTTTAGGAAAATGTTTTCCTTCAAGTCTGAGGGGTGCTGGGGTGATGGATTTTTTACCCCCAGTATGGAGAGGTCTCTGAATTTTATACTGCTCAATTAGGCTGCGAGCTATTGATATGCGAAAGTCCAGGTACGTCATTGTCTTCCGTGGGTTTAGAGCTCTCCAAATTACTAAACAATTGTATATGGTTATATCTAGCTGGTGTAAAAATACTTTTTTATACCATTTGATTGTTTTTCGCAAAGAGGGATATGCGTGTAATACCTGATCTACTAGATCCACTCCACCCATATGCATATTATATTCCTGGATAATATCGGGCTTGAAAATTGACATTTTGTTACAAGCATCAATTTTACCAGTGTCAATCATCGAAATCTTAGGGCTGCAATTGGATAATGCTGTAACAACCCTCCTGTCTTGCCAAGCAACATAGGTCAAGGGTGGCAGCTGATGCACCTGCATTTCTCCTCTTCTTAGAGCCTTCGTATTCACATCTTTTGGCAAACCAATACGATTTGAACGTACTGTTCCAATTGCATTTGTTTTTCTTTTGTGTAAGGCCATGAATAATTTAGGGGAACTGTACCAATTATCTAAATATACAGTCCTACCCTGATCAAGTACAGATTCCATCAGGTGCATTACTATGGAACCAGATAACCCCAAATCTTTGTCTCCGGTGTTATCAGTCCCTTGGCCAGTGTATATGCAGCTATTGTAAAGATATCCTGTTTTACTTTCACATACATCAAAACTCTTTATGCCAAATCTGGCCCTCTTTGTTTTGATGTATTGTTTCCAACCTAAACGGCCCTTCCAAAGCATCAAGCTTTCATCAACAGTGATCTTTTCACTAGGCACATAATTTTCTTTGAATTTTGAAATAATGTAATCAAAAACTGGTCTGATTTTGGATAGTTTATCATTCACATTTTCTGTGCAGGTGAAATGAAGGAAGCGCAAAATGGAAGTAAACCTGTTATTTGACATGCATTTCCCAAAAAATGGGGTAGCTAGCATGTCGTCTGTAGACCAGTACATGTCTAGCGTAGGTTTACGAATAACACCCATGAGCATAATTAGACCAAGTAGTCTGTAAATCTCATTCATTGTTACTTCTGTCCACTTCTGCAATCTACTCTTAGGTCCTAAATTGCCTTTAGAAATCAGGTCTTCCTTCACCCTACTCGCATATACATTTGTTTCCGAAACAATGAGAGACAGTAAGTCAGTAGTAAAAAATTTTGTGAAAATGTCAATTGGTTGGCTGTCAGAAGTTAGTTGAGTATGCGGTTGTACACCAGAGGTTGTGCTCGTGAACGTATGTCTATTAGTGTTAGAGTTATTTTGACACCTCCATAATGTTGATTCTTCACGAACACCTGTCGGAAATGAGTCATTTTCCTCCTCACTGCTACCTATATCCTCAACACCCCCCTCAAAATCTGAAAACTCGCCATCAATGTCCAAATCACTGTCTAACAGCAAAAAGTCTTCCACATTTTCTGATGTAATATCAGAAGCCCGCACTCGTCCTACACTAGCTAATTGATTTGCAACATTACTAGTTGAAGCCATGATTAGCACTGAGAAAACTATTTCAACTGTGATTTAGCTAAAGAAATTGCTTGGAACTCTGATGCAATCTAAATTACAATGTCAACTGAGCGAAGAAAGAAGTTACGTCAGCTAACATAAACTTCCGTTGTGCAATTAGAGGGATGCTGACGGAGTTTCCTTCCAGGGTGTATAACGCAATATAAACAGTTATTATTACGTGTTAGCATGAACTGAAACCTAGAAACCTTGAACCCAACACTTCGTTTATTCAGCTGATATACACATATAGCTTGTAAAACAAAAGTACTCAGAATTAGGCGCGTTCGACGCAAAGAATGGCTTTCTTTACGTGATACAAATTAATGAAATTTCATCGCTTTATTAATATAGTCTCTATTTTAATGATACCGCAGATGCATACAGCTTTTAATGGGCTTTTAACCAGTTTTTGTTTCCCTGAAATAACTTAGAAAATACGGAAGATACGAATATTTATTTATGAAGACTTTTTGCAGCATTTAACAATTTAAATGTCTTGTTCTGTTTATTGGGTATCCGTTCCCGGCCGTGCAGGGTTTAAATGGCCATCGGCGAAGCGGTTAAGAAAGAATTCCAAGAATTTTAGTTAATTTAGCAATCAGCATTTAATTTGTCTCTTGAATAATATAATTTGAATAAATAATAAAAGTATACTTATTTCGTTGCATAATTATCACATTTGATTATTTTATTATTTTTTTTTTTTTAAAAAGTAAAAATGCAGTGAAACAGTTGCCTTAGGAATAAATTATTTAAGAGTGGCCGTACTTCCATAAAGTCCCTGTCAATGGTGGTCATTCCAGTATGCGAGCCGTCCAACCGTCACATGAGCAAATCTAAATGTGCGAAAGTATGTTGTTGGTTACAGACATGTAAAGTACTGTATGGGACCAAGCTCTATGTGGTTGCATGATACGGGTAAGTTAGGATAAGGGGGAAGGGGAATAAGTTGGTGACAAGCAATGCTTGCATAAACAGAAATTATCATGTGAGATTGTTAGTTTCTTATATGAGCAAAGCAGACGATGATTTGGATGACATCACAGTTTCCCTAATCCCTTAGAGTAACGCACCAACATCACACCTCATACCAGTCTCATTGAGCTGGATGGGATTCACTTCTAAGCTTAGCTATTTTAAATGTAGGGACTTTATGGAAGATGGCTACTCTTAACTAGTTTACAGTAATGTGAGTAAGATCAAGTCTGAACTTATTCAAGTGTGGCCATGTATACTCTTTGTAGTTGAAAAGAAAGGGAAAACTGAACACTGAAACCGCAATGCAAACATGTATTCCAATAAAAAAAGTTGGTGACTTGGGATTTATTGAACTAAACATCATTTGTAAGACTTGAAGCTTTTGCGGCGAGTGTTATTCATTAAGGCTTCACGGGTGTAAGCCGCGTCAAATTTAAGAAGATTGAGCTTTCGACCATTTTACACTCCATGGCCTTCATCAGGAACTGAGTAATTGGTGCGAAACATGACTCTATACATACACTAATTGGTGGATGGAGCATGCCCTCCCCTGGCCAATGACCGAGTGGCTATGTTAGATTGGCTTGACTGGCAATGGACACAGCTACCATCCGCTTTGGCATTTTCTGCACAGTCATCACTTGAACCGTACAGTTGGCTGGGCTCAGCCTGGACATTTTTTTTTTCGAGTGGAGGAAAAATCCATTTATGGATTTCCACTGTGTTGAAGGGCACAGTGGGGTATGTGGGCTTCACCTCAAGGGTACTACTCCACTAAAAACCCTCCACTGGATTGGGAGGGAGAAATGTGCTGCGGTACTGACTAAAGCACCCGCGCATTCCAGAAGGTAATCATAGCTGTCTCGCAGTGCGATTCAGCTGAGTGGGTTTTTGATGGAGGGATACAGGCTTGACATCGAAGCCTAGCCTAATCCGCTGCCTATTTTGGGTGATTTTTGGTAGGATTCCAGGTGTTATTTGTTAGGAAGATTAGGGTAATTTATTACGCCGTAGCGCTGTGTCTTAAGTTTAGGTGTTTGATTGTCACTACTTGCATGCATGTCAGTGATTGTCTATTATACCTTAAGGCTATATAAAATAAACCTAAATGTATATATAGTTTGCATTATTGGCATTGCCTATAATGATCAGTTATTATCTGCCTTTCAGCATCGTTAAAGTGTGTGATAGCCTGTCGTAGTCCATGTGTCTGCTTGGTCAGTATTTGAGAGTGCGCACTCGGCAGGTGGTCTGCCTATACAATTGCAGGTGCGAACCTGTGCCACTCACGGGGACCCTCTTTACCCGGGGCCGCCTGGCCAATGATTGGCACAAGGACTTGAGGGCTGTGGGAGGTTTGTGTGTGTGGGTGTGGGGGTGGGGGTGTGGGTGTGGGGGTGGGTGGGTGTGGGGGTGGGTGGGTTGAACTCTGATCAGCGATGTAAAACATCTGGATAGTTAACTAGGCTATCCTCTGGCTCCCCAAGATTAATTGATCTTTCAAAAAGAGACGTGTGTTTATTCTGTGTTGTATTCCCCCAGTGCCCGAATTAGTTGAGCTTGGACACCGGCCATCAAAAGCATTTTGACTGCAGACTCCAACTGCACGGTTCAAGTGACGGACCGTGCAGAAGACAACAGTAACTCCAACCACACGCATCCAGTGACGAACCTCACAGAAAATGCAAAAGCGGATGGTAGCTGTGTCCATCGCCAGCCGAGCCAATCAAACATTGTCACTCGGTCATTGGCCAGGGCAGGGCGTGCTCCACCCACCAATTAATATATGTACAGGCTCGCGTTTTCCAGCAATTACTCATTTCCTGATGAAGGTCATGGAGTGTAAAATGGTCGAAAGCTCAATCTTAAATTTGATGAGGCTGATCACCCGTTAAGCCTTAATCAATAAACATCATTTGTTTAAAAACCTTTATAAGAATATTAAATCTTGTGTACTTTTTAATTGGATGTTATCAGATTACTGAACAAATCTCTTATTTGGCATGGAAAAAAGTTAAAATACCTAATACAAGATTTTCATCCACTGAAAAGTCCCTTTCTGCAGCTAAATTACCAGTCTGTTCTGCAAATACTATCGCTCTTAGTTTAAAAACTGTCTTGTATTCTCTATTTCCCCATACTGGTATTTCACAAAATAAGCACTTGTTAGAGTTGGGGTCGCCCTTCAGGCTCGTCCTTCGGTTTCCCTCGCCCCGACTTTCCAGGCTAGTGGAATCTGTGTTCCCTAACACATCTTGGTTAAGAACAAAAAATATATTATTATTATATTTATTAATTTATTTATTATTAACTATCTAAAGTAGAATGCAGTAGCTATTGAAGTTTGAGAAACATGTTTCCGATTAGTTCACATTAGGAACTCACAGAATTATAATTATGAAAGGGGGAAAGAAAACAAATGAGACCTGCATGAATTGTGGGAATGTAAAAGCGGGTTTTGTTGCATTTGGGGAAAACTATGCATGAAAAGAGTATGTATTATGGACCAGATCTCTTTTTTGCCTTTGCAATATATTTTACACATGCACAGTATTTTTTATGTTAAATAGAAATTTATGCTTGTTCAAGCAGTTGTAATGCTAGCATCCACTGTAGCAAACAAAAAGTGGCAAATTGACCAAATTATTTTATATTTTTCATATCTTATTGTACATACAGGTGTCTCAAAGTATATGTGCAAATACTTTGAAATAGTATATTGTTTTGATACATGTGATAACATGTGATACATATACTTACATTAGTACTTACAGCATATTGAGATGCCATGAAGGTTCCTTGTGTGTATATGGGATCTCTTTGCGGTTTACCAGAAGAAATGCAAGTTATTTAGATTCTAAAATAAGACCTGTTTTCAATTTGTTTCAATGTATTTGTATTCTTCAGCAGGAGTTTGAATGAAACCTATTTCCTAAACAGAATTAGATGTCATTATTTCAATTTCTATGAAAGGAGGACTTGTCCAGTTTGAAAATGTGTTCTGCATTTGTACTTATATTGCTAAAATAGGCTGCTACACTATGTACATTAATTTGCAACTTCTTAAAGTTCATAAGGAGGGGGGGGGGGGGGAAGCCCTGAAGCAAACCTTAAATTTGTATGAATGCCAGAGCCAAGAAAAACCTTAACTACATCATATCTTAAGCTATCATATTTTTGGAACATCCTCATGCATTTTTTAATATTAACATATTGTTACTACAGGGTGGTGTGGGAAATGGGAAATTATGAAGTAACGTAATTTGCATGAGTGAATATAGGAAACTATATAGGAATATAGGAAATATTTACTGATGACACTATGTACACAGTATGCCATTCATGTCTTCATTACAAAATGTTACTTTACTTAACTTCTTAAAAATGACATCGGAAAGGTGTGCACCATTTTTGTGTTCACAATATCATTTTCACCCCACGTTTCTACTTTTGTACAAAGTGAAATAATTTTACCCAGTGCTTATTCTTCTGTTTCATTTTTCACTGCTACATAACTTCTCCTATCTGTATAATTCACTGTGAAAAATAAGAACTACATAAATTACTGTATAAATTACTTCAGAAATCAAAATTTTCGGAATGTACTTTCTTAGTTTGGCTTAATCACTGAAGTGTGTATTTAAAGGGTATATGTAAAGATAACCTAATATGTAAACACCCGATAATTTTCAACTAAATGAAATTCTTTCTTTCTGTTTCTTTGGATCTCTCAGTTGGAGATTTTTTGGGTAAGCTAACAATTCTTGCCATCATGTTTTATATAAAATAATGCTCTTGTAAACCTTCCTGACAGTAAGCAATAAAATATATTGACAACTTATATTTAAATTCCTAAACTTTTGATTCCACCTTTTCAATTGTGTTCAACTTTTATTTTGCTGTAACATTACCAAAATTGTACTTTTGGGATTGTGCATGTTATCAATATATCAAAATTATAAAGTTTTACAGGACCTGTTTTTGAAGAACCTGCATATTACAATAATATTATAATATTTAGCAATATTGCAAATAAAATTAGAAATCGTTTCAACATTTTATAACCGTGTACTAACATTTTGGGTTTAAACTTTAGGTTTTAAATATTCAGTGTCTTAAAATTGCTTAGAAGAATATTTTCCTAAGAAAAACTTATGCTTACCTTTACCATCGGAACCCTCATAAACACAGTGAGATCATAACAGTGAAATCTAATAATTTGTTCACTTGGTTCTAAGAAATGACTTGCAGTATGTGTAACAATAGAAGTTGTAAGCAGTGAAGTGAATAAATCATGTGAAACGATGTTCAGAGTTATAACGCTGTACATAAATGAAGTGTTATAACTGACCAGTTTATTGTTTCATATGAAGATACTTTATTATTTGTGTGTTTTAAAGCTAATGTTATTGTAATAATCGCCTTGCTTCTTTTTCTTTTTCAGATGAAGAAGATTCGCCTGTTATTCGAGGGTTTTCTGATGATGAGCCTCTTGTTATAGCATGAAAGGGCTTAACTATAACAAACGTCAAATCTCTGTGATAATAAAGAAGTATCAGCTGAGCTTCAAACCAGAGGCTATACAGGGCTTATTTCATAACTGGTTTAGCCATAACAGTTTATTATTCATGAATCAATAATTGTTCACTTTCACATATAGTAATATGGCTTAGAAAGTTTGTTTAGCCCATTGATGGAATTTCTTGAAGTCAGAATCTCTGTTATTGCTTAACAGGAATGTGCAAAGTATTACTACAAAAGGAAATTGAATATAAAAACAGGAGACGAAAGAGAGAAATGAGAATGAAAAATTTTATTACAGGACTTAACATTTTCCATTCTTCCTATTTAGTTGGAATTTGCAGGTTTTTTGTTTCTTTTTTTCAATGAATATTTGTAATTCTGAATGTATTTGTTTTTGTATTTGATTTGAAGGTAGTAGAAGTTAAATTTTTGTGTGCTTTTAATATGTGTGTGCATGAATGAGGATGTAAGTACTAAGTTTTAGGTAGTTAATGTTTTAGATAAATATATTGTTCCATCCCTAAATGAATTCCTATTAAGAGTGATTTCACACAATATTATGTACAAAGTTGTGCAGTTGCACTTGTATGTATATTTTTGTTATACATTCTGAAAGTTTATGTAATGTAATAATTGATAGCTTTTTAACGTTTGTGACTGTCTGATCAATGCTGCAATTTTAGTAGCAATTTTTAAAAAACTTTAAAGCAGAAATGAATATTTATGGACATCTGGACAAATGGAAAGGTTGTGAGCTTTTACGGTTGAAATTAATGACAATTCAGTATAACTAATAATTGCAACTTTTTCACATGAAATGTTTTGTCCAAGTTACCTGTATTTAGCCAAAGACGTTTTTATTTTAATTTCATCTTCTTCCTCATTTATGTTCATGAGCTTTGTAAATTTGATTATTTTTATCTTCAGACTGTTAATGTAAATATGTTAATATTAAAGATGTAACATTATGTAAAATTACATTTATTCCAATAAACTGCAACATGTTTGCATAACTTGATGTGTTTTTTCTTTTCTGCTGCTTTTAATTGCTAATGAAATATCAGGTGGGCTTTGATTTGGAAAGCAATGAAGTGTTTGATGTTCTTTGCATTCTAAACTGTAGTTTTCTTGAAGTTGCATCTAGTACTTCTTTTTGCGCACTCTTATTTACTCCCTTGCTCATATTTCTGGGCTCTGCAAAGGATTGGGAAATTATTTTGGTTAAAGAAAAATTCCTTGCTGGAGCTTGAAGCAGTACACTCGTAGCTTGGGCAGACAGGAAGAAGTACCATTAGGCGTGAGGATTATTTTTGTTGAAGCTGAACTAAACAAAGGCAGGTAAGGAAGGCTTAGTCATTAACCTCAAGAGGGAAGGGGTACTGATAACTGGAAAACCAGGAGATGAGTCAATGCTCTTCTGGGGCACTCTTGTTCTGAACATCGTTGGAAGCAGTGGTGTTAGGAAGGTGATGTAAAACTAAGTAACGTGTGTAGGAAAACGTGCACGTGTGTGAAACCCCAAACAAGAAGAGAAAGTAGTATCTAATAAAGGAGAGGGAAAACGAAGCAGTCTGGTGTGCACCACTCCTGAGATAACAGATCCATGCAAAGACCCTGAGCTAGTTAACCCAGGGTCACCGTCTCAAGCTTAAAATTGAACTTGGAACCTATGACTTGTGAAAAAGAGGCAGTTAAGTTCTATTTTGTTAGAGGACCAAGAAATAAAATATTTCTTCTTCATTTAGTAAGCAGAGTATTTCCACATATTTTAACAATTACCTTTTCGTTTTTTGCATAGACATTTATCACCTCAGTTTTAATTTTAAAAAAAATATGTTTGTTGCCCTTACCTGACCTCTGCCCACTGTTGATAAATGTTTCTTTTTCTCACGAACACTTATTTTTCTATCTACTTCCTGTTAATATAAACATTTGCAGAAATTCTCATTGCAAATACCTTGTGGATACTATGCTATTAAGGAAATACAGAGGATATATCTATATATATAGGTTGGCTCTCATCAGAGCTGGTCAATATACAGTGCTTAGAAACTCCACTCTTTAAATATTGAGGGTGTGGATGAATGACAACTTTCCATAGGAGAAAAATACAAGTATTTGAACATTCAAACCAATAACCAAAAATATCTCAGAAATTTTTTAACATTACAACAAAATTGACCTAAATTGTGTATTTTAACAAAATGTCCCTCCCCCCCCCCCCCCACCCAATTATATTAAGATTTTGTCTGTCTTTATGGGTTGTTAGTTATGCAGAGTTTGGTTCAGAATGCAGAGGAACTTCAGAGGCTATTCCCAGGAAATTCAAGATATATATTTCTTATGTTAATCTTAAACATTTCATTCAATAATAATTGCTATAGCATTTTTTAGAGTATCATAATTTTGGAAACTTTTACCATGTAAGGATAATTTGGGGTTGGGCAATTTTCTTCAAAGTCTTTGTTGCATCCTTGGAAGACGTTAATACGTTTTTAACCAACTTTGATTTTAGTATTGCTGACCACAGATGCACCTAGAAACCTTTTTCTAACAAGGTAGGTTTTCCACCATACAAATTGTAAGTGAAACATATATACTTGTCTTCATTGGTATCGAATGTTACTCCTGAAAATTTCTGTTACAGACAAATTTCCATTTAAGGTTTTTCCATTTCACCTGACAGAAAAGCACCCTGGACAATTTTCCTCCTGAACATTTCTCAACTTTTAAACACAATGACTTATTCAGTAACACAAGGAAGAATAATCCTGCCTTGTCACTGTTTCCTATGTTTCCAGGTTTGTATCCTTCAGTTATTGAAGGTAGTTTAGCAATTATGAGTGATGGTTTCAGTGTCAATGTGATTCGATTTACCATAAAGTTTGTTAAAATATATTTGATGTCTTTTGTGGAACCTTCCATTATGTGCTTTGAATTCAGTCTTGCTTAGTCTTTCAGCTACCTTTTTAAGCATATTCCTGTAACATAGGTCCCGGTATGCTGTGATATTTTGCCCTAACACTAACGAACTAATCCCATGCTATTTCATTAATGCCCTGGTTTTCAGTTTTCTTAAGCTCTCTCTTTATTTTCCCATTAGCACAATTTTACCATCACTTCAGAATTTCCATTTTGTTCTTTAGAATCTCATAAACTTTAGTTTTGCCTACGTTGATCTGCTTTACACTCAATTTATCTCTTTCACTGACATAAATCACCTTTGTTCTCGTGTTAAGATCTAATACAATTCTTGTTTTCAAAGCCATGGTGACTATAGGAAATAAACTCCACCTTTAAGTTTAGAGCTGTACTGTTATGCTGTCTGACAAGTCATTACAGGGGTAATTGGAAAGGAAAGACAATCAGCCGTGCTCATTATTGTTAAAAATAACTATGCATTGAAGGATGACTGTGACAGGTTTCTCAGTATTTGTACCTTTATTATGCACCCTCGTCCTAGATAGTTATGTTTTAACTGAAACCATGCACATTTTCACAGGGTGCCTGAAAATTGTCTGAACTCTGCATTCCAAAACTGGAAATTTTCCGTTAAAATGTGTACTTTGATTTCTGTTTAATATAGGGAATTTAGCACACTTTTCATCCCTAAATTCATAGGGTGTCAACTTATACATATGCACACAAATTATGATAATGCACTAAAGAAATATCTAATATACCAAAGAGATGTAGCAGGTAAAGAGAATTACTTTGGAGAGATGGAAATACTGTTAAAAGAAATTTGAAAGTTGGCAACTCAGTGAAAATAATTCAGTAGGTTTTGAAAAGATAAGATACATAGGCTGGATGGAAAATATTGAGCGGCAAAATGTTTTTGTGTTTGTATATAATGGGTCTAGGAAATTAAAAATACGAATATAACTTTTCCCATCTTAGCAACACATCAACATGGCCCACCATGCTGATGACGTACTCGTATTTTGCAGAGATAAATACCTTCTCAGGCCTTCAACCTCGTGCCTCATACCAGAGTGACTCCAGTGTTGGCACATGTCTATTAATTTGGAGACCTATGCCATTGATCATATGAGGAAATTCAATAATCTACCAGGCAATGAAATTGAATAGCGACTTAACTCATCAGGGATCTCTCTACACAAGAGCAAGGGGCAATTGTCTCTCTGTATACCATACTGAGGTCTGGGATGTCTGTTTCACCTGTTCTGAATTCTCATAGTCCCTCTCATGTTTCACACATAACAAATCTGGGGTATGGGTGCAAACAGCTAGCTTATGTGGTCACAACAGGCACAGAATAGAGAACTTAGATCTTATTCTCTTGGCCACTCCTTCCCCATGAGACTGCTTCACAAAGTCTCATCTCTTCCGTATTTAAAGAATGAAGTAAGGCATGTGGTAAAAATATTCTGTGCCATTATTTTAGTTAATTGATGGAAATTAATAATTTCTTCATTCTAGCTGTAAATAGGCTAAGGTTTTTGATAGAGTCCACATGAAAAATTCAATGCCACGGCCGGGATTTGAACCACAGATCTCTTGGTTTATGTCCAGTCGCTCTAACTTACTGAGCTACCATGGCCAACTTGCCACCATGACATTAAATTCTTCATTTGACTCGTATATACTATGCCAGTTTACTATTACATCAAAGTACCCCAGTTAAATCTAGACGATTAAGACCCAGATAACACTAGGGAAAATTCAAACAGCATACTGAAGCTGAGCGCTGTATAATTTCCTGATTGAGCTGATTAATAAAACCTTTTTAAACCACTTCTTGAACTGTAAAAACACTTAAGCTCCACTTACATTTAAAATTAGGACATGTTTCAAGGACCCCGCGTACTCATCATCAGCTGATGTTCAACTAGTTCTTCAGGTGACCGCCTCCCGCTCCTGGCGCTGTTCAATGAGTTGAATGACATCATCTACTATCAGTATTTCAAAGTTCATGGCTCTCTTTTTATTCTTCAAAATGTGTATATTTTCCCAAAATGTTAATTCCAAAAAAATTTTTGCCGGTACCAAAAGTTTTATGTCTTTGGAAATATTATGATTTTTTGACCAGAAATCATTTCTCCCTCTTTCTCCCTCTTCTAATATAAAATCAAAATGTCACCTGCAAATACCTATCCCAAATAATCCTTTTGAGGGAGGGCACACAGTAACAACATTCAGGCTGAATAATCAGAGATGTAGAGTATTTTGATCAATTTGGAAGATTAGGTTTTGCACACATGCATATAAATTCATAATCATCATAATCATATTCATAATATTGATAATGATCATTATGAAACAGATTAGGAAAAGATTTTAAAGAAGGATGCACCATACATGAGAAAGGATCTTAAATATTAAAGGCAATTGATTGTTTTTAGGTTTGTTTCGTCTTCATATTTTGGTAATACGTAAATACATAGTATCCTTGACAACAAATTGTGTTTGACTGAAGATGTGGGCAAATGTCCACGAAATTAATTTTGCAAAAACATAATAGAAGTATTGTCATCAGCTTCTTAATTTAAGTGGAGAATATTTACTAAATAGTTTTATTTGTTTAGTGTAAGGATCTTAAAGTTCAAACTGATGAAAACCGAGCTATAGTATCTGATATGAAAGTAAGAGAAATTGAAATACATAGTAGTTGGTAGAACTCAAAATAGAGATAAGTAATAAAATGGTAGTTTTAGTCAAAGCAAGTGATAAGTAAATATGTTAAATAACAATATGTATATAGTAAACTTTGAAGTGAAACTGCCATTAGGCAGTAAAGAGAAAGAGAAAATACTTATGATAGTGATCTTACATTTTAGACATTTTTTATCTTGGGATTTAAGAAGAGGATGAGTTAAATCATTTATTAAATATATTATTTGTTATATTTTAAATAATATATTTTGATAAGCGGTTTTGTGTGGCAAAGTGCGAACACCTGGTATTTTGTTTTGGATAAGTTCACAGTTATTTCGTTATCTGAACACTACATAACTGGTGTTCAGATAACGAAATGACTGTGAACTTAACCAAAACAAAATACCAAGTGTTCACACTTTGCCACACAAAACCGCTTATCAAAATAACACTAAATGGTGAGTAACTAACAGAAACAGAAAATTATAAATATCTAGGCATAACACTCGATTCTAAATTATCTTGGAAACCCACATTAATGAAACCATAGAAAAGACCTCTCAGAGATTAACAACACTCAAAAGGCTAGCTGGTAGCAAATGGGGGTCCTCTGTCAATACACTCAACACCACTTATAAAAGTTACATCAAACCAGGACTCCTCTATGGAAGCGAGGTGATACTTACAGCAAGTCAAAGCAAACTAGCACAACTTGAAACATTACAGAACCAAGCACTCAGACTAATAATGGGAGCAGTCAAATCAACACCAATTACTGCAATGCAAATTGCTACAAATAACTTGCCAATTAAATATGAAATGCAAAAACAGAATCTCCTCCTAAATGAAAAACTACAAAGGCTCCCCTTTAATACTCACTGGAAGAACTACAAAAGCAGAGAAAGGACCTTAAAAACACAAGAAGGATTTATGGAGAAAGCCTATAACCTACAGAGAAAATACAACCTTGAAGACAAACAAAATTGAACATGTACAAAATTGAATCGAGAATATATTGACACCTTGCTTCACTCACCTGTTTATTCACAGGACATGTTTCAAGAGCTCTTGCTCTTATCCTCAGCTGTTACTCGACTAGTGCAAGTTGTAGTGGTTTCTTCTTTCTCCGTATTGTCAATAGATGGCGTGATGTACTTGTCAAAGATGTCCGGTGGTGGAGTTTCAAAATTCATGACTCTATGACGATTTTTGTTAATGAAGATTTTTTCCCATACGGAAAGGTCTATGGGGTGATTAACGTATTTTATTAGAGATGTTTCCAAATTGATGTCATGTCTAGTATTCAAAAAATGAAAAGCCACTGCTGATTTTTCTGTTTCACCATTTTTAATGTTTCTCATATGTTCTTTAGTTCTGATGTTAATATTTCTTTTTGTTTTTCCTATATAAATTTTAGGGCAAGTTTCACATTTGATCTCATAGATTCCTGGTTTTTCTTTGGTAGTGATTGAATTTTTGGGAGGGCCTTTTAACAAATTTCTGATATTAAACCTATTTTGAGGTGCAAGAGTTATGTTGTGTTTTGAGAAGATTTTTTGGAATTTGTTATAGGCTGATGGGTGGAAGGTGAATTTTTTAAAAAGTTTTTTCTCTTTTTCTCCTGTAGGTTCTAGGGTGGTGGTTTCTTTTATTTTCTTAGCTTTGTTGAGTCTGTTAACAGTTTTGTCTACTAAATTTGGGTTGAAACCGTTGGATATAGCTACTTTTTTTATGTGTAGGTATTCTTCTTGATAATCTTCTCTGTTTAGTGGAAAGTTGATCATCCGAAAGATTAAACTGTTGAAAATGGCATGTTGGTGTTGTTTTGGGTTGAAAATGTTGTTCTTAATGTAATTATCTGTGTGTGTCGGTTTCCTGTAGATACCAAAAGTGAGTTTGTTGTTCATTTTTTTGATCTTGATGTCCAAAAAGGGGAGCACACCATCCTCTTCTGTTTCCAATGTAAATTTTATAGCTGGATTTTGTATATTCAAAAGTTTAAGACCATCTTGTATGAGTTTTTTAGGTACTATTGCAAAAATGTCGTCAACATAGCGATACCACACTTTGAAATAATTTGGAAAAGCTTTTGTGATATGTGTTTCAAAAGCACTCATGAATAAATCTGCCAAGAAGGGAGACAGTGGGTTGCCCATAGCTAGGCCCGTTTTTTGTTTATAGATTTGTCCATTAAAGCTGAAAAAATTTTGATTGATACAAATTTCTGTAAGTTGTGAAAGTTCTTCTATTTCTTCAGGTGTTAATTGTATTGATTCCAGCCATTTTTTGAGAAGTGGAATAAGTTCATTGGTAGGTATACTTGGATATAAAGAAATGACGTCAAAGGAAACTAGAGCATCTGTAGAGTTGATCTTTGTGTCCTTCAGGAGATTTAACAATTCAAACGAGTTTTTGATACTTAAATTTTCAAATTTTGTGAAGGATCTGAAGATTTGAACCAGCCATTTTGATAGTTGGTAAGTGGGTGCATCAATGTTATTAATTATTGGTCTGAGGGTAATTTCAGGTTTATGTATTTTGGGTAAACCATATATGTATGCTGTTTTTGGACTGTCTATTTTGTTGTTCAGTTTATCTCTTTTAGTCATGATTTTACTGTTTTTGATTGCTAATTCCACAGATTTGCATGCTTTCTTTAATGGATTGTTTTCTAGTTTAACAAATTCTTTTCCGTTTAAAAGGTTGTCCATTTTTTTGCGATAGTCTTCTTCGTCCAATATTACTATTTTGTTACCCTTGTCTGCTTTTGTGTAGATTACCGGTTTTTCATTTAAATTTTTGATTAATTTTTTATATGAATATCTTTTTGAATTTGCATTTTGAATATGATCTAGAGTTTCTAAGCATTGTGTTCTGATCGTAGATTTTTTGTTATCGGGCAAATTATATATCGCTATTTCAATGTCCGCGATATAGTTTTCAATGTTTTTTGTGTAATCTACACATGTTTTTAGGCCTTTGTTTAGAAAATCTGTTTCTTTCTCCGTGAAGTTGTATGTGGATAGATTCGTTACATTGTTAGGTTTTTGACATGGGAGTAATAAATCTTGCTTATTTTGTGGATTTTGTTCTTGCTTCTTTTGAAGATTCATGAATTTTTGTTTTAAAATGGCTGTTTTCTTACGCATTTTCAAATTAAGCATTGACAGCATATTATTTTCTAAGTTAGACCACATGGCCGGGTTCATGCATTTCGAAATTTTTAAGTGTAGTTCGTATATTTTTAGTTCTGTGGAATGTAACGAATTGTAGTGGTGGTTTATTTCCAATTTAATTACACGTTTTTCTGCTGCTTTCTGTTGTTTGCTATTATTCTTGTGTTTAACAATTTTTCTGACGAAAATGGGTGTTATATTGAATTTTAAGCATTTTTTTAGAAAACGTATGTCCGCAAAAGTATTTCTTTTCTTTTGATTCAGCTTTAGAAACAGTTTGATATCTTTTTTCATACCTTCCGATACCGTGTTGAACGATGAAAACATGTTGGTTCGTTGGTCCTCCATCTTGGTTGACAATATGAAAATAGCACTATCGAGATTTGAAGTCTGTCTGAGAAGCATTCAAATCTCGATAGTGCTATTTTCATATTGTCAACCAAGATGGAGGACCAACGAACCAACATGTTTTCATCGTTCAACACGGTATCGGAAGGTATGAAAAAAGATATCAAACTGTTTCTAAAGCTGAATCAAAAGAAAAGAAATACTTTTGCGGACATACGTTTTCTAAAAAAATGCTTAAAATTCAATATAACACCCATTTTCGTCAGAAAAATTGTTAAACACAAGAATAATAGCAAACAACAGAAAGCAGCAGAAAAACGTGTAATTAAATTGGAAATAAACCACCACTACAATTCGTTACATTCCACAGAACTAAAAATATACGAACTACACTTAAAAATTTCGAAATGCATGAACCCGGCCATGTGGTCTAACTTAGAAAATAATATGCTGTCAATGCTTAATTTGAAAATGCGTAAGAAAACAGCCATTTTAAAACAAAAATTCATGAATCTTCAAAAGAAGCAAGAACAAAATCCACAAAATAAGCAAGATTTATTACTCCCATGTCAAAAACCTAACAATGTAACGAATCTATCCACATACAACTTCACGGAGAAAGAAACAGATTTTCTAAACAAAGGCCTAAAAACATGTGTAGATTACACAAAAAACATTGAAAACTATATCGCGGACATTGAAATAGCGATATATAATTTGCCCGATAACAAAAAATCTACGATCAGAACACAATGCTTAGAAACTCTAGATCATATTCAAAATGCAAATTCAAAAAGATATTCATATAAAAAATTAATCAAAAATTTAAATGAAAAACCGGTAATCTACACAAAAGCAGACAAGGGTAACAAAATAGTAATATTGGACGAAGAAGACTATCGCAAAAAAATGGACAACCTTTTAAACGGAAAAGAATTTGTTAAACTAGAAAACAATCCATTAAAGAAAGCATGCAAATCTGTGGAATTAGCAATCAAAAACAGTAAAATCATGACTAAAAGAGATAAACTGAACAACAAAATAGACAGTCCAAAAACAGCATACATATATGGTTTACCCAAAATACATAAACCTGAAATTACCCTCAGACCAATAATTAATAACATTGATGCACCCACTTACCAACTATCAAAATGGCTGGTTCAAATCTTCAGATCCTTCACAAAATTTGAAAATTTAAGTATCAAAAACTCGTTTGAATTGTTAAATCTCCTGAAGGACACAAAGATCAACTCTACAGATGCTCTAGTTTCCTTTGACGTCATTTCTTTATATCCAAGTATACCTACCAATGAACTTATTCCACTTCTCAAAAAATGGCTGGAATCAATACAATTAACACCTGAAGAAATAGAAGAACTTTCACAACTTACAGAAATTTGTATCAATCAAAATTTTTTCAGCTTTAATGGACAAATCTATAAACAAAAAACGGGCCTAGCTATGGGCAACCCACTGTCTCCCTTCTTGGCAGATTTATTCATGAGTGCTTTTGAAACACATATCACAAAAGCTTTTCCAAATTATTTCAAAGTGTGGTATCGCTATGTTGACGACATTTTTGCAATAGTACCTAAAAAAATCATACAAGATGGTCTTAAACTTTTGAATATACAAAATCCAGCTATAAAATTTACATTGGAAACAGAAGAGGATGGTGTGCTCCCCTTTTTGGACATCAAGATAAAAAAAAATGAACAACAAACTCACTTTTGGTATCTACAGGAAACCGACACACACAGATAATTACATTAAGAACAACATTTTCAACCCAAAACAACACCAACATGCCATTTTCAACAGTTTAATCTTTCGGATGATCAACTTTCCACTAAACAGAGAAGATTATCAAGAAGAATACCTACACATAAAAAAGTAGCTATATCCAACGGTTTCAACCCAAATTTAGTAGACAAAACTGTTAACAGACTCAACAAAGCTAAGAAAATAAAAGAAACCACCACCCTAGAACCTACAGGAGAAAAAGAGAAAAAACTTTTTAAAAAATTCACCTTCCACCCATCAGCCTATAACAAATTCCAAAAAATCTTCTCAAAACACAACATAACTCTTGCACCTCAAAATAGGTTTAATATCAGAAATTTGTTAAAAGGCCCTCCCAAAAATTCAATCACTACCAAAGAAAAACCAGGAATCTATGAGATCAAATGTGAAACTTGCCCTAAAATTTATATAGGAAAAACAAAAAGAAATATTAACATCAGAACTAAAGAACATTAAAAATGGTGAAACAGAAAAATCAGCAGTGGCTTTTCATTTTTTGAATACTAGACATGACATCAATTTGGAAACATCTCTAATAAAATACGTTAATCACCCCATAGACCTTTCCGTATGGGAAAAAATCTTCATTAACAAAAATCGTCATAGAGTCATGAATTTTGAAACTCCACCACCGGACATCTTTGACAAGTACATCACGCCATCTATTGACAATACGGAGAAAGAAGAAACCACTACAACTTGCACTAGTCGAGTATCAGCTGAGGATAAGAGCAAGAGCTCTTGAAACATGTCCTGTGAATAAACAGGTGTGTCAATATATTCTCGATTCAATTTTGTACTAGTTTGTGCTTCACTGTCCCTACGCTTCTTTCAAGTTTATACTTTGAAAATTGAACATCTCCCACTTTCAATCTGCCCTCTATCACAACCTAAAATAAATAGCAGAGTAAACCTTCTGCAAAATATGGAGTCAAAAAGGGATGTAAGTGCAGAAACACTTAAAATGCTAGTTCTAGAAACAATTGAAACTTATTATCCACAAGACTCATGGCTACACATATACACAGACGGCTCCCTATTTGACAAAGAAAGTAATGCTGGAGCAGGAATACATAGTAAAATATTCAATTTTTATATCTGTTTGGGCACACTAGCAACCCACTATGATGGAGAATTAGAAGTATTCAACACCTCGCTGAAACAACTTTTCAACCATGTGAACTCTTTCTCTAAAGCAGTGATTCTAAGCGATTCTAAATCACCACTTCAAGCCCTATCATCACTGTACCCTAACAATAATAGAATAAAGTATAAACTTGAAAGAAGCGTAGGGACAGTGAAGCACAAATTAGTACAAAATTGAATCGAGAATATATTGACACATTGCTTCACTCACACTGTTTATTCACAGGACATGTTTCAAGAGCTCTTGCTCCTATCCTCAGCTGATACTCGACTAGTGCAAGTCGGACATCTTTGACAAGTACATCACGCCATCTATTGACAATACGGAGAAAGAAGGAACCACTACAACTTGCACTAGTCGAGATCAGCTGAGGATAGGAGCAAGAGCTCTTGAAACATGTCCTGTGAATAAACAGTGTGAGTGAAGCAATGTGTCAATATATTCTCTATTCAATTTTGTACTAATAATAGAATACTTGAAATTTACAATTCATTACGAATACTACAAGGTCTAAAAAAAGAAATACACTTCCAGTGGATTCCATCCCACTGTGGAATTACAGGCAGTGAAATAGCAGATTCCTTGGCAAAAAAAGGAACACAAATAAAACAAAGCTGCCAACAAAAAAACCTCATTCCACACATCAAAGCTACATATAAACAATAGAATCAACTTATTCTGGAAAGAAGAATGCAAAGAAAACAGTACCAACAAGCAATGGAAAATTCTACAAGGAAGTAAAAATCCCATTACAGACTACCCAAGAAGCAGTACTGTTGCTATCTTACGACTGATTACTGGCCACGACTGTTTGGCCGCTCATGTACACAGGATTAATATTTTTAAATCCCCGACCTGCATACTGTGTAGGGACCTGAACTCATTGATGGATGGAGATCATCTGCTCCAGTGTAGTGCCCTGACAAAAACAGATGGAGAACTAACAGCACAACTAGTCACACGTTATTGGGAGACCAGAAGGAAAATGGAAATTCTCCAACTCCATGAGCATTGGCAACCAACCAACCATATTTTAAATACTGTATGACTGATGTAGCTGTAAATAAATTCAGATAAGTTGAACTTATTTTCGGAGAAAATAGTAGCTACAAACAATCATTTCCCAAGAAAATGAGGACCAGTATTCTGACAGTGTTGCTGTTAGTATTTGGGATATCTACATTGGTAACAGACATTCACCGAGAGGTTTCCATCCCTTCTTGACGTTGTTGTTGATAGGGGGGAGAGGAGCTCTTTATACTCCAGGTATTGTCCTATGGAAAGAACCCTGGAGTCTTCCATTGTCTCGTGGGTGATAGAGGCTGGAATCTTCGGACTCTTGGGTAGACCTTGCACTTACATTCACATATAAGCAACTACAAAAACTTTCTAGTATACTTACTGATATCGAAAGGATGTGAAAGAATTTTAGATATGTTGCCTGTGGAACAGGGTGAGAATAAGATTTAATAGTATAATCATGAAATATTTTATGTTCTATTTAAATACTTGAATTATAAAGAGTAAATATGTTTTCAGGATTTAAAAACCTTAAGTTTTAAAACCCTATATGTAAGTAAAGTAAACACACATTTAAAAACCACTGGACCAGGTAAGTAAGCCAGTGCCTAACCAAGTGCTTGTAACTGTAACTGTGTCTACAGCCGTATGTTAATTTTCAACATTAAAAGTCATTAAAAAATTAACTCTTAATAAGAATTGGGCCGTCAAATATTTTAGATTACGAGATTAGAGACTTCAAGGAGATACATCACAAGGGATTAACTAAAATGTTATTTATATATTATTTATATATTTGTTTGTTTGTTTATTTTTTATTTTTATGGACATAACAGGCCTAAGCCCAGTTACTGTGCTCTTCATAAAAGTAAGTAACACACAGGAATTTGCATACTACTTTACACAAGAAACAAACAAAGAATAAATGAACATAAAATAATACAGAGAAGTAAATAAGAAATAAATAAGAAACAACAATAATAAAAAGAAAAATGAACTTACTATGTTAAGTATCATACAATTTCAGTAATTATATTTCTTCTTCTTCTTCTTCTTCTTCTTCTTCTTCTTCTTCTTCTTCTTCTTCTTCTTCTTCTTCTTCTTCTTCTTCTTCTTCTTCTTCTTCTTCTTCTTCTTCTTCTTCTTCTTCTTCTTCTTCTTCTTCTTCTTCTTCTTCTTCTTCTTCTTCTTCTTCTTCTTCTTCTTCTTCTTCTTCTTCTTCTTCTTCTTCTTCTTCTTCTTCTTCTTCTTCTTCTTCTTCTTCTTCTTCTTCTTCTTCTTCTTCTTCTTCTTCTTCTTCTTCTTCTTCTTCTTCTTCTTCTTCTTCTTCTTCTTCTTCTTCTTCTTCTTCTTCTTCTTCTTCTTCTTCTTCTTCTTCTTCTTCTTCTTCTTCTTCTTCTTCTTCTTCTTCTTCTTCTTCTTCTTCTTCTTCTTCTTCTTCTTCTTCTTCTTCTTCTTCTTCTTCTTCTTCTTCTTCTTCTTCTTCTTCTTCTTCTTCTTCTTCTTCTTCTTCTTCTTCTTCTTCTTCTTCTTCTTCTTCTTCTTCTTCTTCTTCTTCTTCTTCTTCTTCTTCTTCTTCTTCTTCTTCTTCTTCTTCTTCTTCTTCTTCTTCTTCTTCTTTCTCTTCTAAAACTTCCTTAGTTTTACCACCATTCTGGTATTAGGGATTCTTGTTCCTCTGTCCCTTATGCCTTTAGGCATCAGGTTGAGAAACAGAAACTTTGGATCAGATAGGAAACCCAGGATGGGTGATCAGCCTGATGCTTGGTATGAGAGTGAGAGAAGCAGTTGACAGAATAAGGACAAAATGAATAAAAGGAAAGGAGCAATTAGTGAATGATGGTGGCGGAAACTGGAGATCCTGGAGAAAACCTACCCTTGCACCATATTGTCCACCAGAAATCTCACATGCAGTCGCCTGGGATCAAACCAGCCTAGGTGAGAGTCAAGAAGCCTAACCACTTGGCCACAGTGCAACCCATTAATTATATTAATCTGCAGAAAAAGAAGTATAATTGCTATAGAAACTCTAATATTCTGTACTTGTAGACATGTTTATTCCTCATTTCACTTTTAATTTTATATGGAGCCAAATAATCATTTTCAACATTAAAGCTTATTTATAAAAAGAAATATCCATAAAGTAACTCTTAATAATGCATTTGGCCTTCACATTTCCTGGAGGGATGTCACCATTCCTAAATTCTGCAAACTGCAAAGGAGGGGTAATTAAATTATATATGATTTAGTGTGTTTTCTATTGGCCAACTTCTGAATTGGTCAATCAGTTATTTACGTCACCGTAGGTCAATGTTAAGTAAGATAAGAGCCCAAAAGACCATGGGAGGGAGAAGATTATGTAATACAGTATAATTAGAGAATATGATGTCGCAACATATTGTGTCAAAACAGCTGATGCTTGGAGAAATCATTTTTCATTTCAAGGCAAAGGCATTGCATAGATGTGAATTGGCTGCAAGTACAAAATAGCAGAGAGAAAACAATAACAATACTATTTTGTAACTGAGTGATGTATAAATTTCATTAGTATTATTTGGATATACTGTACTTTATGTTAATCAAAATTCTTAAAAGCTATTTTATGCTAATTCTCTTACTCAGTCAATTCACACATCACTACATTAAACTGCTGAGTTTCCATGAAGCTCAGTGTCAAAAATAGTGATTGATTAGCATTTGGGCCCCTAAAGACAAATGTCTTTAAATCCAATATCTGTTACTTCCTTTGTTCTTTTTTTATTTTATACCCATCATCTTTTTCCCCATAGTTCCTTACTGTAAATTTATATATCTATTATGTACTAGTATATGTAAAAGAAAATATGCATAATCACAGTGTGAGGAAAGAAAAACATAATTACAATACAAGAAACATAAACAAATTGGATATGCCATATCATAGACTAAGCAAGACAAGTAAATACTATAAACTGATAGTTATAAAGCTTTTTAATGTCCTACCGAATTTAAGAATAAAGTACATACATGGCTAGTAGAAAATCCTGTATATGATATTCATGAATTTGAAGAGCTGGACAAAGATAATATATGAGCAAAATTTTAGAAATAATGCACATAGTCAGCTGTAAGTGATAAAGTATATTGTAAATTGTGTATTTACCTAATAATTGATCAATAAATTGAATTGATTGTGAATGGTACCACATTTTTGTTCTTAATTTCTCTCTAAGAACATGGTCTCTTCCCATTCTAACAATATATGGCAATTACTGTCTTGTAAGCTGCAAAAATACACATTTTCCTAAACCTGCCCTTCTTCTTAGGTTTTTTATTTATATAACTTCTGCTTTAGTCCATGTAAAATCTTCTTTTGTTGTTTTAGTACTCTGTTCACCGAGCAGGATGGCTCAGGCAGTTTCGTCTGTGGCCTGCATTCGGGAGGCCCAGGTTTGATTCCCGTGGCTGACCTACCTGACCCATGGGTTTTGTCGGGGGGTTTCCCGGGTTGCTAGGCGAATGCTGGGTAGGTTAATTACATCCCCCGAATTTCCTGTCCCTCCATTTCATCTCCATTATCATTTCATGTCATCTCTCCTCTGGTGCTCTCTGTCAGGGTAGAAGTGTCAGCCGTTGTCTCGGTGGTGCATGGCAGGATGATATGCTCTGAGGAAAACTACTTCCTCCTCCGGTAGGTCGGTTGCTGGTCTCCGCTCCTCTGCTGGGACCATTTCGGGACCGCCAGCCAGGGACCTTTGGGGCTCGGATCGCCTGCCTTGGTACCATTAGGGCTCGGCTGTTGGAATCGTTGCTGTCCTGCTGTAGGGGAGCAAGTTCGTTGTCCTGGCCTGTCGGGGGAAGTCTCTATCCAAGTAAACTGTAGGGACCCTACCCTCTGTACTGTCGTGGCTCCTTGGGTCGGCCGTCCTCTGTCTCCTTCGCCTCATCCTTCCTCCTGGGGGTGCCCCACTTGGGGGCATAGGAACAATGGGCCCAGTATGGTGGCATACATACCGAATCCCCTCTATAATGAAATCCCAATCCCATTCTGTTCAACATAATATTGCCTCTACATACTGTTTGCAATTGTCTGTATATACTCACCAAAGTTTTGAAATTAAAACTAACAGATACATCTTGACTTCAGTATCTTCAGTTCTTAATTTAATCAATTTCTAATAGCTCTCTAGCTCTTCAAACTTCTCTGAAACCAAATGTTGTGAACAATTTTTGGACACTATTACATCACGCAGCTTATGAATATTGAAAACAGCATCAGGTTTAGTTCAGACATATCTGCATAGTGTAATGTTGCAAAGTAATCTTTATTTCCATTTCAATTACAAATTATACATTTACATACTTATTACTACACTGAGTTGCTGCTTACCCTTGGGCCCAATAGACTCAAACTCTGAGGTTGTCGAGCTAATGGGTCCCTATTAGCATCTTATCTAAAATAACTTCATTTTCATCATATTTACTTACCTTCCTCAACCATTTGGCTCTTACTTTGGCCAAAATGTTCCCAATTTAAATTAAATTTTTCCTACTTTTTACACTCATTAACTTCATTGCTTGAATTTCTTTTGGTAGCCTTGCCCATTCTGTTTTACCTATCTTATCCCTAAGTAATCTAATTTCTTCACATTCTAAAAGCAAATGCCATTCTTTATCCCTTTGATGACACAATGGGTATTTCTCCAGATACCTCCCTCTTCCCAAACCCTTCAGTTTCACCACCCCTGTTCTGGCCCATGCAAAGCATTCTGTTGCTGCTTTATCACAAATATCAATGTATTTTTCCCTGTTCCACATCACTTTCATCTCTCTATAAACTTCCAGTAAGCTCTTCAAGTTGAAGCTTCCTAATATTCCTTGCCTTTCAATATCTTCCGTTCTTAACCTAAATTCTTTCCAAAATCCACTTTGCAATAATTCCCGGTTTTCCCACATGACACCAAACCCTATCATTGCAAAGTAATTCAGAGTAAAAATCTAAATTAGGTTCACTTGCCTGGAGAAAGTTTTCCTTGGGTTGTTATCCTAGAAAGATAAATGTTTTGTAACTTGCCACACATTAGACTCCAATGTTATTTGGGCACACTCTCTCTCTTTCTTCTCTCTCTAGTGATAATAAAAGAGTACATTCATCATCGTCATCATTATCATCATCATCATCATCATCATCTTCATCATCATCATCATATTCATTATTGCTGTATGTATTTAACTACATTACATGTAACAGGTACATATCTTCTGTTGTACTTGGAGATTCTTAATGTTACAGGATTCTATGTATCTAAAACCTAGTTATTTGTTTATATAGTTGTGAGTTGTTTACTACATTTTGGATCAGTTCTGGAGTTTTATATTAGTATGTACCTCATTCTAAGTGTTCATCAGAATAATTTCAGAAATTCTTTCCCTCTGTTTCCAGAAATATTCAAAATCAAAATATCTTATATCAAATTATCCAACTTCTCACTGAGCATAATGGCTCAGCCAGTTTTGCCTGTGATCCTCATTCAGGATATCCAGATTTGATTCCCGTGGTTAGCTTGCCTTATCAATGGTTTCTTTCGGGGGTTTCCCATGTTGCCAAGTGAATGCTGGGTAGGTTAATTACATCCCCCAAATTTCCTGTCCCTACATTTAATTTCCACTATCATTTCACATCATCTTACATAAAGTGGTCTCTTTCAGGGTAGAAAGTGTCAGCAAGAGTCTCAGCGCTGTATGGCTGACTGGCCTGGTGGATTGTTTCAGAACCGTGCTTGGTAGGATACCGGTTGTAATGGCCTGCCGGAGAGTTTCCTTTCTTTAACTGTCCTCTTATACCACCACATGGTGTCAGGGTATTCTTGCTCCTCCTAATCCTTATGTCCATAGGCGGTGGGTTGAGGAATGAAATCTCTGGATCAGTGAGAAAGAGAATCCAGGATAGGTGATAGTCCGATGCCTGGTATAAGTGGGAGAGATGTGGATGTCAGCATGAGGGCAAGATGAGTGATAGGAAAGATGATGATGGAGCAATTGGTGGAATGCTGGTGGGGGAACTGGAGGACCCATAGAAATCCCACCCCAGCACGGTGTTGTCTACCACAATCTCACTTTGTGGTTGCCTGGAATCAAAACCTGGCCACCTTGGTGAGAGCCAAGTGGTCTTGGGGAGTTTCCAACTGGTCAATTATAGGGTCCCTGCCCTCTACACCGTCTTGACTCCTTGGGACAGCCACCCTCTGTTTTATCTTGCCTCATCCTCCCTCCTGGGGATGCCCCTCTTGGGGCATAGGCATAATAGATCTAGTCTGGTCACAGTGCCGAATCCCATCCATAGCATAATGCAAATCCAACCCAAAAAAACTTTAAACTCTACAAAATTATCATTTAAATTACTTAAGCACAACACAAATTCATCTATGTTTTGGTTACTTGAGATTTTCATTAGTGATAAGTGTTCTGCTCTTTGCTGATTTGTGCATAAATGTAGACAATGAAACCATCACATGACTTTGCTGAACGTGACCATTTCATACATTATACTGCAAAAAGTGTTGTAAATATGACAACAGGGTACCATAATTATCAAGCCTACAGCAGGTCATTAATGTCAAACCCTAATCATAACAGTTGAAAGAATACTGTTTATGAAGATGGCTCAACATAATTCCTTATCTCTTAGCTGTTACTGCTTGGTAACAAATTGCAAAAGGGAGGAGTGCTAAATCATGATGATAAAACTGGGGTATATCAGCTGCAAAATCTCTTTCTGCTTCTCAGTAAAAGTAAAGCCTTGTTCTGGTCAATTCCAACAGATTTGAAGTAAGTTTTACTTTGGCAACTTATGTAGGGTTATTGGTTACCTAGTTAACATTAAGGAGTTTTAATGACATTAATAAAAGCTTTTAAAATTAGTAGCACAATATCATGTTAAAAACAACTAAATGTAGCTTAACCTTACATTTGGAACCCAATTAAAATTTTAAAGTATTTAAAATCATATATCCTGGAAAGTAGAAGATTAAGTGAATTTATATTTTATTTAGAGGATATAATTTTTGTAATTCTGACTTTATTACTTCTTTGTATTAAAAAAAGGGACTTTAGGGCCTTATTGATAGTTATTTTACACTTATATAGCTAATTTTAAGGTAGGAAATATAATTATTTCAGTAAAAGCCTGCACTGTTATTATTTTTTATACTTTCAGTTTATAATTAAAAGAAAAATAGCATTTCAACTTTAGCAAGTATAAATGATTGGGAACCAATTATATTTGCTTTATGTCATTATACAATGCAAATTTATACATTTTAATAACAAAAATACTAATTATGTGTAATCAGATATATTTTGTATTCTTGTATAAAGGTCTTGTGTTATTACTTTTATAGAAAATGTATTAAAAAATGGTTAGGTTGTTTTGCAGCTTTAAAACTTTACACATCTTCTCCAAAAGATGCAATATAATGCTGGAAACTATAGCATTAGGGGCATTCCATTAGATTGGTAATATCATGTTTATATGACTGTCTAAAATATGTTGTAAACTCCCATAAAAAGACAAAAATATAAGTATTCATGAACATAATATTAGAACAAAGGAAAATTACTTTATAAATAGATTAAGAGGTTTATTAAAACAATACATGTATTGAAAGTAAGACAAAATGTTTATACAATCTTTTACCTCATTGGATTAAAAATAAAACAAATTAAACGTTATCTTATATCAAGATTTAACTGTATTGGAACACCACAGTGAAGCGAAAAATTATTAAATTTTAGATGAGTCGTATTTTTTACACATCTGTTTCACTTTCGTACCTATTTTGAGGACATGTTTCGCAAATCATCGTTTGCATCGTTTGTCGTAGATGCAAACGATGATTTGCGAAACATGTCCTCAAAATAGGTACGAAAGTGAAGCAGATGTGTAAAAAATACGACTCATCTAAAATTTAATAAACGTTATCTTATTAAAAATGCCTAATATACAGCAGAAGAATTTAAAATTACAAAAGCAAGTAGTGGTTATGTATAAAGACTAAAATTGAGTCATACCTCTTAAAACTTGTAACTTCACTCACGTCCTTTTACAAAATCAGGAACGTTTTCGAAACTGTTGCAGTCTCATCATCAGCTGATTAGCGACTCGTCACAGTTGGTTGTTGTCTGGATCTCTTGTAATTGGCTCCCTTCTCGGAAGATTCTTTACATAAGTTCAGTAGACGACTCACTGATGGCACATCAAAATTTAGAATATATGTCATCAAGTGATGACATCTGAAATTTCAGATTACATCGAACTTACCAAATTATGCATAGAACAGAATTTCTTCCAGTTTCAAACAAAATATTTCCATCAAACTTCTGGTTTAGCAATGGGCAACCCCTTATCACCCTTCCTGGCTGATCTGTACATGAGTGCACTGGAAATAAGGATCACTAAAGGTTTCCCATGGATGTTCAAACTCTGGCAAAGATATGTAGATGACATATTTGCCATAGTGCCAAAACAACACATCAGTGATGCACTAAAACTTTTAAATATTCAAGAAAAAAGCATCAAGTTCACTGTAGAAGTTGAAAAAGACGAGTATTTACCATTTTTAGATCTAAAAATAATCAGAAATAAAAATAGAATAAACTTTGGCATTTACAGAAAACCAACACAGACAGACAACTACATAAAAGCTAATGGCTACAATCCAAGATCCCACAAACAGGCAATCTTTAATAGTTTAGCACACAGACTGGTCAACATCCCTCTCACAGCAGAAGAATACAAAATAGAATACAACAAAATTATTGAAATAGCACAGAAAAATGACTTTCCCAAATCACTAGTAGACAAAAAAGTGAACTTAGCAAAAAAGAAGAAACTACTAAAGGAAACCACAACCCTCTCAGCTACAGAAACTAAAATGATCTTCAAAAAATTCACTTACCATCCATGGGCCTTTGATAAATTCAAAAAAGTCTTCAAAAAACAAAACATTCAACTAGCTCCAGTGAACCATTACTCCTTAAAAAACCTAATTTGCTCAAACATCAAAGATGCCATTCCATCTAACAAAAAATCTGGTATATATCAAATTGAATGCTATGACTGTAGTCAAATTTATATTGGAAAAACCAAAAGAAATTTAGAAACAAGAGCAAAGGAACACTTTAGGAACATAAAGTACAAACAATTAGAAAAATCAGCAGTTGCCACGCATTTTTGGGAAAAAAACCACAACATAAATCCAGAACCAAAATTACTAAAACATACAGCAGGAAAAGAAGAGCTGTCCACATGGGAACAAATCTTTATTTAAAAAAATAGGAACAAAGTATTCAATTTCGACATCCCCCAGAAAGATTTGTTCAGCAAGTTCCTCGGACCGCCACCAGAGGAGACCGAAGACAAAATATTGCCAGCTACACCAATGAGAACTAGTCGATGTCCGGCTGAAGATAGAGGGAAGCCCTCAGAAACCGGTTCCGGGAAAATTTAAAAGTGAGTGTTGTTTTGTGTTATTAATCGACTCCCAATTAACTTAATTTATACAACAACACTGTTTTCAACACTTCCATGAAAGGATTTATCTCAGAAATTGTTTAACATTACAACAAAATTGACCTAAATTGTACATTTTAACAAAATGTCTCTGCCCCCCACCCGATTATATTAAGATTTTGTCTGTCTTCAGGTTGTTAGTTATGCAGAGTTTGGTTCAGAATGCAGAGGAACTTCAGAGGCTATTCCCAGGAAATTTAAGATATATATTTCTTATGTTAATCTTAAACATTTCATTCAATAATAATTGCTATAGCATTTTTTAGAGTATCATAATTTTGGAAACTTTTTCCATGTAAAGGATAATTTGGGGTTGGGCAATTTTCTTCAAAGTCTTTGTTGCATCCTTGGAAGATGTTGATACAGTTTTTAACCAACTTAGATTTTAGTATTGCTGACCACAGATGCACCTATGAACCTTTTTCTAACAAGGTAGGTTTTCCACCATACAAATTGTAAGTGAAACATATATACTTGTCTTCATTGGTATCGAATGTTACTCCTGAAAATTTCTGTTACAGACAAATTTCCATTTAAGGTTTTTCCATTTCACCTGACATAAAAGCACCTTGGACAATTTTCCTCCTGAACATTTCTCACCTTTTAAACACAATGACTTATTCAGTAACACATGGAAGAATAATCCTGCCTTGTCACCGTTTCCTATGTTTCCAGGTTTGTATCCTTCAGTTATTGAAGGTAGTTTAGCAATCTATGAACGATGGTTTCAGTGTCAATGCGATTCGATTTACCATAAAGTTTGTTAAAATATATCTGATGTCTTTTGTGGAACCTTCCATTATGTGCTTTGAATTCAGTCTTGTTTAGTCTTTCAGCTACCTTTTTAAGTATATTCCTGTAACATAGGTCCCGGTATGCTGTGATATTTTGCCCTAACACTAACGAACTAATCACATGCTATTTCATTGATGCCCTGGTTTTCAGTTTTCTTAAGCTCTCTCTTTATTTTCCCATTAGCACAATTTTACCATCACTTCAGAATTTCCATTTTGTTCTTTAGAATCTCATAAACTTTAGTTTTGCCTATGTTGATCTGCTTTACACTCAATTTATCTCTTTCACTGGCATAAATCACCTTTGTTCTCGTGTTAAGATCTAATACAATTCTTGTTTTTAAAGCCATGGTGACTATAGGAAATAAATACCACCTCTGTCTAAGTTTAGAGCTGTACTGTTATGCTGTCTGACAAGTCATTACAGGGGGAATTGGAAAGGAAAGACAGTCAGCCGTGCTCATTATTGTTAAAAATAACTGTGCATTGAAGGATGACTGTGACAGGTTTCTCAGTATTTGTACCTTTATTATGCACCCTCGTCCTAGATAAGTCAGACAGCAGCAATATGGTTATGTTTTAACTGAAACGTCATGTACTTGGAGCAGGCAATGCACATTTTCACAGGGTGCTTGAAAATTGTCTGAACTCTGCATTCCAGAACTGGAAATTTTCCGTTAAAATGTGTACTTTGATTTCTGTTTAATATAGGGAATTTAGCACACTTTTCATCCCTAAATGCATAGGGTGTCAACTTATACATATGCACACAAATTATGATAATGCACTAAAGGAATATCTAATATACCAAAAAGATATAGCAGGTAAAGAGAATTACTTTGGAGAGATGGAAAAACTGTTAAAAGAAATTGGAAAGTTGGCAACTCAGTGAAAATAATTCAGTAGGTTTTGAAAAGATAAGATACATAGGCTGGATGGAAAATATTGAGTGGCAAAATGTTTTTGTGTTTGTATATAATGGGTCCAGGAAATTTAAACTACGAATATAACTTTTCCCAACTCAGCCACACATCAACATGGCCCACCATGCTGATGACGTACTCGTATTTTGCAGGCCTTCAACCTCGTGCCTCATACCAGAGTGACTCCAGTGTTGGCATATGTCTATTAATTTGGAGAAGAGCTATGTCATTGAAGAATCATGAGGAAATTCAATAATCTACCAGGCAATGAAATTGGATAGCGACTTAACTCATCAGAGATCTCTGTACACAAGAGCAAGGGGCAATTGCCTTTCTGTATACCATACTGAGGTCTGGGATGTCTGTTTGCCTTAAGTTTCACCTGTTCTGAATGCTCATAGTCCCTCTCATGTTATACGCATAACAAATCTGGGGTATGCGTGCAAACAGCTAGCTTATGTGGTTACAACAGGCACAGAAAAGAGAACTTAGATCTTATTCTGTTGGCCACTCCTTCCCCATGAGACTGCTTCACAAAGCCTCATCTCTTCTGTATTTGAAGAATGAAGTAAGGCATTAGGTAAAAATATTCTGTGCCATTATTTTAGTTAATTGATGGAAATTAATCATTTCTTCATACTAGCTGTAAATAGGCTAAGTTTTTGATAGAGTCAACATGAAAAATTCAATGCCACGGCCAGGATTTGAACCATGGATCTCCTGGTTTATGTCCAGTCGCTCTAACCCACTGAGCTACCATGGCCAACTTGCCATGACATTAAATTCTCCATTTGACACGTATATACTATGCCAGTTTACTATTACATCAAAGTACCCCAGTTAAATCTTTAGAGGATTAAGATCCAGATAACACTAGGGAAAATTCAAACAGCAGCTGAAGCTGAGCGCTGTATAATTTCCTGATTGAGCTGATTAATAAAACCTTTTTAAACCACTTCTTGAGCTGTAAAACAACTTGAGCTGCACTTACATTAAAAATTAGGACATGTTTCAAGGACCCCGCGTCGTCATCATCAGCTGATGTTCAACTAGTTCTTCAGGTGACCGCCTTCCTCTCCTGGCACTGTTCAATGAGTTGAATGACGTCATCTACTATCAGTATTTCAAAGTTCATGGCTCTCTTTTTATTCTTCAAAATGTATATATTTTCCCTGGAATTATTACACTAGTTTTTTTCTCTATCCAGGTTTCCACAACCATTAATATATCACAAGTTTTTAGCACATTATAGATTTCCCCACTGCACACTTTCTCCCAAAGCCCGTCTACATTCCAACCCCCAATGGATAATGCGAATCCCTATGCTTCATCTTTCCTTTTGAACCTCCACCTTTCTAAGTTCATCTGGCTCCTGGTGCGCACACGGTCTTTCACTTCCAGGATACTTCCTGATGGCGTTGACACCACTTGTAAGTCGCCTAAATTCTGCTCAATCTCAGCCGTTCTCAAACTACTTGACACGATATGAGCTTCCCCCATCAGCTGATCTCCTTGCGTGTCATTTAGCTGTTGTGATTCGACTCGCTCGGTCCTGTGTTCGGTCCGTACGTGTGACGTCACTGGTGACGTATCTTCTCTTTCCCTCGTCAGCACCGCTGACTCTGGCTTCCTCGCAGGTGACGTATGCTCCGTTTCCGTAGTTCGACCACGTGCCAGTTGGACATTCCTGTCGTAAGTTAGGGCGAGAAGGTTTTGCTTGGGCGAGAACAGGAGTGAGAAACTTGAAAAGGTATAGGTCAAGAGAGGGAGCTAGATAAATGTCCATTGTGTGAAGAAGAGACTGCAGGTTTCCATTGTATATTAAATTGTAGTCAAACAAAGATATGCAGAGAGCAGGCTTGGCTACGTAAATGGGACAATTTGGGGGGTGAAGTAGTAATTAGAAAAATGTTGTCAGTAAAAGGAGAAAAGAACAGGAGAAATATAGGGAATTATTTTGGGAAAGTTAAAGAGAGATGGCTAAGAACAATTAAGAGAAAAATTTAGAGTGGGATAGGTGAAATGGCAGAAAGTGTAAAAAGGAGCAGAGGGCCTCCAATACACAAAAACCTAGGGTTAGGTGTATGGGGACCGAATTATTTTTCAATGGTGGGCAACATGATAACATGATAGGATTTTCGAGATTTAGGAATATATGGCATATTTCAGTATGGATTTTATAATTTGTAATCTTGATTTTGTATTTCCATTTGTTGATGTAAAATATATTTTCCCAAACTGCTAATTCCCAATACTTTTTTGCCGGCACAAAAAGTTTTATGTCTTTGGAAATATTATGATTTTTTCACCAGAAATCATTCCTCCCTCTTTCTCCCTCTTCTAATATAAAAGCAAAATGTCACCCTGCAAATACCTATCCCAAATAATCCTTTAGAGGGAGGGCACACAGTAACAACATTCAGACTGAATAATCAGAGATGTAGAGTATTATGATCAATTTGGAAGATTAGGTTTTGCACACATGCATATAAATTCATAATCATCATAATCATATTCATAATATTGATAATGATCATTATGAAACAGATTAGGAAAAGATTTTAAAGAAGGATGCACCATACATGAGAAAGGATCTTAAAGTTCAAACTGATGAAAACCAGAGCTATAGTATCTGATATGAAAATAAGAGAAATTGAAATACATAGTAGTTGGTAGAAATCAAAATAGAAATAAGTAATAAAATGGAAGTTTTAGTCAAAGCAAGTGATAAGTAAATATGTTAAATAACAACTTGTATATAGTAAACTTTGAAGTGAATAACTTCATAAGTAACACGGAGTTGAAAAACGAACGCTTCACTAATTTCTACTTACATGTAATACTATTTTTGCAGACATCTTTGAAGCATATGTACTATATATAAGTAAAATTCAATGAAGCATTAAGTGTTAATTTTGACTCCATGTTATAAAAGGAGTAAAAGTTTCCATTGGGCAGTAAAGAGAAAGAGAAAATACTTATGATAGTGATCTTACATTTTAGACATTATTTTATCTTAGGATTTAAGAAGAGGATGAGTTAAATCATTTATTAAATATATTATTTGTTATATTTTAAATATATTTTGATAAGCGGTTTTGTGTGGCAAAGTGTGAACACCTGGTATTTTGTTTTGGATAAGCTCACAGTCATTTCATTATCTGAACACTACATAACTGGTGTTCGGATAACGAAATGACGGTGAACTTATCCAAAACAAAATACCAAGTGTTCACACTTGCCACACAAAACCACTTATCAAAATAACACTAAATGGTGAGCAACTAACAGAAACAGAAAATTATAAATATCTAGGCATAACACTCGATTCTAAATTATCTTGGAAAACCCACATTAATGAAACCATAGAAAATACCACTCAGAGATCAACAACACTCAAAAGACTAGCTGGTAGCAAATGGGGGTCCTCTGTCAATACACTCAACACCACCTATAAAAGTTACATCAAACCAGCACTCCTCTATGGAAGCGAGGTGATACTTACAGCAAGTCAAAGTAAACTAGCACAACTTGAAACATTACAGAACCAAGCACTCAGACTAATAATGGGAGCAGTCAAATCAACACCAATTACTGCAATGCAAATTGCTACAAATAACTTGCCAATTAAATATGAAATGGAAAAACAGAATCTCCTCCTAAATGAAAAACTGCAAAGACTCCCCTTTAATACTTACTGGAAGCACTACAAAAGCAGAGAAAGGACCTTAAAAACACAAGAAGGATTTATGCAGAAAGCCTATAACCTACAGAGAAAATACAACCTTGAAGACACAAACAAAATTGAACATCTCCCACTTCCAATCTGCCCTCTATCACAACCTAAAATAAATAGCAGAGTAAACCTTCTGCAAAATCGAGAGTCAAAAAGGGATGTAAGTGCAGAAACACTTAAAATGCTAGTTCTAGAAACAATTAAAACTTATTATCCACAAGACTCATGGCTACACATATACACAGACGGCTCCCTATTTGACAAAGAAAGTAATGCTGGAGCAGGAATACATAGTAAAATATTCAATTTTTATGTTTGGGCACACTAGCAACCCACTATGATGGAGAATTAGAAGCAATCAACACCTCGTACAAAATTGAATCGAGAATATATTGACACATTGCTTCACTGTCCCTACGCTTCTTTCAAGTTTATACTTTGAATCAACACCTCGCTGAAACAACTTTTCAACCATGTGAACTCTTTCTCTAATGCAGTGATTCTAAGCGATTCTAAATCACCACTTCAAGCCCTATCCTCACTGTACCCTAACAATAATAAAATACTTGAAATTTACAGTTCATTATGAATACTACAAGGTCTAAAAAAAGAAATACACTTCCAGTGGATTCCATACCACTGTGGAATTACAGGCAATGAAATAGCAGATTCCTTGGCAAAAAAAGGAACACAAATAAAACAAAGCTGCCAACAAAAAACCTCATTCCACACATCAAAGCTACATATAAACAATAGAATCAACTTATTCTGGAAAGAAGAATGCAAAGAAAAAAGTACCAACAAGCAATGGAAAATTCTACAAGGAAGTAAAAATCCCATTCCAGACTACCCAAGAAGCAGTACGGTTGCCATCTTCCGACTGATTACTGGCACGACTGTTTGGCCGCTCATCTACACAGGATTAATATTTTTGATTCCCCGACCTGTACACTGTGTAGGGACCCGAACTCATTGATGGATGGAGATCATCTGCTCCAGTGTAGTGCTCTGACAAAAACATATGGAGAACTGACAGCACAACTAGTCACACGTTATTGGGAGGCCAGAAGGAAAATGGAAATTCTCCAACTCCATGAGCATTAGCAACCAACCAACCAACCATATTTTAAATTCTATATGACTGATGTAGCTGTAAATAAATTCAGATAAGTTGAACTTATTTTCGGAGAAAATAGTAGCTACAGCAATCATTTCCCAAGAAAATGAGGACCAGTATTCTGACAGTGTTGCTGTTAGTATTTGGGATATCTACATTGGTAACAGACATTCACCGAGGTTTCCATCCCGTCTTGACGTTGTCGATGGGGGGAAGGAGCTGTTTAGACTTCAGGTATTGTCCTATGGAAAGAACCCTGGAGTCCTCCATTGTCTCGCGGGTGATAGAGGCTGGAGTCTTCAGACTCTTGGGTAGACCTTGCACTTACATTCACATATAAGCAACTACAAAAACTTTCTAGTATACTTACTGATAGCGAAAGGATGTGAAAGAATTTTAGATATGTTGCCTGTGGAACAGGGTGAGAATAAGATTTAATGAAATATTTTATATCCTATTTAAATACTTGAATTATAAAGAGTAAATATTTTTATCAGGTTTAAAAACCTTAAGTTTTAAAACCCTATATGTAAGTAAAGTAAATGCACATTTAAAAACCACTGGGCCAGGTTTGAACCCATGGCATTGGGATCAGTAAGCCAGTGCCTAACCAAGTGCTTGTAACTGTAACTGTGTCTACAGTTGTATGTTAATTTTCAACATTAAAAGTCATTAAAAAATTAACTCTTAATATGAATTGGGCCTTCAAATATTCTAGATTACGAGATTAGAGAATTAAAGGAGATACATCACAAGGGATTAGCTAAAATGTTATTTATATATTATTTTTTTATTTGTTTGTTTGTTTATTTATTTTTAATTTTTATGGACATAACAGGCCTAAGCCCAGTTACTGCGCTCTTCATAAAAGTAAGTAAAACACAGGAATTTGCACACTACTTTACACAAGAAAAAAACAAAAAATAAATGAACATAAAATAATACAGAGAAGTAAACAGGAAATAAATAAGAAATAACTATAATAAAAAGAAAAATGAAGTATGGTAAGTATGGTATGTATCATACAATTTCAGTAATTATATTTCTTCTTCTTTTTCTTCTTTCTCTTCTAAAACTTCCCTAGTTTTACCACCATTCTGGTATTAGGGATTCTTGTTCCTCTGTCCCTTACGCCTTTAGGCATCAGGTTGAGGAACAGAAACTTTGGATCAGATAGAAAACCCAGGATGGGTGATCAGCCCGATGCTTGGTATGAGAGTGAGAGAAGCAGTTGACAGAATGAGGACAAAATTAATAAAAGGAAAGGAGCAATTGGGGGAAACTGGAGATCCTGGAGAAAACCTAACCCTGCACCATATTGTCCACCAAAAATATCACATGCAATTGCCTGGGATCAAACCAGCCTAGGTGAGAGTCAAGAAGCCGAACCACTCGGCAACAGTGCAACCCATTAATTATATTAATCTGCAGAAAAAGAAGTATAATTACTATAGAAACTCTAACATTCTGTACTTGTAGACAAAATGTTTATTCCTCATTTCACTTTTAATTTTATATGGAACCAAATAATCATTTTCAGTATTAAAGCTTATTTACAAAAAGAAATATCCATAAAGTAACTCTTAATAATGCATTTGGCCTTCACATTTCCTGGAGGGATGTCACCATTCCTAAATTCTGCAAACTGCAAAAGAGGGGTAATTATATATGATTTAGTGTGTTTTCTATTGGCTAACTTCTGAATTGGTCAATCAGTTATTTACGTCACCGTAGGTCAATGTTAAGTAAGATAACAGCCCAAAAGACCATGGGAGGGAGAAGATTATGTAATACAGTATAATTAGAGAATATGATGTTGCAACATATTGTGTCAAAACAGCTGATGCTTGGAGAAATCATTTTTCATTTCAAGGCAAAGGCATTGCATAGATGGGAATTGGCTGCATGTACAAAATGGCAGAGAGAAAACAATAACAATGCTATTTTGTAACTGCATGATGTATAAATATCATTAGTATTATTTGGATATACTGTACTTTCTGTTAATCAAAATTCTTAAAAACTATTTTATGCTAATCTTATTCAGTCAATTCACACATCACTACATTAAACTGCTGAGTTTCCATGAAGCTCAGACTCAAAAATAGTGATTGAATAGCACTTGGGCCCCTAAAGACAAATGTCTTTAAATCTAACATCTATTTATTACTTCCTTTGTCCTCTGCTTACTAATTTTTCTCTGATTTTGGTTCATATTTTCTCTAAACAATGTCTCATTTTCTCTAGCTTCTTTTTTTATTTTATACCCATCATCTTTTTTCCCCATAGTTCCTTATTGTAAATTTATATATCTATGATGTACTAGTATATGTAAAAGAAAATATGCATAATCACAGTGTGAGGAAAGAAAAACATAATTACAATACAAGAAACATAAACAAATTGGATATGCCATATCATAGACTAAGCAAGACAAGTAAATACTATAAACTGACAGGTATAAAGCTTTTTAATGTCCTACCAAACAGAATATGTAACCTCAGTCTTCAAGAATTTAAGAATAAAGTACACACATGGCTAGTAGAAAATCCTGTATATGTTATTCATGAATTTGAAGAGCTGGACAAAAATAATATATGAACAAATTTTAGAAATAATGCACATAGTCAGCTGTAAGTGATAAAGTATATTGTGAATTGCATATTTACCTAATAATGGATCAATAAATTGAATTGAATTGTGAATGGTACCACATTTTTGTTCTTAATTCCTCTCTAAGAACATGGTCTCTTCCCATTCTAACAATATATGGCAATTATTGTCCTGTAGGCTGCAAAAATACACATTTTCCTAAACCTGCCCTTCTTCTTAGGTTTTTTATTTATGTAACTTCTGCTTTAGTCCATGTAAAATCTTCTTTTGTTGTTTTAGCACTCTGTTCACTGAGCAGGATGGCTCAGGTGGTTTCGTCTGTGGCCTGCATTCGGGAGGCCCAGGTTTGATTCCCGTGGCTGACCTACCTGACCCATGGGTTTTGTTGGGGGTTTTCCCGGGTTGCTAGGCGAATGCTGGGTAGGTTAATTACATCCCCCGAATTTCCTGTCCCTCCATTTCATCACCATTATCATTTCATATAATCTATTCTCTGGTGCTCTCTATCAGGGTAGAAGTGTTGGCGGGTATCTCGGCGGTGCATGGCAGGATGATATGCTCTGAGGAAAACTACTTCCTCCTCCGGTAGGTCAGTTGCTGGTCTCCGCTCCTCTGCTGGGACCATTTCGGGACCGCCAGCCAGGGACCTTTGGGGCTCGGATCGCCTGCCTTGGTACCATTAGGGCTCGGCTGCTGGGCTCATTGCTGTCCCGCTGTGGGGGAGCGTGCCCATTGTCCTGGCCTGTTGGGGGAAGTCTATCCAAGTAAACTGCATGGACCCTGCCCTCTGCACTGTCGTGGCTCCTTGGTCGGCTGCCCTCTGTCTCCTTCGCCTCATCCTTCCTCCCGGGGGTGCCCCACTTGGGGGCATAGGAATAATGGGCCCAGCATGGTGGCATACGTATTGAATCCCCTCCGTAATGAAATCCCAATCCCACTCTGTTCAACATAATGTTGCCTCTGCATACTGTTTTCAGTTGTCTGTATATACTCACTGAAGTTTTGAAATTAAAATTAACAGATACATCTTAACTTCAGTATCTTTAGTTCTTAATTTAATCAATTTCTAATAGCTCTCTAGCTCTTCAAATGTCTCTGAAACCAAATGTTGTGAGCAATTTTTGGACACTTTCACATCACGCAGCTTTGAATATTGAAAACAGCATCAGGTTTAGTTCAGATATATCTCCATAGTGTAATGTTGCAAAGTAATCTTTATTTCCATTTCAATTACAAATTATTATGCATTTACATACTTATTACTACACTGAGTTGCTGCTTACCCTTGGGCCCAATAGATTCAAACTCTGAGGTTGTCGAGCTAGTGGGTCCCTATTAGTATCTTATCTAAAATAACTTAATCTTAATTTTCGTCATATTTACTTATCTTCCTCAACCATTTGGCTCTTACTTTGGCCAAAATGTTCCCAATTCAAATTAAATTTTTCCTACTTTTTACACTCATTAACTTCATTGCTTGAATTTCTTTTGGTAGCCTTGCCCATTCTTTTTTACCTATCTTCTCCCTAAGCAATCTAGTTTCTTCACATTCTAAAAGCAAATGCCATTCTTTATCCCTTTGGTGACACAATGGGCATTTCTCCAAATCCTTCCATCTTCCCAAACACTTCAGTTTCACCATTCCTGTTCTGGCCCATGCAAAGCCTTCTGTTGCTGCTTTATCACAAATATCAATGTATTTTTTCCTGTTCCACATCACTTTCATCTCTCTATAAACTTCCAGTAAGCTCTTCAAGTTGAAGCTTCCTAACATTCCTTGCCTTTCAATATCTTCCGTTCTTAACCTAAATTCTTTCCAAAATCCACTTTGCAATAATTCCCGGTTTTCCCACATGACACCAAACCCTATCATTGCAAAGTAATTCAGAGTAAAAATCTAAATTAGGTTCACTTGCCTGGAGAAAGTTTTCCTTGGGTTGTTATCCTAGAAAGATAAATGTTTTGTAACTTGCCACACATTAGACTCCAATGTTATTTGGGCACACTCTCTCTCTTTCTTCTCTCTCTAGTGATAATAAAAGAGTACATTCATCATCGTCATCATTATCATCATCATCATCATCATCATCATCATCATCATCATCATCATCATCATCATCTTCATCGTCATCATCATCATCATATTCATTATTGCTGTATGTATTTAACTACATTACATGTAACAGGTACATATCTTCTGTTGTACTTGGAGATTCTTAATGTTACAGGATTCTATGTATCTAAAACCTAGTTATTTGTTTATATAGTTGTGAGTTGTTTACTACATTTTGGATCAGTTCTGGAGTTTTATATTAGTATGTACCTCATTCTAAGTGTTCATCAGAATAATTTCAGAAATTCTTTCCCTCTGTTTCCAGAAATATTCAAAATCAAAATATCTTATATCAAATTATCCAACTTCTCACTGAGCATAATGGCTCAGCCAGTTTTGCCTGTGATCCTCATTCAGGATATCCAGATTTGATTCCCGTGGTTAGCTTGCCTTATCAATGGTTTCTTTCGGGGGTTTCCCATGTTGCCAAGTGAATGCTGGGTAGGTTAATTACATCCCCCAAATTTCCTGTCCCTACATTTAATTTCCACTATCATTTCACATCATCTTACATAAAGTGGTCTCTTTCAGGGTAGAAAGTGTCAGCAAGAGTCTCAGCGCTGTATGGCTGACTGGCCTGGTGGATTGTTTCAGAACCGTGCTTGGTAGGATACCGGTTGTAATGGCCTGCCGGAGAGTTTCCTTTCTTTAACTGTCCTCTTATACCACCACATGGTGTCAGGGTATTCTTGCTCCTCCTAATCCTTATGTCCATAGGCGGTGGGTTGAGGAATGAAATCTCTGGATCAGTGAGAAAGAGAATCCAGGATAGGTGATAGTCCGATGCCTGGTATAAGTGGGAGAGATGTGGATATCAGCATGAGGGCAAGATGAGTGATAGGAAAGATGATGATGGAGCAATTGGTGGAATGCTGGTGGGGGAACTGGAGGACCCATAGAAATCCCACCCCAGCACGGTGTTGTCTACCACAATCTCACTTTGTGGTTGCCTGGAATCAAAACCTGGCCACCTTGGTGAGAGCCAAGTGGTCTTGGGGAGTTTCCAACTGGTCAATTATATGGTCCCTGCCCTCTGCACCGCCTTGACTCCTTGGGACAGCCACCCTCTGTTTTATCTTGCCTCATCCTCCCTCCTGGGGATGCCCCTCTTGGGGCATAGGCATAATAGATCTAGTCTGGTCACAGTGCCGAATCCCATCCATAGCATAATGCAAATCCAACCCAAAAAAACTTTAAACTCTACAAAATTATCATTTAAATTACTTAAGCACAACACAAATTCATCTATGTTTTGGTTACTTGAGATTTTCATTAGTGATAAGTGTTCTGCTCTTTGCTGATTTGTGCATAAATGTAGACAATGAAACCATCACATGACTTTGCTGAACGTGACCATTTCATACATTATACTGCAAAAAGTGTTGTAAATATGACAACAGGGTACCATAATTATCAAGCCTACAGCAGGTCATTAATGTCAAACCCTAATCATAACAGTTGAAAGAATACTGTTTATGAAGATGGCTCAACATAATTCCTTATCTCTTAGCTGTTACTGCTTGGTAACAAATTGCAAAAGGGAGGAGTGCTAAATCATGATGATAAAACTGGGGTATATCAGCTGCAAAATCTCTTTCTGCTTCTCAGTAAAAGTAAAGCCTTGTTCTGGTCAATTCCAACAGATTTGAAGTAAGTTTTACTTTGGCAACTTATGTAGGGTTATTGGTTACCTAGTTAACATTAAGGAGTTTTAATGACATTAATAAAAGCTTTTAAAATTAGTAGCACAATATCATGTTAAAAACAACTAAATGTAGCTTAACCTTACATTTGGAACCCAATTAAAATTTTAAAGTATTTAAAATCATATATCCTGGAAAGTAGAAGATTAAGTGAATTTATATTTTATTTAGAGGATATAATTTTTGTAATTCTGACTTTATTACTTCTTTGTATTAAAAAAAGGGACTTTAGGGCCTTATTGATAGTTATTTTACACTTATATAGCTAATTTTAAGGTAGGAAATATAATTATTTCAGTAAAAGCCTGCACTGTTATTATTTTTTATACTTTCAGTTTATAATTAAAAGAAAAATAGCATTTCAACTTTAGCAAGTATAAATGATTGGGAACCAATTATATTTGCTTTATGTCATTATACAATGCAAATTTATACATTTTAATAACAAAAATACTAATTATGTGTAATCAGATATATTTTGTATTCTTGTATAAAGGTCTTGTGTTATTACTTTTATAGAAAATGTATTAAAAAATGGTTAGGTTGTTTTGCAGCTTTAAAACTTTACACATCTTCTCCAAAAGATGCAATATAATGCTGGAAACTATAGCATTAGGGGCATTCCATTAGATTGGTAATATCATGTTTATATGACTGTCTAAAATATGTTGTAAACTCCCATAAAAAGACAAAAATATAAGTATTCATGAACATAATATTAGAACAAAGGAAAATTACTTTATAAATAGATTAAGAGGTTTATTAAAACAATACATGTATTGAAAGTAAGACAAAATGTTTATACAATCTTTTACCTCATTGGATTAAAAATAAAACAAATTAAACGTTATCTTATATCAAGATTTAACTGTATTGGAACACCACAGTGAAGCGAAAAATTATTAAATTTTAGATGAGTCGTATTTTTTACACATCTGTTTCACTTTCGTACCTATTTTGAGGACATGTTTCGCAAATCATCGTTTGCATCGTTTGTCGTAGATGCAAACGATGATTTGCGAAACATGTCCTCAAAATAGGTACGAAAGTGAAGCAGATGTGTAAAAAATACGACTCATCTAAAATTTAATAAACGTTATCTTATTAAAAATGCCTAATATACAGCAGAAGAATTTAAAATTACAAAAGCAAGTAGTGGTTATGTATAAAGACTAAAATTGAGTCATACCTCTTAAAACTTGTAACTTCACTCACGTCCTTTTACAAAATCAGGAACGTTTTCGAAACTGTTGCAGTCTCATCATCAGCTGATTAGCGACTCGTCACAGTTGGTTGTTGTCTGGATCTCTTGTAATTGGCTCCCTTCTCGGAAGATTCTTTACATAAGTTCAGTAGACGACTCACTGATGGCACATCAAAATTTAGAATATATGGAATGTTTTTAATAATAACAATTTTTTCCCATGTTGTAAGTTCAAGTTTTGTTGACAATGGTTTTAGTAGTTAGATCTGCTCTCTGATGTGGTGGTTATCATACCAGAAATGAAAAACAACTGCCTATTTTTCTGTTTGTTTATATTTTATGTTCCTACGGTGTTCTGTTAATCTAGTTTTTAAATTTCTCTTTGTCAAACCAATATAAAATTTGTCACAGTCTTCATAATCTATCCTATATATGCCTGATTTTTGTTCTGGTGGGATCGTGTTTTTTTAAGGGATTATTTAACAATTTCTTGAGTGAGAATATGTTTTGTGGTGCTAGTTTGATGCCATAATCTTTAAATATTAGTTCAAACTTTGGCATATATAGGATAGATTGTGAAGACTGTAAAAGGACGTGAGTGAAGTTACAAGTTTTAAAAGATATGACTCAATTTTAGTCTTTATACATGAAATTAGCTTCACTGTTAACAATGCTTTTATTTATAACTATTAAAATAGTGGTTAATTTAATAAAATTAGAGTTAAAATTATAAATATAGATGATATGATGAAACCTTGTAAAACTATTACAATTGGTGAATAAGCAATCTCAATCTCTTTACTCTTTGCTAAGCTAAACATTTTATTGTATAACAGGCAGAGACATTTTGAAATAAGCTAAACAATAGTATTGAATCCTTTGAACTATCATGAATGTTTTCAATCCAGTTTCTTACACATTTATTAGTTTATTCATCATGATTTATAACTACAACTTATGCATAAAAATTACTTATAAATAATTTTAATACTGGAGTTTTTCTCAGTTAATGGTTAATGTTTGTGTCCATTCACTGTAAATTAATTAGTAAAATTAACTTAAATATATAAAGTTGCAAATAACATACAAAATTTGTTACACATCCATGTTGTCATTAATCAATATATATTACATTATATTTTCAGGAAAAATGACTGACTGCATACCTTCCGCAGATCCTCAGACAAATATTATTGAAGACCATGATCAGTTTGCTGATGGGATTGCTGCCCGAGTATGGGAGATTTTCATTGGTGACAAAGATTCACGTGCAGGCAACTACAAGGACTTTCTAGTTAATTTACTCTGTTCCAAAGGATGTAAAACAGTTTTGGATGTTGCCTGTGGAACAGGGTAAGATAGTTTTGGGAGTTCAGAGACTTATTTTTTCATAGATATCCACAAATGGCTATAACACAGTTGGTAAAATATATATTCAATTCAGTTTATTAGACACAGAAATCCATACAGAATTAGCAGCGGCAAAGCATGGTATGATATTTATGGAAGCGTTAGCTGTATACAGGCAATAAGTGTCAAACCCAAGTCCACAAATTGCAGATATACAGGAGCCACTTCCCTAAATGTTACACCATGCTTCATCACTGAGGATTAGAGGCATTTTCAAAATATTTAAAAGAGTATTATGTAATATTTACAATCTATCTATAACATATTCACATTATGAAGATTACAAATAACTTATAAGTATACAAATTATTATTTACACTTGAGAACATTAAGACAGTGTATGCAGTGTGTACAATAGCATGCTTCAAGCTCGTCATTCCTTAGGCAGAACTAAATTCCAGTAAATTTTTATGTAACAATACCTAATAGGAAAGAAAAATATAAAGAAGAAGTAACGAAAGATAATACTAAATAAATGTTTTTCTTTATAGAATTGATTCTGTTATGCTGCTGGAAGAGGGTTTCCAAGTCACATCAACAGATGCATCAGACAAAATGTTGAAATATGCACTCAAAACCAGATGGGAAAGAAGAAAGGAACCAGCATTTGATAACTGGGGTGAGTAGGTTTGATTTGAACATTCTTTTATTTTATAATCATTATGCAGTATATTATCCATATTTTAGATGTCCTGCTGGAAGATTTTTGGATAGTTTGTTAAAATTAATTCCATTCTTTATTTAACTTAATATTATAATGATAATGTTGAATATAAAAAAATAATATTATTAAGCAATGTTATTCTAATACCACAAAAAGGGACATCTGAGTTTTACTAAATGGTGTAGCTAAGATACTGGTTATTTATATATATACCACTTTCACAGCACCTTTTGGGCCTCAGCTTCCCTCATTTTTTGTCTACATTCATCTCTATCTTCTGCCTTCCGTCTCAACATTCAATCTCTCCATTGCGGGCCCACCCCAGTAGCATAGATGGTAGCGTGTCTGCCTCACGTTCCAGAGGTTCCGAGTTCGAATCTCGGTCAGGGTGAGTTACCTGGATAAGGTTTTTTCCCAGGATTTCCCTTATCCAGAAAGACAAATGTCAGGTACCTCTAAGCTCCATGTACCCCGGACTCATTTGAGCATCACTTCACCCATTTCATTCATCGTTCCAATATGACTTAACGTTAGAGGATGTAAATTACAAAATAAAAAAAAATAATAAAACTCCCCATTGCATTGGGACGGTTGCGGTTATTCCTTCCAATTCGAGCTTATCTGATATTTCTTTAACAATATTTTTTTATAGGGCTAGGTTGTTAGCCTAGCGCCCAACCTCCACCCTGGAGAACCAGGACTCCTATTTATATCCCTGGAGTCAGGATGGCTCAGCTATACCCCCAAGCACTGGGTATCCAGTTTAGTTGCTTTCTGCGACACGCATGGATTACATTGAGTCTATTCTTTAACCTCGGTCACCACACAGGGTCAGATGACCCTGAAAATTAAAAAGGCTAAACTAAATAAAACCATTAAGAAAGCAACCATATTCACTAAAGAAAAAGAAAGCAACAGCATTTTCAGTGCATTCACATACCACCCAAAAACATTTAATAAATTCAAAACGATCTTTAAGGAATAAAATATCTTGGCACCTACTAATATACTCGGTTTTAAAATTGCTAAATTCTAAAACAAAAGATAAAATCCCATCAATTAAAAGATCCAGAATATACCAAATAATTTATAAGAATTGTGAAAAATGCTACATAGGTCAAACTGAAAGAAACCTAAAAACTAGAGTCAAAGAGCACTCGAAACATCAAAATGAAACAAGAAGATGTCAGCAGTAGCATTTCATTTTTAGAACGAAGACTATGACATTGATCAAAATCCAAAATTACTAAAAGGAGTGATACACTAAACTAAACTGACAACATGGGAGAACATATTCATATGGAAAAATAAGAGGGGCACTTTATGCATAGATACAATAAGCCAAGTCTGGTTGCCGTGCTGAGTCCCTCCAATAAAATTGAATCCAATCCAATTCAGTGACCTTGTGACTGACATTCATGCTGTCATTAGCTGTCGCAGAATGCATTTGCCATATTTACTCACTGTCCTTTGATAGCAACAACAATATCTTTGAGATATATACAGTAAAATTATGAGTATAATATAACACAATGGAACCATCAATATGTTTGTACCTGTATTCACTTGAGAGTTTGATGGCATCATCTCTGCTCTATGTGGGGCCTGTATGCCAAAAATTGGGTGCAGAGTTTAGCTGGAAGTACCCGAAAATGAGTTCAAAATACATAGGAACATACAAGCATAATAACATAGCATATGCGGGAGGAACTCTTTATCCCTGACGTGTAGCGACCTTCACATAAGGAGTGTCATGCCCCACAGCAGGACAAGGGATGTGCAGTTGCTACTTACAATTGGTTGCATGCAGAACTTTTCAGGCTTCAGTTTTGGGCATTGCAGTTCTACTCTGCAGCAGATTTTTGATGCCCATGGTTTATATATAGCAGGCATTATGCCATAAATTTTTCAGCTGCATAACGGTGTGAATACAGTGATAGTTCCGTTGTTAGAATATTAAATCCTTAAGAATCGCTGTCTGCCTCCATAGCATAGATGGCAGCCTGTCTGCCTCATGTTCAAGAGGTCCCAAGTTCGAATCTCGGTTTGGGTGAGTTACCTGAATAAGGTTTTTCCGGGGTTTTCTCTTATTCTGAAAGACGAATGTCAGGTAACTCCAAGCTTCATGGACTCCGGGCTCATTTGAGCCTCATTTCCATGTCATTCACCATCCGATATGACTTAATGTTGGAGGACGTAAATCACAAAAAGAATAATAAGGATCATTGTGTATAACACTAGTGAATACTTCGCTAAATGAAAAGTTTACAGATAATCAGACCAGTAGTACATGTGAAAAGGTGCATATATTGCCACTAAACCCATAGCTGTTGCAATGCTAATGATGTCATGCTTCTGATAGTAATGTATTCTACTTACTGACTGGCCAGTGAATTGACAGCTGATAAGTGTCAATCACAAGGTAATTTCTCACCAACAGTAGGCTATCTGAGAGCAAGGTCATTCAGTTGTATAAAGGCTATAAATCAAACCTGGCAGTTGTCATATCATTCAGGATATACTGGTATATTGCAACATAAAACTAATGATGTGAATAATAATTCATAAAACTAAACCTGTACATCTTTAAAATGGTACAAAGATAAGTTATTAGATTTAAGTCACTAAATTGATTAATGCTTTAATTTAGTATTTATTATTCCTCATTACTTTTAAAATAGCAAAATTTGCATAATACATTTACTGTTACTTCATTACTTACTTTTCTTAATGGAGTCATTTCATTTTAGTTATTGAGGAGGCCAACTGGTTGACTTTAACAGACGATATACCTGGTCTTGTGAAGGAGGGCTTTGATGCACTCATATGTTTGGGAAATAGTTTTTCAATGCTTCTGGACCCAACACATGATGGTCAGAATCAGAGGTGAGCTAGTAAATATTAGTCATAAAGCTAGAAATACTCATGCATATTATGAAACTGAGTAAATTTGAAAAATCCAGCACTGCCAGACATCAAAATTAAAAATATGGGAGATTTTGTAAATACACAATGTCCCCATAATCTCTGGCAGACATTATAACTTTCTTACATTCTGAAATAAGAATCTTTGATTGCATTTTGGGCAATACAACTGCTCAGTACAATACAATACTAATGAGTACATGATAAGCAGTATACAACAAGCATTGGAACAAAATGCTGTCTTCCATCTGCCAACAAAAGGTTTCTTGGTAACTCTGAATCTACCTGTGCAATTCATTTGTTTCAAATATTGTATACATTATTAATACATCACTTTTTTAATACTTCTAGTCAATTTTAATCACATAATTACTTCAAAATGCAGTATTTGATTTTAAAAATGTTTAGTTCATTGAGACGAACAAAACAAAATACAATATGTTCAAGAAAAGAAGAATTTTTAATGTGATAATGTATACATACATTCATTTTTTGATTGCTGTGTTTCCATTTTGTGAATCTAGAAATGTATGTGTTCCTGCCAAAAAAATAACAGATATCACTTCCTTGGTTCTTGTTAACAATACTTACCTACTTACTTACCATGTATGCTGAATGAATTAAGAAAAATTATCTGCTTAGGTCTGAGATAAGGACTGTGCCAAGAAAGCACTAATAATTAGATTTTCTAAAGATTACAGCATGGTAAAGGAAATAATTGTTGCAAGCAGCAGAGTACATAGCAAATAGAGAAATGAAAAAACAGGTAATAAAGAGAAGCAAAGAAATATAAATAAAATAATTATAATAAATTTTAGAAACTGAAACTACACTTTTATAATTATATTTTTAATAGAGTATTTTTTATACTTTTTGTTTTATTCTAATGTAAACAGCTTGTGCTAAGTCGTACAAATGTATTTATTGCATTACTGTTATGAAAATGAGTATCGTACAATGGGATGCATACATGTTCCAGATGCACTAATAAATATCTGTTGTAAACGTTTTCCATTCATCTGGTTATAAAAACTTTGAGAACAGAGTATGATCTTATTCCTTTCTTAGTTATGAAATCTCAATAAAAATTACGTTAACAGTACGTTTGTCTAACACATCACCACCACCACCACTACCATCACCACCACCACTGCCATTGCCTCCTCCTCCTCCTCCTCCTCCTCCTCCTCCTCCTCCTCCTCCTCCTCCTCCTCCTCCTCCTCCTCCTCCTCCTCCTCCTCCTCCTCCTCCTCCTCCTCCTCCTCCTCCTCCTCCTCCTCCTCCTCCTCCTCCTCCTCCTCCTCCTCCTCCTCCTCCTCCTCCTCCTCCTCCTCCTCCTCCTCCTCCTCCTCCTCCTCCTCCTCCTCCTCCTCCTCCTCCTCCTCCTCCTCCTCCTCCTCCTCCTCCTCCTCCTTCTTTTTCCTCCTCCTCTTCTTCTTCTTCTTCTTCTTCTTCTTCATCTTCTTCTTCCCCTTCATTCTGCTCTGCTCCTCTCTCTAGATTGTTTCTTTTCTGAGTATTTTTAAAGCATAGCATAGAACAAAGATTTTGCTGAACATTTACTGTCTGGACAATGCAGTGTACATTTGCCTATCATTAGAAAAAAAAGTTTTGATGTATGTAGGTGATAGTTAAAATGATTTATGTTAGTTTGGTGAGGGTTGTTTTCTCTATGACATGTTCAATGTCCTAGAGCACTGCTCAGTGATGGGACCAAACAAACAAAATAAACAAACAAACCAACCTATTTGCTGATAAAGAGAGATTTGCACCCAGTGCAGTATTATTTTGTAAAATCTTTACAAGGGAACTATCTGTGTACTCACTCTGTTATGTACCTGAAAATTTGATGGTATGCCTGCTTTATATAAACCATGTTCACCAAAAATCTGCTGCAGAGTAGAACCACAACCCCAAACCTGAAGCCTGGAAAGCTGCATGCGAAAACTTGCAAGTAGCTGCTGGACATCCCACATCAGCTCTGCTGCGAGTGTGGGGGGGACAACGCTCCTTACACATGCCATGTGTAGGCTGCTGCCCGTCAAGGTAAACAATCCCTCCCGTACAATGCTGTGTTGTTATCCCTGTATGATTCTACATATTCTGGACTCATTTTCGGGTACTTCTAACTATACTTCATGTCCGATTTTTGGCACATAGGCCCCACATAGAGTACAAATGATGCCATCAAACTCTCTGCTAACAGTGTGAGCATACTGATAGATCCCTTGTTAGTACGGAAGGTAGGAGGGAAATAAGCATACTACTTATGAATATTTAAAATATTGTTGTATTTTGTTATGTTAATTAAGCAATATTTAAGTATGCTCTTTTTCCTTACCATGAACTAGAAAGCCATAAAACTATTCTCATATAATTTTCTTTTCATTCCAGAATTGCACTGAGGAATTTTGAAAAGTGTTTGAAACCAGGAGGTTTGCTTATTATAGACCATAGGAATTTTGATGACATTCTGAAAAAGGGCAAAGCACCTTCAAAGAGCATCTACTACAATGTGAGTACATTAGATTTCTAAAAATGTGATTTAAAAAATTATTTAGTTGAATTAAGTTTAGTAAAGGACACCAGAAGAAAAAGAAAATACCAAGTATAAATACCGTGACTTTGTGGGTTCGTAGAATTAAAAGTCCAAGTTGCAGAAATTCAAAACATTCTTTATTTCCATAGAAATACACTTGGTACACTTGCAGATTACAGCAGAATTGCATAACACACACAATTACAATCTTCCAAGGTTATTGACCACACTTCCAAACATACTAGTTTCAATTACAACTCTTGTTTACAACAGCACTCTGTTTACAACTGTTTACGACTGCCCACTGGCATGTCACAATCTCTTATATACCTCATTGATAATTCGAGACTGTTCTGTAACAATCAAGAAATCGAATGTTCTGTCACTAGACGAAACAAGAACTTTCTAGATGAGAAACTTTATCTGTGCCGGCAAGTATTTTATCTCCATGCTATCTTTATTTGTTCCGGCATACTATTTATCTCCGTGCTGCCTATCAGTTCCTTTGTGTGCACAAGCTGCACTATTGCAATCGGGTTCATGACAATACTTTCAAAGAACATTTCAAAAGTGTTGATCAAAAATGTATGGATGAGAAGCAAGGGCTAAAAGAACCAAAACAATTGCAGTGAAAGTGGTTTCACAATGATCCCAACCATTATCTCATAAATGGTTAATTTGTTGATCCAGTTTTACGAAGTTATTTTGCTTCTCCTAGCCTTCTCCTCCTAAATTTTTGAAAATCCCTTTTAAAACATTCATATGCAGAACATCCCTATAGAAATAAAGGAGAACAAAGTTTGAAAGACGGTAGGTGAAGTTATACAGATGATACATGTGCATGCATATATCAGAAAATGGTCATGTTCCTCATTGAAATTTTATAGTTTGCCATAGTTATAACTATTGATTGTGCAATTATTGCAAGAAATTAATAGCAGTGACATGTATTCCTACATACAAAACGCCTTGTTATGGATTGAACTAGTGCAAAGATATACTTTTTTCTAATTATTTTCGTTATGTTCCAATTATGTTCAAGGCAGCATGCCTTGATTATGGAAATTATATCACAGAGCTCTTGTTGCTGCAAATCATTTTTGTCCAATGGAGTTCTTTTGCATTCAAGCTGACATTTACATATCACTCCATATAGTGTCAGAGTATGCTAATGCAGCATATTTTCTAATATTTCTTAACAGTTATGTGTGTAGCCTTACATGAGCACAGAACAAATGGATAATTAGTGGTAATCAGCAAGTGGATGACTCATGCGGTTTCGTCTGTGGCCCGCATTTGGGAAGCCCAGGTTCATATTCATATTCATTTATTGCATCCGTAAATCATACAACACATGATGTGGAATTGTCAAATTACTAACTACACAAAAAATAGTAACAAAAAACAAGAATTACAATAAGTTGTTAAGCATAATAACCAAATTAATAATTAAAATTTACATTCCTTTTATTCCTACCATTTGTCATTTAAATAGTAGTAACACTTTTGTAACAAATACTTCTTTGATGTGTTTTTAAACTTTGTGAAGGACTCAATGTTTTTTATTTCAGTTGGCAGTTTATTGTAGATATGAATTCCGTTGAATTTAAAACTGTGCTCATACATTTTCTTTTTATGATAGGTGACATGTAAATTTGAACTATTTCTCATGTTATGGTCATGAATATCATTGCTTTTTTGAAATTTATCTAAGTTCGTTTTAACCTGTACTATTATTTCTAAAAGGTAAATGCTTGGTAATGACAATATGCCTAATTTTTTGAACCATCGCTTACAACTATCTGTTCTCTTTAAATTCATCATAATTCTAATTACCCTTTTTTGGATTCTAAATACTTTGATAATGCTACTACTATTTCCCCATACTGTTATACCATAAGAAATTAATGATTGAAAATTTGCAAAATAGGCTATTCTTAATGTATTCAAATTTACACTGTGCTTCAAAATTGATATTTGGAAACAAATGCTACTTAATTTCATTAGACTTTCAATATGTATATTCCAATTTAGACTGTCGTCCATCCAAACTCCTAAAACTTTTGTCTTTCCTGTATATTTAATTTCATTTTCATCCATTATAATTTCAGGTAAATTAACTGCCTTATTGATTTTATTATGAAAACCCAATGCCTGACTCTTATCCTTATTTATAACTAATTTGTTATTTTGAAACCAAGTTGGTACTTCTTTCAAATTATTTATTACATTTTCTTTGAGTTCGTCATCATTTTGACCTGATATCAAGAGGCTCATATCATCTGCAAATAAGGAGCATTTCAATTCCTGTGGCTGGCCTACCTGACCCATGTTTTTTGGGGCAGTTTCCTGAGTCACCAGGTGAATGCTGGGTATGTTAGTTACATCCCCCGAATTTCCTGTCCCTCCATTTCATCTCCATTATTATTTCACATTGTCTCTCATCTGGTGGTCTCTTTCAGGGTAGAAGTGTCAGCAGGTGTCTCAGTACTGTCATGACTTCTTGGGTCGGCCACCCTCTGTCTCCTTTCGCCTCATCCTTCCTCCCGGGGTGCTCCACTTTGGGCTTAGATACAATAAACCACAGGTTTCAATGCAAAATCCCCTCTATAGTAATCTTATTGGCAATCAGACAGAGGGACCTCCAGTAACTGGAGCACAGCACCGCACAAAGGCCATAGTGGACCCTTTTTGTTTCAAAGCGACCAAAGGAAGGAACAGATGGAGAGATCTCGAGAATGACCAGACCCAGATGTACACTAGCAAGGACAGTGATCCTAAAATTCCAACAATGACACCAATTCTAACACTTGCTATGCCTCCCACAACCTGATTGTCCCGGGAGGGTGAGATGTTCCCGGAAAGAAAGAGAGCACCAATACTTCCACCAATATTATGCACAAGTCCATAGCCATATACAATAAGGAATAATATTCTGGGGTGTTGCAACCAAATGGGAAGAGGTTTTCAAAATGCAGAAGCGAGCAATAAGAATAATGATGGGCAAGACAAGTAGAACATCTTGCAGAGAGTTATTCAAAAAATTAAAGATTATGCCTGTAGCTTGTATATACATGCTAGAAGTAATTTACTATGTTCAGCAAAACAAACATAAATTAATCAAAAACAGTCAGTTACATGATCATCAAACATAGGGAAAACTTACACATTCAGCAATATAGAACTAATTATGGTATAAAACTATACAACAAATTACCATCAAAAATAAAAATTATCAAAGATAATAAAGTATTTAAAAAACAGCTTGGGTCATTCCTATTACATTACTCATTTTATTCAGTGACTGAATTTCTAGACATGTAACGTACAGTTATTAGTTTGATTATCTATTATCTTATATTTTCAATCTCTAACCAAATCATGTAAATAAGATTAGGTGTTGTAAACATTGGTTGTCAGGAATCTTAATTTTAAATGTATTTTAGTAAATTGTATATTTATCATTTTAGTAAATTGTATATTTATCAACTTGATGAAGCCATGAAAATGTGAAAAAGTTTTTCAAACAGTGAATAAAGAATACAATACAATACAAATCTTTTCATGGTGCAAATTCAGTGGTTAGACTGCTTGGCTCTCACCAAGGCGGCCCGGGTTAGATCCCAGGCGACTGCAAAGTGAGATTTGTGGTGGACAACACGGCGTTGGGGCGGATTTTCTCCGGGATCTCCGGTTTCCCCCGCCATCTCATTCCACCGGTCCTCCATCTTCATCTCATGTATCATCAGTGTCATCGCCTGCGGTGCCGTATGAGTAAAAGTGGGCGTTAAACACTACACACATTCATGGTGCAAATTCTACGATTTCACCTAGGACTTGTCCTACAATGTAAAACAGATGCAGTGAAACAGATGGCAGGAAGTATGAACAGGAAATCTGTGATAGAAGAGGCATCATCCCAGCACTTGCTTTCCAATTTGGAGGAACTTGCCCACCAGGCAAGCCTCTCACATTACCATGGAACTATATTGCTCAATCAACAGCTGATACATGTATGGCGATTGGATGTTTAAGCATAGGAAGATAGCGGCAGTTTAGGAATCAATGTTAATATAATGAATGCAGTGACCATTTAAAGTATTGTGACTTTGTGGGTTCGTGAAATGAAAAGTCCAATTTCACCACTCAAAAATGTTCTTTATTTCCACCGACTTACAGTTAAACTCTTGCCAATTACACAGAATTACGTAATGCACACAATTACGATTCACCAGTTCGTCCGTTACAATTTCACTTGCACTCGTAATGTTCCGATGCTCTCACACAGTCTTCTCGTCGTACACCAAGAACTGACTGACTCCTCACTCACTCCTCGTGCACGACGTGTAGTTTATATAGGGTACGCTTGCCGATCTCGAAGGTTCTCCAGTAGATGAAAGATCCCGTAATTTCGAGAACACAGGTGGAACAGAAACAGACGGCACAATGATGTTTTTCTCCCAGCCATCGCCTGTCACCACTATAAGACAAACGAGCGGAGGGCGTGGCTAACACGGACCTCCCTTGCTTTCCGCTCTCAGCTGCTTCTATAGGGTGTTCCAACGCTCGCGTGACACTGCCCCCTCCTCAAAGCTGGTCGTCTCGAACAGCACCATCGTAGCGTGCCAGGCGGTCCAGGTGCACCACCAGCATCTGCTCGGAGTCTCAGCCAGAAGTAGCGCTGCCGTAGTTTGTCAATCGTTCGGTTCGCTCCCAGGTGTCCTCCTGAAGTACCGGCGTGCGCTTCCTCCAAGACTTCCGGGACTTTACTCCGGGGAAGTACCAACTGTTCTCTCTGCGCCTTCCCATCGGGTGACTCCCATACCCGGAACAGCACGCCCTCTCTGGTCTTCAACGAGTCCCATTGGGCCCAGTACGACCTGTAGGTTGCGCTCCTCGGTGCGATGTCCTCCCAGGTTGGTCTCGTCCCTGCCTCCACTTCCCTCAAGAGTGGCCCCAAGTCTGCGTCCGCCAGCTGCTCCCTCCTCAGGCCTGCGCTATCCCAGCCTTCAGCAGGCACTGCCACAACTACTCGGACTGCTGCGGCACGCTCCTTCTCTTCCACTCTTGTGCACTGGCCGCACTCTTCTGGACAGGGTCTTCGGGACATGGCGTCTGCGTTACCGTGGCTCTTCCCTCTACGATGTTCCGAGGTGAAGTCGTACTCCTGCAGCCTCTGGACCCAACGTGCCCTCTGGCCTTCCAGGTTCTTAAAGCTCAATAGCCAGGTTAGGGCGGAATGGTCAGTCCTCAGGTGGAATGGCTGACCGTACAGGTGCTTATGGAAGTGCTCCAAGGTCTTTACTACCGCCAATAATTCTCGTCGGGTGACGCAGTAGTTCTTCTCTGCCTTGGATAGCGTCTTGCTGTAGTAGGCTATCACCCGCTCATGGCCGTCCTGGATCTGCGATAGGACACCTCCAATGCAATGGTCGCTAGTGTCGGTGTCCACAATGAAGGCACCACCCGGTTGTGGGAAACCCAAAATTGGAGCACTGCACAGGGTCTCCTTTAGGTGCTGGAAAGCGTTTTCGGCGTCCTCTGTCCACACATAAGGCCGGTGTTCCTCCATCAGGCGGGTGAGGGGTTTTGCGATGTTGTCGGCCTTTTCCTCTAAATCATTAAGGCGGTCGTCTACTTGACCCATCCGCTTGCCCAGATTCGTGACGTCATCCCTCACGCCGGCCAACCGTTCCTCAAACTTGGCGGCGAGGGCCTCGTTCGCAACCTTCATTTCTTCCATCTTCTCCGTGAGGTTACCGTTAGCCGTCATCATTTCTTCCAGCTTTGCGGCCAGGTTGTTATTTGCCGCTTCTATTTTTGTTGTTAATTCGGCCTTCATTTCTTCCATCTTCCCGGTGATGTTGTCGTTGGCCGTCTTCATTTGTTTCAGTTCCGCGGCCAGGTTGTTATTTGTAGTCTCCAGCTTCGCGGCCAAGCTGTTATTTGCCGCTTCCGTTTTTGTTGTTAATTCGGCCTTCATTTCTTCCATCTTCTCGGTGATGTTGCCGTTGGCCGTCTTCATTTCTGTCAGTTCCGCCTTCATTTCCATCATCTTCTCCAAAATCTTTTCCAATGCCGCGCCCATGGCTGTAATGTTCGGTGCTGTTGTCTTCCCGCTTCCTGACACCAGTGTGACTTTGTGGGTTCGTGAAATGAAAAGTCCAATTTCACCACTCAAAAATGTTCTTTATTTCCACCGACTTACAGTTAAACTCTTGCCAATTACACAGAATTACGTAATGCACACAATTACGATTCACCAGTTCGTCCGTTACAATTTCACTTGCACTCGTAATGTTCCGATGCTCTCAAACAGTCTTCTCGTCGTACACCAAGAACTGACTGACTCCTCACTCACTCCTCGTGCACGACGTGTAGTTTATATAGGGTACGCTTGTCGATCTCGAAGGTTCTCCAGTAGATGAAAGATCCCGTAATTTCGAGAACACAGGTGGAACAGAAACAGACGGCACAATGATGTTTTTTCTCCCAGCCATCGCCTGTCACCACTATAAGACAAACGAGGGGAGGGCGTGGCTAACACAGACCTCCCTTGCTTTCCGCTCTCAGCTGCTTCTATAGGGTGTTCCAACGCTTGCGTGACAGTATCATTGTGAATGGAAGAGATTAGGAATAGGATTAGGAATACTATGGATGGGATTTGGCACTATGACCAGTCTTGATATATTGTACCTATGCCCCAACTGGGACATCCCCAGGAGGAAGGATGAGGTGAGAGGAGACAGAGTGCAGCCACCCCAAGGAGGCACGACATTGCAGAGGGCAGGGTGCCTACATTATATTTTTTCCGGGTTTTCCCTTTTCCTGAAAGATGAATGTCTGGTAAATCTAAGCTCTGTGGACCCTGAGCATCACTTCACCCATTTTATTCATCTTCCAATATGACCTAATGTTACAGGACCCTAATTACAAAAAAAAAAAAAAAAACAATAAAAAACTATAATACAAGTAGTGAAGCATGGTGTGACATTTAGGGAAGCAGCACTAGTATATCTGCAACTTGGGTTTGAAGCTTGTTGCCTGTATACAGTTAGTGCTTCCATAAACATCATATCCCACTCGCCCCTGAATATACATACTAAACTTTTTGTTTAAATTACTGCCTCTGATTCCACTATGTATTCAAGCATTGTCTTAATAAATTTTTTAATGGTAAAACAACTGGTTTCTTTATTATTTAAGAGTAAGCACAAAGCAGACATAATGCAGACAGCACTGGAGGAAGAGGAAGATCCAAATGTTGTCAGTCTGGATTACATGATCCATGGCCCAGAACCAGCCACAGACAGAAAATCAATGCGTCTAGCTATGAAAGAAAATGTGAGGTAAGTTTTCACAAGCCATATAAATACTCTATTATACATTTTATTTTTTCATTGGTAAGAATAGCTACAGGAATTCTGATGATGATGAAGATGATAATTATTGTGATGATAATGACGATGACAATGATGATGAGAAAAAGAAGAAAGAGGAAAAATTCTACAATTTGAGATGCTTAATGTTCTTCAAGTATCCTAAATAGTTTATACTTTAAAGGAAGGAACTGGTAAAATGTGAATCTCATAATCATGAGTATATGATAATCAGAAGCATTTCCAGATATTTTGTAGGTCAAAAAAAAATTTCAAAATCTTAAATGAAGAAACAAGTGAAAAGTTGTAATGATTGATTAGAATTTTCTATTCATACCCATGGGATGAAATTAAAAATTAAATGGATGAAACTTGCGTCGTCCTATTTTGCATTCGTTGATTTGAACAACGTGGCCGGGACCACCAATTTTCCCCGTTGCTGTATATTTGGTGTCAGTCCATAAGCTCATACATGTAATTTCTATGGAGCACTCCATTATTGCCGTGTCGTAGGATTGTTTATGTGCAAAGCAGTGCATGAGTAACAAAATTTGACCAGGCGCTAACTTAGCCTGCTTAAACCATGTTCCTTTGCACACAGACTGCGTCGCCTATGTCTGGGGCATTTTTGCAGAGATTGGCTACAAGTTTTACATATCTTTCTCATGTTGGCTGCAACGCCAGAACCGGCTGTTCGTCTGCTTGCACATGCATGTACGTGAACCTTTGGACTTTATTCTTGCATCGCACAAAAGAAAGTTTCTCCAAACTTCTTAATGAATAAGGATTTTGATACAATGAAGCACAGAATTAACAAAATTTTGAGTCAAACTTGTACTCCATGCTACATATATTGCCAGTGTTCACCTAGAACGTGTTTCATTAGGATTTCCCTAACCTCCTCAGCTAATGTTGACTGTTGAATTTTGATTTGGTCAATTCCTTGGAGGTGATAGGAACATCTCTGTCGGTATGTTGATGAACTTGAAGTTTGAGTTCTCTTCAAAGGTGGTGTCGAAATTGAGTTTTCCTTCATATTTCTTTATGAATATCTTTTCCTACATGGTTAAAGCACTTGGACCCTGAACACTTTTTAATAAATGGATTTCTTGTTCTATATCGTGATTAAAGAGCATTTTAGGAACATTAAGAATAAAAAAGTAGACAAATTGACAATAGCATAGAATTTTTGGAATGAGAATCCAACTCTGTCAAAATAATAATGACATAGTAATCGAAATTATTTTTTTATTCATTACAAATTGTTTGATTATACTAGATTTAGTTTAAAAGAATAACATTTTTTTTAAATTTTAGCTGAAGGAATATTGTACTTTAATGATCTGACATAAAAATGTCCCTGGAATTTTATGAACACTCTTTAATATCAATGTTACTTTTTCTGCAGCAAATTCCGTCTGAGGTATGTACCTCACAAATTATCAGCATTTACAGAAATGCTAAAGGAAGTGTTTGGTCCTGGAAGCAAGCACACTGTATATGGAGACTTCAAACTTTTAAATCAGATCACCCATCCTGATTTTTACATACATGTAATGGAAAAAGCAATGGAACCTTCTACGGAAAGAAGTGAAAAATGAATACTTAATTCTAATAATGTAATATTTTATATACATTGTTATGTTTCATACAATATTGTAATTTTTCTGCATTAGAGTTCAGAGACAATGTATAATAATGAAAAGACTGACTATTGAAATTACTTTTTGTTTAGGTTTATGTTGCTTTAAATGTGAGTATTAAATTTAAGTCAATACATTGCTTTAAACTGTAAAAAGAAATTATTTGCATTAAACAGAAATGTTACAGCCAGAGCAGTATTTGAATGTGGAACAAAAAAAATGAATAATGCAATAGAAAACCAGCAGATATATTAGAGGGTATAATTTCAATTACTAATTTAACCTTGTAATCAAAAATGTATTCAAATGCATCCTTGTTGCAAACAAAAATTTAGCAATTGCTGATGATATATATTTATTTACATGAATATATTGGATGGAGTGATTTGTATACTATATCAAAAACTTTTGTTCCAAATTTCTCAAGGTTTCTGATTTTTAGAGCAGCAAATAGAACTATTTTATATAATCTTCCACCAAAAGTAAAAGGACAAGACTAAAAATCATTATTTGTTTTTAAATACAATAAACGGTTTAATAAATGTATATAGACATTGAAAGTGTATATACAGGTGGGTACAATAATCATGTAATTGATTACATAGTAAAAGCTGTAAATACCAAGACAGAATTATTTATTGTTTGAATTGCAGCACCTTTTAAAATGAATTACTTTACACTTAAAAATTAATTTGATTTGCTAAGCAGAGCACAGATGCAGAATAAAAAGAAGTATTTCAGACAGTGGAGTGCCATTGTTATTAAAATTAGGTAAATGAGTCAAACTTGTATCCACTATTCTCTACTTACGAGAGAATCTTGTAAATGAAGAATAGTGTATACAAGTTTGACTCATTTGGCTAATTTTAATAATAATAGGGCACAGATAGTTTTCTCATAATGTCCGTGTGAATAACCTTAGTACAGAGCTTAGATAATGGTATATTTTGTTTTTGTAATTTACGTCCTCCAACATTAAGTCATATTGGACGATGAATGAAATGGGTGAAATGAGGCTCAAATGAGTCCAGGGTCCATAGGGATTAGAGTTACACAACATTTGTCTTAAAGGATAAGGGAAAACCCTGGAAAAAACCATATCCAGGTAACTCACCCTGACCGAGATTCGAACTCAGGATGTCTTGAACATGAGGCAGACATGCTACCGTCTATGCTACCAAGGCGGGCAAGTAGATAATGGTGAATAATTATAAGTACAAAATAAAACATGCATAGGATGAAGTATAGGATCTGTACAAACAGTTTTAAAGCAAATAGCAGCTAAAATTCTCAAATTTATATTAACAAAATATGTTAAATTATGTTAACAAATAACCAATACATTGACCACAGTAACCATAAGATATACAGACCCCAGGGGCCTAATAAGGTGTACTGAAATTTAAGTATCTTCAGTCATTGTTCTTTCTTTTCTTTATTTCCATAATCTCGAAAATTATTCATAGTATATTCCTGTATCTTCTTTTCTAGTGCTATTTCATTATCCAATAATAATTTCTCATAGCTTTCATGAATTTGTTAAAACTAGTACTTAATTACTAAAGTTCTTCTATATTATAATCAATTAAATTTTGTAAAATAAATAACAGAGATAATTTTAAATAAAAAATTCAAGGCATACATTTCATTTGTCATTAAAAATCTTAAATATGAGGTAATTTAATCAAAATCCTTAGAACCATGTCTGAGAAAATACAAAATTTGGAAAAAGTTTCCATATAAACGTTAGTGTGGGATATGGTGATTTTTATCACCTTTTCAACTATGTGTAGTAAGTAGGGTGAGTATTGCATTCTAACCAAAAATTCAGTATCAAGATTTCTCTAGAAATACAATTTTGGGGCCCCTGGATCTATAAAAATGATTTTAAAAGAAAGATTTGTATGTGTGTATCGGTAAACGACATAACTCAAAAATGAAAAGTTGATTATATAGCAAATTTGGTATTATTAGTTCATCTTCCAATGATGTGACACAAAGAGTTTCAAAAAATCCCACCACATCAAACTTTTGATGGCAAATGAACTGGAGCCTGAACTTTGTGGGTAGAGCCTCTGAAGTCCTTTTCATTTTAAATTACTTTTGCTTAACCACTAAACCATAATAGATAGCTAAAGTAAAAATGTAGATGTTAAACATAATTTATGTCACTTTTTTTTAGTTAACTTTTTTTTTTTTTGAGAAATTTCTTGTTATTGGTTTGACATTTTCATTACTTTATTTTTCTCAAATGGAGAGTCATTCTTACTTTCTTCCCCCTTCATGGTCATGTAAAGAGTAAGCAATTTCAAAACCACCACAGAGGGACCAGCTCTTAAAAACATGACTATAGCTTAAAGCCTACATGGCTCCACAGTAATGGGAGGGCCTGGATTGACTCCTGTTTTTTTTTTTTTTTTTTTTTTTTTTTTTTTCATGGGGTTCCTCTAGTCAGTAAGGCAGTGGTGTTTAATATAGATCTCCACTCTCTCACTTCATCTCTACCTTTACGATACAGATTGACTCCTGGGTCGACGGACAGATAGTGCAGAGGCTTGCGGTTTGAACGTTCTTCTGAATTCCGTCAGAGGGTGGCGTTCAAACCTTCACTGCTGGGTTGAGCAGTTCCCGCTAGAGGGCAGCCTATGAGTCAATCGGGTCGCTGCCGAGAACCATTGAATAGTCAAGCCTATAACTGTTAGGGAATTTTGCACGACTTTATCGTTTACATTGGTCACTCCTGAGATTACAACTCTTCGTTTCTCCCGGAGGTAATACAAAAAGATCGAATTGCGACTCGAAGTTCTGGGTCTTGACCTGAACTTCTAGGAACAAGCTGACTCCAACTTTCACCATTACTTTGAGCCCAGCTAGACAATTACCCCCGGAGCTTCCTGCCCGGACTTATGTCCTCCCCTACTGCAATCGCCTAGCAAATCGCACCCAATTCCCACGCGCCTCGATCAGGGCCTCGGTCATGATCGACGCCTGGCCATCATTTATTACCCGCTTGCTGCCATCGGCAGTACGCATTGCAACTTCACCCGAATAATGGGACTGCTTTTAGCGGGATCCCTCCAGGCTGCAATAAAGCCGCATCCACTTCCTACCTTACCATCACCTTTGTTAAATAAATAAATTGCCCCCCCCCCCAAAAAAGGGTGTCTCCTCCTACTCCACCTACCTGCCTCTTAAAGCCTATTATACTCCTATTTCTGTATGTTCGTTGTACCTATAAGGAGTTGTGTAATAAAACAATGTCTATATATTTATTTATCGTTAATACGAGGTATTATAAGAATAAGCGCTTCTAAGAATAATTTGTATAGGAGTAAAGAAAGGCATGTCAGTGCAACCATAAGATTTTCTTACAATAGACTTATTATGTCTCCTTCAAACTTGTATAGCCTAACTGCACAGGAATAAGATTACAATAAAACAAATTGTTAAACAGCTTGATAAATCTTTTCGTTGCAATGCATTGAAAACACCACTCTTTTGAACGCAACATTTATCTTTACAAGTTTTATTCCGTGAAGCCACTTCTGTGCATGCGAATGCCAGTAAATTATAGGTCCCACAGGGATTTCCTTTAAAAGGATTACTTTTCAGAATAGGAAGGGGATGGCTAATGTGATTAGACTGTCTGACTTCCTCGTGCTGTGAATAATGTCTTTGAAATCACATGGATACCCTTCACGTGAAAGCTTTCTCCAAAGCAACAGATGATAAAGTACAATAAAATAAATATGCATGTTTCAACAGTACATAGATAACATTGGGTCAAATGGAACTTGTTTTGGTATCGAGTGTCTTTTAGAAGGCTGTGGGGAGCAGATTCTAGTGTTATAACTCTGAAGGAATGTTATGCGAATAAATGTTCATTGTCCCTAAACACAATTAATATACCTCCTGAAAATATATATGGTTATAGATGCTACTTTCAATATCGTAGAAGTTATTACTTTTCACGTTGAAACGTTACATCATGGTAGCAAACCCATGGGTAGCAATCATGGGTTTCATTGAAATGGACATGCATTATTACCGTCTTCATTCAAAACATGTAGTCGTTATTTCTTCACATTATTAATGTTATTTTAAATTACTAAATAAAAGGTAATGTAATGTAATTCAACCTCTGAACACAGTACATTATACGTCAATGGAAAGAACAACGGATACAATCACATTAAGGAATACATTAAGTAAATAATACATAATAAAAGGATTAAAATATACAATATATTTTCTAAAGTTTCAAAAGTAAATTTCTTGCTGTTTTTACTTAAACATTCCCATATTGCAAGATATTGCACTCGATGATGTAATGCAGGGAAAACGTTCATGCATTTTGTTATTCTTAGATGATTGTTTCCCTTCAACAGATCATTTGATTGCTAACAGTTTAATACATATACAGTTATGTAAAACAGCAGCAGCAGAGGCATTGGCAGGCTGAGAAACAGCCCGTGGTGTGTCATGCGTGTACCCGTCCTAGAAAGGACTTATTTGTCTATACATAACTAAATCTTGCGAAATTTGTTGTAATTATCATCTATATAAAATGACAACAAAGAAGTTTTACGTATAAATTTATAGGGCGTTTCTGTGTTAAAGAGGTCTAGTCATAGGGAATATGTATGCCTTAACTTTACCTAGTTAATATTTACCTTTAAGTGAAGCAAATGTTATTTTATTTTTATCCTAGGACTGGTTTCTTTCTTAAAAGAGTTAATTTAAAGCAGCATCATTTCATTTTCTTCTTTTGTAACGGAAGGAAATATTAAATCAAAAGTAAGGAGTACAATTATTGTTCATATGAAACAGATATTGTTAAAAGCAAACTTTCTAAACTGCAATAATACTTTTTGTGGCCAGACAAATATTTTGTCTCCACGATATGCAGCAGAATGGCACATTGTAACCTGGGAATGCAGTGCACGCCTGAAACTAATGATAGCTGTTACGGAGTAATCAACAATAAATTGTGATGTTCTCGATTTCCCTTGACACTCTTAGATAACATTTATTTTCTATACTTCGTAACAACTGGGAACAACTGAAGGCCACCGCGATGAAGTAACAACGAAAGTTTTTGATCTTCCTTGTTATTTCTAGTTAATATGTGTTTTCTGTGCTTTGACAAGCTTAAACAATTATTTATAGCTACTGAGAGTTACCATGGTGAATTAAATAAACAGTAATTCCATGGCTCACATTTTCCCTTGTTAAATTAATATGGTATCTGTAGTTCAACAAGCAGGTTTATTGTTATTATTTTTTCTCCCTCATTCAAAGATTTTCAGAAGAGTTAGATTAGAGATGGACAATATACCTATAGCCTGAGTTACCTCCAGTTTCTATATAATGTCGGAATGGAGAAGTGCCTAGAAGTAGAGACTTCTAAAACAAAAACATATGATGTAAGAGACGCTAATTTTAACTGTTTATACGCGAAGCAGCCTTCTCTCCTTCCGCTTCAATCACTGGAGAACTGAAAACTGGACTTCACTAATCGCACGCAGACCAGCCTCAATGTATGTCACAGCTCATAGAAGAGCACTTCATGTCACAGCAACAGCAAGAACTCACTAACTGCATCACCAACTGACGTAAGAGGTTGCGCACTTATATACAGGTCCCCAGAATGTTCGCGGAAGGCGAGGGAAAAGAGCATCTAGAATTATCTTAAAGCATCTCGAAGCACTTCAGAAATTAATGTCGGAAAGAGAGTCCCGCACCCTCTCCCTCTCTAACCAATTACTGGCAAGCATTGAAGGACTTGCTGATTTGTGTATAAGTTCTAGATCTGTAGTATCAAATACTGTCTGCTTCTTTACACATTGAATATCTTCCTTAAAAAATCTATTCCTTACCACAGGGATGATTTTCCCTAAAATATGCCAGTTCTTTTCTCCCTGCTTTTGCATTAAGTTCCAAATATATTTTTCATCTCAATATTTCATTTATTTTAAAAATTATTTGTCATTAAGACTTTCATAATTTCTGGTTTCAAATATCCTCGATTCTTGTTTATCTTTATCTCGTTCCAAAACCCTTTCTCCATTCTTAGCCCTCTTCTGTAGCGTAGGTGGTAGTGTGTCTGCCTTACGTTCAAAAGGTCCCGAGTTCTAATCTCGGTCAGGGTAAGTTATTTGGATAAGGTTTTTCTCCGGGTTTCCCTTATCCTGAAAGATAGATGTCGGGTACCTCTAAGCTCTATCGACTATGGGCTCATTTGAGCATCATTTCACCCATTTCATTCATCTTCCAATGTGACTTAACGTCGGAGGACGTAAAATAAAATAAAATAAATTTCTCCATTCTTTCACCCTTAAAAATTGAAGTACCATACAGACCTCTTGCAAAATATTTTGAATTTTAAATGTCCCGCTTTTTTCTCTTTGATTATTTCTTGTATTACAAAATATTGTCTGGTGACCTTTTCATCTTGCTTGCATATTCTATAGCACAAAAAACAGAGGATACCTTGATCACTAAATGAGATATAACCAGCTACCACCCCTTAGGAGGAAGGGACAAAGTGAGGAACCGCAAGAGACTATAGGCCACAGACCACACAGACTCTCGAAGTCCCTACATTTCCTATCTCAAAGACCATTTCCAATACCAGAGCTATCCAGAGGGGTAATGAATGACATTTGGAACCAGGCAGCCATCTGCTGTCCACAGGTGCTACTCTTTCCTTGGAGCAAGCATCCTCATTATCTTCCGGCACCGCTTCACGCCACAAAACCTAGAAGCACACTTGAAACATGAGAAGAAACGGAATGAAAGTGAAAGGAGAAAGCTTCTTAGAGGTGAGAGAATTCTCCTACCGACAAGGATAAACCAAGAAAGAACCCAAGGTCAGAAAAGCAATCGACGAGAATCGAATCCTGGAGCTCCTGAATGCAGGCCTCACACATTACTCTCTCGGTTTCCGTATTCTATACAAATAGTTCAGCATTATTTCCATTACCTTGATTTTATAACCTAGTCTTTCTAATTCCAGCAAAGCTACCGTATTAGAAAAAGACTTGGATAAGCCGAAGACCATCAACATAATAATGCTTTTATCACATCTACATATATTATAATGAAAATGGCGACACCACCAAGTTGTGCTAAACTCACTTTCTTTGTTGCTGAAATTGTTAGCACAGCGGCAACTTGCACTTAATTACTCTTATGAATGCCCAAAGCAAATAGCCCCAGTTCGCACTAATTCTGATACCAAGCAAATCTGATATGTTTCCCCCACATAGCTTTCTGTATTCTTGTACAAAATATTCTTACAACGCTTATTCTTTTATTGCATGTTAATCAAGATAAAAATATAAATATTTATTTCTAATATATTGCTATATATTGCTAATTTTCTTGTATGTGCATTGTAGCCTTTAAGCGATAGTCAAATGTTTTGTGATAGCTATAAAATTCTGTTCTCTTTGCATAGCCAAGAGATAAAAATACGAATAACGATTTTCCATTTGAGAGAAATATTGGAAAAGTTAAGCAAATCAGCGAGGAATGACTCCGAAATGGTACACTCCACATAAAAAAACGCATTTGACATAAATTGTGTATTAATAAGCGCTACATTTTTTGTGTAGTAAGATTTCGTCTGTCTTTTACGGTTTACCAGTTTTATAAAGGTCGCCGAGAAGGAAGCGGACTTCTGTGGACATTTCCAGAGAATTCAAGATAAAGATCTCAATTGACGTGAAAATATTTTAAACTTATGGTATTTGCTCAAAATCGTTAGAGTCATTTTTGAGAAAAATGTTCCATGTAAAGAGTTGTCTAGGTTAGGAGGATTTTCTTGAAAATCTTCGTCTTGCATCCTCTGAAGATACTAAACTTAAATACCAGTTTTGTATTTAACCAACAGACACAAACACGCGCACGTTGATGTTTTTCTAAAAGATGCTTCTTTTAGATTAGGGGGCCCAAAACATGTATTTCCGGTGAAATCTTGATATCAAATTCTTGGGTACAGTGTAACACCTACCCTATTTATTATACGTAGTAAAGGAAGTAAAACTGTATTGATAGCTCCAACTTCGTCCGTGTATTTTTTACATCCTGTTGGCTTATCGAGGCATTTCCTCTACCAATTAAGAAAATGCTTTCGAAAGAGGAAGTCAAATACCTATCGTTTGCTAGTTGGAAGTTGAATAGCAATTTAGAATTCGCTAAGCTTTAGAAATCTGTAAAGAGACTGATAAACAGCAGAACACCTTTGAGAAGCTGTCATATATCGTTTTTACCATAGTCACACTTTGTACAGTTTTTTTTTCTCTTTCTCCATTAATTACAGTAAATAGAGCATTTCATTTTATGCAAAAAGTCGATATTCAACTTTCACCGGAATAACACGTTTTGGTTTCCCTTATTAAAAATAAGAAAAAGATCTACGTGCCTGCGGAAGTAGGTAATTGCTTATTTGTCAATTGTGTGTGTGTGTGTGTGTGTGTGTGTGTGTGTGTGTGTGTGTGTGTGTGTGTGTGTGTGTGTGTGTGTGTGTGTGTGTGTGTGTGTGTGTGTGTGTGTGTGTGTGTAATTTACGTCCTCCAACGTTAAGTCATATCGGACGATGAATGGAATGGGTGAAATGGTGCTCAAATGAGCCCGGGGCCCATACAGCTTAGAGTTATCCGACAGTCGTCTTTCAGGATAAGGGAAAACCCCGGAAAAAACCTTATCCAGGTAGCTCACCCTGACTGAGATTCGAACTCGGGACCTCTTGAACGTGAGGCAGACATACTACCATCTAAGCTACCGAGGCGGACATATAAATTATTTGGAACCTATACTTCTTGGAATTATGACGTTATCGGTTCTTTGTTTTGAAGTAAAATATGTATTCACATCCGGGCAATACGAAACGAGCTTTCCATTCTCGGGTCTCTTTACGAAAGAGGAAAACAAATAAAGAAAGAAGGGGGGGGGGGGGGAGAAGAAAGAATAAAAAGTATATAAACCTTTTTCTTTCTTTTTAGGTAGGTAGTACTCGACGGTGAAAAAAATGGTATTAACGTTTAAAATTATGTTATTTTTGTATTCTCAGGACACAAGAAACTTCGGAAAGTCTTACCCCAAACAGCATTCGGGACCTCAAAAATAACGCAGTTACCCCCATCATGGAGGTAGTCTAGGAAAGAGGGGTGGGGTATTTTCAAGGAAACAACATTTTTTCGTTTAAATTACATACACGCCCTTCTCTCAATCTGAGAAAGAAGTAGAAACATAAAAAAAAAAAAAAAAAAAAAAAAAAAAAAAAAAAAAAAAAAAAAAAAAAAAACAGACGTTTATGCTCCTGAATAGACTTTATGGAGTTGATGTAGTCAGATTACACCAGAAAACTGTGAACGAAAGATTTATTTATTGTTATCTGATCACGGACATAAGCACCTAAAGCTACTTAGCACTTGTTTTGAGGGGCGGGAGTAAATATCAGTAAAATCTCCCAACCTAGTAACTTGATCAAGCCGAAATGCAAACCCAGAAACATAATAGTTTGCCATTGGAGCAAAGAGAGACATTTGCTTCATATCTATGACTTAAAAAGCGCCATGAACCTCAACTGCTATAACATATTCGATATTAATGAGCATTTTCCCTTGGCATTACTGTCATGTCTAGGGTTATAAAGGAGATACCATTTGGTCCTAGAAGTCCACAAGGTCATAAAACCGCACTGTTAAAGGAAGCTGGATAATTGGCAAATCGCACTTGATGCCATGTATGTACGAAGTTGTATGGGATATAATTTTTGCGCTTGCGCACACATACAGCACTTTAATTTGTTAGATAAAGCAGTCGAAGGCGGATCGAACACAACCAGCCAAGCAACACAGGAAGCAACGTTTCATATACTGCAGACGACACAGGTGCAGAGGTGCAGATAGGAGGGAAATGGAACTGTGATGTGAAGTGCTGATTATTTTTATGTTTATGTTCCATATATACCCACTTATTTTGGTATGTAACGTGTAAACAAATGTGTAAACATAACCTCATTTCGCAGTCATTTGTGTTATTATCTGAGATATTCGTATTTAGGGTGTTAATGTTATTTTAGGCAGATATAACAGATATCAAACTAATTATATGAAACATATTGGTTTTAATTTGATATTTACCCGCTGTATCGTTTGACAAGTGGATAAAGTTTGGTGTGACAAAGAAGTTCGGCAAACTAGACATAATTGCTTGTAAAGTAAACGAAAGAAAGCTTCGGAGATTAGCAGACAATCTCTTTCAAGCCGATTTCAGGTCACAGAGAGGTAATTAACTTGGTATTACCATGTTTTCGGAGTTAGTGACAACGTTTAATGAGACGCCCCTATAAATGACAACACAAATAGTAAATAAGCAAACACGTTTTGACAACGTGTTACTTACTCAATTTTTTGTATTTTATGTATGATATAATTATGTTATAACATATTTCGTGTTTAAAGGTTTATTCGGATATCAGTAATGAAGCAGTACAGTTGGACCGTGTCAGAAAAGCCACTATTTATAAATAATAACCACAAATACGGGATAACTTGAATACCCCAGGACAATTAATTCACTTTTATAGTGTGTGGGTATTTCAGCTTTTACATTACAAATTGATGTTTCACTACTCGAGTGATTTACAACCAAGAAAGGATAAAGACAGGGGTTTCAATATTGTGCTAAGTTTATGGTAGGCTTGTGAATGATTTATTACCTAAGGCAATGGAATTGAGCTAAGTTACTTTCATCCACATATTGAATACACTAAATGTGTTCTGTATTAGTCATTAGTACATTTCCATCCTTGTTATCAGATTATTCACTCGATCTAATTGTATTTACAAGTAGATGACATGCTGCTGGTACCATCATAAACATTCAAAGACTTCTGAGAGGAATGCAGTATATGGTTACTTGGTCTGTGTACTAATAATGCATTTAATTTTTTTAATTTAATCTTAATGATGATGTTTACATTGTTATTCACAACATAGATCATGAAGAAGCACTTTAAATACTTTCATGGTTACATAATACACACTTTTCTGGAATCAATAAAGTTTAGCGCTGGGATGATGAATATTGCCTTTTGTATAATGTTTATTGTACTAATTTCATTGTTTGTTATAAATGAGGCTCATTTGCATACAAAGAATTTTAGGATTGAGCATATAAACACACAAGGAAGGGTTAATATCTTCAATGTTTTAAAAAGTTCTTTGCAAGAGTATCTGCTATGGGTGTTAGAAATGATTCTTATAATCTTCTTTTGCATAAGAAATATTTTTTTACTTTCTACTGAGTTGCTCTAAAATAATATTCCACAATAGTGTTAAAATATGCATAGTATATTAATTTTAGTGTATCTGTAGAAATTAATTAATCAGTGCTTGGATAGCATAACAGAGTTCTAAGTTTAGGTAAGATATATTTTATGCAAGATTTATAGTCTTAAATATCGGTGGTGTATTTGAAGGTCCAGAAATTTGATGTCAGTTTCTTCTAATATCATTAATCCCAAGTTTCTAATGGAGTGTGAAACTTACATTGAGTTATACATAAATTTAACAACTTTTGTTTTAAAGTATAAAAATTTAAAGAAGCATAGAGACAGTGAAGTATAAGTTAAAATAAAAGTGAATCGAGAAGATATTGACACATTTCTTCATTTACACTAAAATAAAAACTGTTATTGTGCTTAAAGTGTAAGTGAAGCAATGAGTCAATATCTTCTTGATTATCTTTTATTTTAACTTTTGTTTTGTTTAGATTTACAGATAATTTGTTAGCTTTAAACCAATATGATCAGTTCAATACAAAATTCAGTTTAATTACCAATAATTTAAATTTTTATTTGACAGCAGGACACTAGGGCCATCAGCAAACAGAGCTTACTTACAATATCCTTTAGATAAAGTGAGAGGTCTTTTATGCAGATCAGAAGTAGTAGAGGCCCCAACACTGAACCGTGGGGTGCTCCATATGTTACCATTTTCCAATTTAACGTATGTTTCTCATAATCAGTATCACTGGTTATTTCAATACATTGTTTTCTTTCATTTGGATATGATACAAACCAATTTAAATGTTTATTTTTTGGACCATAGAATTCCAATTTCTGCAAAGAGAATGTCACACTAGTTCTCAGAAAATGCCACCAACTTGTATTTTGTTATGTGTGTTTGGAGGAATGTAATAACAGTGATGTCAAATTAATTAAAAAATCTATTTGTAGTCAATTTGTTTCAAATGTATTATTTTGTTTAAGGCAGTGCACACTTCATGCGTAAGTTTATAAGTTGGTTACCAAAGTGTTGTAGTTTATTTATAATAACTAAATCATGTTTTCAAATAACACAGGTTGATGAAGCACTTTCCTACACTGAATATTGCATTTTAGTGTATTTAATTGATTTATTATAGTAAAAACAAAAAGTAAAAGATGTAAAAACATCTAGGTACAAAACAGCACTGAAACAATTCCAAATAAATGCACATTTATAACTCAATGGCTTTTACATAACGAAGAATTCATTTGCTTTGAATTAAAAAATAAACATCCTACAAGATAATGTCTGTATTTCTAATGTATCAGCTGCAATTAACACTAATTGCCATATGTTTACCACGCGTATATTTGATGTCAACTGAGTAAACAGAATGTCACTGTTGAAACCAGAGAGCACTGTAATGGGGAAATATGTTACAGTTGCTTTCAGTGAATTGAATCCCTTGCACTACCTATGCTATTATCTCTTTTATTTCTTGAAGTTGCTATATCCTTTTTGTTATATACTTTCTTTGGTATTAATAGAATACTCCTACAAAGCAATTCCTCTTTCGTTATTTCACACAGTGTAAGTATATCCAGGATATGTTATGTAAGTCAAGTTACTGTATTAAATTTCTCTACAAAAGTAATGAATATACAGCAAAAGGTTGCTAGTCCCTCACCAAATTCCTCCACAGCTGGCAGATGAGGAATGCTACTTAAGACATTAGGTACTGTGGATATAAAATATCTGAAATGGATCAAATGGATCTGCAATGGATCAAACAGAAGAAAAATACCAATCACATAAAACTGCTTTCAGAGGAAGGCTGTGCTGTAGCTGAGTGGTTAGACCACTCAACTGTTGCCAAGGCGGTGCAGGTTCGATCCCAGGCAACCACTAAATGAGATTTGTGGTGGACAACATGGCACAGGACAGCACAGGATCTGAGTTTCCCCCACCATCTCATTCCTCTGGTTCTCCATCTTCATCTAATGTATAATCAATGTCACCGCCTGTGGTGCTTGCATGTAGCAAAAGCGGTCGTTAAACACTACACATTTCGCAAAAACTATTTGTAGTTGTTATTAATTTTTAGATGAGTCGTATTTATTACACATCTGCTTCACTTTCGTAGCTATTTTGAGGACATGTTTCGCAAATCATTGTTTGCATCTTCGGCTCTTATATTTGTAGTTGGTTTACTGATACTCGTCACTTGTTTATATTAATGAGAGACTAGTTTCAAAGGCAATCGCTTCCATTTTCAATCTCTTTCCAACTGGCATCTGTTGTTGTCTGCTCTCTCTCTCTCTGGTGGTGGAACTATGACCGTTTTTTGTCAAATTATCTACTGGTGGGATTTCAAAGTTCAAAATAAGGATCGCATAATGAACTTTGAAATCCCACCAGTAGATAATTTGACAAAAAAGTTCATAGTTTCACCACCAGAGAGAGAGAGCAGACAACAACAGATGCCAGTTGGAAAGAGATTGAAAATGGAGGCGATTGCCTTTGAAACTAGTCTCTCATTAATATAAACAAGTAAGTGACGAGTATCAGTAAACCAACTACAAATAGTTTTTGCAATTCATTTTGACATCACTGTCACTAAATTCCTCCAAACACATATAACTACACATTTCATTTCATTTTGAGAGGAAATTAAATGATCCATGCCTGGGGTAGCAGGTGTAGATCCAAATAGCACATGATTGAGAACTTTTATTGGACTCCTATTAATTGCAATTCATTAATGATCAATCTCTTCTCATACAACAATTTTATGGAACTTGATTATTAATGGTTTATTTAACTTAACATTTTAATATGTAAATTAGGTTAAAGTACAAACTAATATAAAATGTTGTTTTCAAATGCTAGGCTCTGGCAATGAAGCCATTAGCTCTACAAATATAAAATGTGTATAATATATACAATGTATATAAAATGTTTCAATGTGGTTAACTTTCTCATGTGATGGCTGTATGAGAAACAGATTTACACATTCTGGGGAGATAGTCAAAACTACCAAATTACTCTGTAATGGGTTGGTATTTGAACTAAGAAAAGGGAGTATTCAGCATATTTGAGAAAAGAAGTGGATTAATCATTGTTGATCACAAATTTTTTCTTTCCTTGTGTCCTCTAAATGAAAAGCACACAGAGAACAAACAACTTTAAAATTTATTTATCATTGCTGTTAAATCTGGAACAGGATATCCTTCCAATTTTATCACTCCTCCAATTAATGTTTGGAGCAAGTTTTAACCTGTATTGTTCTGTATGTGTGAGACTGGAGATTGGGCAAACATTTGAAAAGTTATTTCATACTTGATGTTGAACATTTTTTGTAATCAATGGGGAAGTTAATTGTATAGCATAACTTAGATTGCTGAATAAGGTATTTGTGAATGTTGCAGGAAACTTTCTTAAACCAGATGTTTTGTAAGAGGTGCGTGATATTTGTACATATTCATGTAATGCAGTAGTTGCAAGAGAGGTGTAATAACCTTATTGAATTAACACATTATTTTCTTGTAACATATTAGGTATTCTCTATGAATGAAAGAATTTTGTTAACTAATTCGGTTGCATAAACTTTTACACACATTACAACTTTCCTCTATTTGGAGTACTTTCAATTTAATCCTAGGGTCTCATACATCTGAACATAGTGCTTATATTGTGTATGGTAACCCTTCCCCATCTCCTGTTCCAATTTGCACCAAGTTGCTTCAATACCTTTTCCATAAACGTATCCTGCTCTCACTCTTTCCTTTAATTTAAATTTGGTTTTATCTCCACTCTGTATTCCTTTACCTCTTTCACAGCTTATCTCATCAGCCTCACTCTTATTACTTAGTTTTTATTATACATTTTGCTAATCTTTTCTCCCCAATTTCAGTATTTCATTATAACCTCACTTCCATGTCTTTGGAATATTGCAGTACTAGTTTTATATGCATATTAAGGTACTTTCTGAGCAGTCCCATTTACTACCTGCCAATCTAATTAGTATTGTGAATCCATATAAAAACAATTACATAAAAAGCATAACCATGATTACATGTTTGTAATCTTCTGTGTGTTTAATGTCACTTTATTAAGCACTACGAAAGTGGTTGTGGAAGATGCCTTAATGTAAACACTGTGTTTAAGTTATTTGAGTCAAATGGAGAACTTAATGTCATGACAGCAAAGTTGGCCATGGTAGCTCACTTGGTTAGAGCAACTGGTCGGAAACCAGGAGATCTGTGGTTCAAATCCCAGCCGTGACATTGAATTTTTCATATTGACTATCTATTTGGTGTTTAATTTTAGTTTCATTTACCATCATTTCATTGTTTTGACACCACAATGCTGATTTTTTGATTACTGAATTCATTTGTAAGTTAAGATTTTGGTAGAAATTAATTGTTCTTTCACACTAGCCGTGTGTAGGACGCACTATGAAAGGGTAGAGCCGGGATTTGAACCACGGATCTTCTGGTCTCCGTCCAGCTGCTCTAAACCATTGAGCTACTATGGCCAATGTTTCAACAACATTAAATTCTCCAACTGGCTCTTGTTTTTCCCGGTAAACCACTAGGAGTTCTCATAAACACATGAGACAACTACCTTAATGGCGACTTACTATGCTGTAAGTACTTTAAGGCCTGGGCTTTATAGTTCAGATCACTATTAGGTACAATTAATGGAAATTAAATGTTCTTTCACACTATCTGTGTGTGGAACGCCCTATGAAAGGGTAGAGCCAGACTGCCATAGCCGGAATTTGAACCATGGATCTTCTGGTCTCCTTCCAGCCGCTCTAAACTATTGAGCTACTATGGCCAACGTGCCAACATGACATTAAATTCTCCAACTGACTCGTGTTTTCCCGGTAAACCACTAGGAGTTCTCATAAACACATGAGACAACTACCTTAATGGTGACTTACTATGCTGTAAGTACTTTAAGGCCCGGGCTTTATAGTTCGGACCACTGTTAGGTACAATTAATGGAAATTAATTGTTCTTTCACACTAGCCATGTGTAAGACGCATCGTGGTTCAAATCCCTGCTATGGCATTGAATGTTTCAGTCTGGCTCTACCCTTTCATAGATCTTGGTATTTCTTTTGTGTGATTTCCTGATTAAGAGGTCATCTGCATAAGGTGCACATTGGATGTTTTGTATTTCATATAATTTGTATGGTGTGTCATTCATCATGCTGAAAAGATGTTGTCCTTGAGACTGCCCTTTGTGTAGCTGTTTGAGTTTTGAAAAGGTTTCATTATATTTAGTTCTAGAAAATCTTTTCATTAACAAATTATTTTAGTTAAATCAGTTACCAATCATTCTTTCCATTAATTTGGCCAGCACACTTGTGCTAACTGTTGATCTAGTTTGGTGGCTGGGTTTCAGGAGTGGCACTGTTATTTCTTTTCTCCAGATAGATGATAAAGTTAAACTCCATACCTATCTGAAAAATACTCATAATCTTAAAATATTCAAGAAAAAATTAAGGAAATATTGTATGGAAGGTTGCTATTATTCAATTGACGAATATCTTAGATAATACTGACTAAATAAATAGTATTTGTATAAGTGTAATAGTGTATAGTGTATGATTTATTATTGTAAACAGAACTTGTTTATGTAGATATTAAACTATGTGATTTTATAGTTGCACATATTTAACTTGATGATGCTTTGAATATGTTTTGTATTCTTTTAAGCAGATAATGAATAAATGAAATTTTTCTAGATTAAATTATATATTGTAACATTTTCAGTGTTGTTAGTCTAAAGTGTTTTATCGTTTCTGATGATATAGTACATGTTCCCGAGCCTCTTGTTTTATTGTCATATTCCTATTTAAGTTCTTATAAGTTAAATTCATTTTCAGCAAACTGTTTTGTTTTATTCCATTTTTAATTTGTTATTCATAAAGGTATTATTTTCCTTTTTTATTTGCTTTGATGTGGGATTTGTGAATGCTTTGGAGATTTGTTTTGCACCTATTGATAATTTGTTTTTGAACTTGTTGATTACTTCCATAAAATTGTGAATCTTTTTTACTGTCCTTCCTGTAGTTTATAGTGCTTAAAAAGCACTCATATGTTTGTTTCTGTGATTGATTAATTTCTGTACTCATTTTTGCTGTTAATTTCTGCCATTTTTGTACATCTGCTGTATTTTTTTTTGTTTTAGTTTTGATTCTTGTCTTTTCTCTTTCTTCCTTTCATTGAGAATTTTTTTTTTGCTCCCGAAGGGTTTGTACGTGTGTACTTTCCTTTTGGAGTATTTTGTTTTGCATACTTAAGTATTAAATTGCAAAATATACTTTTTATGCTATCTGTTGATTCATCCTCATTTATTGGTAGGTTTGTACACTGTAATCTTTTAATTTTTTCCAAAATGCTTTTTTATAATTCCAGTGAGTTTTGATTTTTTAATGTTTCTTAGTGTATTTCAAATTTTTAGTGAAGTAAAGTTTGGCCACCTGCTTTGTCTACTATTATTTAATAATTAATTGATGTAAATCTGGGTTTGTTGTGAATTCGTTGTAGTGGATGAAAGTAGGTTTATCATTTTGATTATAAGGAAGTTCTGGATTATTTCAATGTATTATAATCTAATGCTGTTTTCCCTGCTTTATTTATATTTGTATAGCCTCATTCTATAACATAGTCATTGAAGTCTCCTACAATAATTTATGTTTTATTTTTATTTCTATGTTACTTAGATTTGGATTGTGGTGAGCATTGTATAAGCTATATAATTGGATATGATGCTGGTTTTTCATATTTGATTTTTATTTCCAATTTGTTCTCTTCAGACATTTCTTTCACTATTTTAAAATTGTATATATTAGATTTATGTACTCCAGTTTGATTGCCCTAGCTTTGTGCTGGCCTTAGGTAATATTTAGCTATGTATTCGTTAAATTGTATATATTTAAGGTGTCTCCTGTAATACTTCCTTCTTGGTTGGTTACTTTGTTTAATTTGTTATGTAGTAATTTTGAAGTTTCTCTCTACTTCTGTCCTAGAACTTTCTTTCAATATACTTTCTATTTCCTTTAATTCTCTCAGCTCTTAGTCAGTTTTGTCTTTAATTGCCATGCTCTGTACTGCCTTTATACTTTCACTTGCGGGAGCAACCTCTGCACAGGTCCTCTCTCTACCACCACTTACTAATTACTCCAGATACTCTCTAAAGATATGAGTATCAGATGATAGAAATTACAAATGTCATTGTGTAAAGTAAAATAAAATATGTTAAAATTCTACTGCTAAAATTTACCACCTAAAACAAAGTTGAATTATTCCAGAAACAACCCGAAAATGGAATGAAGTAGTTTCAACTGTGAAAAATGACCAAGCGTTTCGAGTTTGATTGGCACATTCCAGTGCCCGAGCCACTGCTTAAGGGCTGTGTGTTCGATCGCTGGACTGAGGACAAAGATTCAACTGACTTTGAGCCAAAATGTCTCTTCAAAGTGGACGAGTATGGCTTCTTCATTTACTGGAAGAGCGAGCCTCGGGTAAGTTGCATTAATTTCATTATCTTTGCATGTAAAGATATATTATCTGAAAGAGCTTGTACTTATAATAGTTTTGTGGTATTAAATTAAAAATGAATTCAGTAGCAGAACATTTTGACAGATAATATTGGTTGTAATAGCATATTACCATTTGGTTCAAATAATTTATGAGAAATTAAGAAAATGAGAGAACGTAAACTTTCACGGCTGGAGTCCATATTACAATTAATTTTTTCAGGGCTGTTTTGCCGTGTTCTGTTGGTGTAAGAACGTCCAAACATTTCGTCCACAACTGCGGTAGACATCCTCATTGGCGCAGTCAAAGTTTCCTTGGAGAGAGACGCAGCGAAACTCTCTCCAAGGAAACTTCGACTGCGCCACTGAGTGTATGCCGCAGTTGTGGCCAACAGACCACGGCAAAACAGCCCAGAAATAATTAATTGTAATTAAGAAAATCTTTTGCAGAAATCTTATCTGCAAAGCAGAATGTTAAAGTCTGCATTTCAGAGAATGCTAAATCAACAGTGCTACTTATATCTTCCTGTTATTTCTTTGCATGGAAAGTAGGAGATGAAAAAAAAGTTTTTTATCCTATGTTGGCTCTTACTAAAATATTAGCATAAGCACATTGATGATTTTTCATATGATACTATCATATATGCTAATAAATGGTTACAAAGAGTTACGAGAAAGTTAAATGTTGTACTGGAGCCCATTTAAGGATAGCAAGTATTAAATAGGATTAAGTTGTCTGGTTCTGAGCTTTCCTAATCTTCTCAGAAAGGGCTGCCTTAATGACTCCGGGAATACTAGACTATTATAAAAGCAAGCTAATAGAAAAGGTATTGAAATGCTGCTGTAAAATTTGAAATAGACAAATAATATTATCAGGCAGTATTTCTTATGCAGTATACTCTCGACTATTTGGGGTAATATGGGGGAGATGTGCAAATAGTCAAAAAAAAACACTCTATTACAAATCCTTTTTAACTTGCTTTGTTGACATTTACATGCTGATTAACATCAGAAAAAATAAACTTGTTTTCAATTTACATGGAACAGACTAGCCGATAACAATAAAATCTGTTGTCTCACAGTGATCATTTTAACATTAAAATATCTGTTATCATGTGTTGTGTCATTTATTGTTGTTTACTAGAGAAAAATAATGCATGTACAATATCTTTAGCGGGGGAGTTGATGCATGGATAATCCACAAACCGGTAATCCACACACAAATAGTCAGGAGTATACTATATTGTGACTTTGTGGGTTCGTAGAATTAAAGGTCCAATTTGCAGAAATTCAAAATGTTCTTTATTTCCGTGGAAATACACTTTGGTCCACCCTGACAGTAGCAGAATTACGTCACAATTACAATCTTCCGGTTTGTCTGCCACACCCACAAACAAAGAGTTCACTTTCAAAATACAGCTGCATGATTATCAAGTTCCATTTCAACTCTGACTTGACGTCTGTCCGCGGCTTCCTTTTATATGACCAAACGGTTGTGGAATGTTCTTTATCAATCAATCAAGATGTCACTAGAAGTTTCCAGTTAACTATCTTTATCTGTTAACTTTAAAGAGAGTTGATTAATGACACTAAGCAAGACTTACTTTTAAATTTTTCCGGTACATGTTTCAGAGGCTTTGCCTCTATCCTCAGCCGGCCATCGACTAGTTCTCATTGGTGTAGTTGACGATATTTTGTCATAGGTCTCCTCTGGTGGAGGTTCAAGGAACTTGCTGAACAAATCTTTCTGGGGGATGTCGAAATTGAATACTTTGTTCCTATTTTTTGAAATGAAGATTTGTTCCCATGTGGATAGTTCTTGTTTTCCTGATGTATGTTTTAGTAGTTTTGCTTCTGGATTTATGTTGTGGTTCTTTTTCCAAAAATGTGTGACAACTGCTGATTTTTCTAAAGTGTTCCTTTGCTCTTGTTTCTAAATTTCTTTTGGTTTTTCCAATATAAATTTGACTACAGTCATTGCATTCAATTTGATATATACCAGATTTTTTGTTAGATGGATGGCATCTTTGATGTTTGAGCAAATTAGGTTTTTTAAGGAGAAATGGTTGACTGGTGCTAGTTTAATTTTTTTGGTTTTTTGAAGACTTTTTTGAATTTATCATAGGCCCATGGATGGTAAGTGAATTTTTTGAAAATCATATTGGTTTCTGTAGCTGAGAGGGTTGTGGTTTCCTTTAGTAGCTTCTTCTTTTTTGCTAAGTTCACTTTTTTGTCTAGTAATGAATGATTTGGGAAAGTCATTTTTTTGTGCTATTTCAATAATTTTGTTGTATTCTGTTTTGTATTCTCCTGCTGTGAGAGGGATGTTTACCTGTGTGCTAAACTATTGAAGATTGCTTGTTTGTGGGATCTTGGGTTGTTTAGTGTCATTAATCGACTCTCTTTAAAGTTAATTTATCATAACAACACTGTTTTCAACACTTCCAAGAAAGGAATTATCTTTATCTGTTTTGACAAGCCCTTTTATCTCCGTGCTACACTATCTGCCCCTTTGTGTGGGTCAAACCGTGCTATTGTAATAATGGATTTGCAACAATATATTGTTAACAAACTTATGTTTTTAATTACATTCTAAGATAAATGAAGCATTTGTTACTAAATATATAGGAATTGCATATACTTTTTAAGTTATTCATTGTTGCTAGTGTCAAATTCTACTTATTACAAGACAGTATTTGTATTTTGAGCAACAACAAATCATCACTTCATCTATCATTTCTGTATACTTCTTATGTTATTTGGGATGCAAAGTTTTTAAGGAAATGAAAGGATATTCGTTGACAGATGTCAGATTTTTTAGTTAAATTAATTATGTGTATTTTGCTTAGCTGTATAGTTTGTTAGTCCATTTTCATGACTGGTCTGAATGTATTTCTGTCAGTTTTCCAAGTTATTGTGACTTTAAAGTAACATACGTATTTATCACCCTAAATAAGTTAATTTTCCTAATCAGAAGAAAAATATTCAAAAAATTGGAATATCTGAATATAATTGATCATTCTGCTAACATGTGTTGAAGATGCATTTTTTTTTATTATTTTCCTTCAGATATAAATAAATGTAATAACCAAATAATGTGTGTTTTAGGATGGAGAAGTCATCGAGTTGTGTCAAGTGAGCGATATAAGAGCTGGTGGGATCCCAAAGGTAATATTAATTTCTTTATTTTTAGTGAGTTTGATAGTATAAAGCATTTATTTACTACTTTTAGTTAGGTTCACACTGTGTAGAAGAAGCAAAATATGTATTCTTTTTATTAGCTTTAATCCCTCAAAAATTGTTTTTATTAATATTTTAATTTTATTCATTGCTTTAAAAATAAATAACTCAAAACAGGTCACAGTGCAAAAGATTTTTTCTGGTAACTTCAGTTATTTCGGCTTTTTGAAAAGTAGCTATAATCTTCAGCATACTAAGAAGAAAACTCCATTGTGTTGAAGATTTTTAATAAGCTACATTATTGAGAAAACATTGCCTAAGAGTGAAGTTTTACTTTTTACTTGCACTTAAAAATTACGAGGCGTTTCCGTAAAATAAGGTCTCCAAGGCGTTGGAGCCATGAGGAACGCTATTACGCGAGATCCGGCAACACTGCCGTGTAGCTTGGTTTCACCCCTTCAAATCCCCACCACAACGTATCCGTTGCAACCATTAGTCTTGGCTGGGCAGCTGTTTGCGATGGAGCTTCCTATCACTTCCGCCGCCAAGTGCGAGTTGCGTGCTGTGATCCGTTTTTTGAGTGCCAAGGGCACTACCCCCACTGAAATTCATTGTCAGTTATGCGAAGTCTATGGGCCACCGTGTATGGACGTCAAAAACTTGCGAAAGTGGGTCAGAGAGTTCAAAGACAGACGTCCATGACGAACAGCGTTCTAGTCGGCCTTCGGTTTCAGCCGAAACAATTGCAAAAGTGGAGCTAGAAGTGCTTAAAGATTGACGTGTGACAGTTCGCAAGCTGTGCAAACTTATCCCTGAAGTCAGTAAGACTATGATTGACAAGATTTTGAGCGAACATTTGCATTATCGTAAGGTGTGTGCGAGGTGGGTCTCCAAAATGCTCACCGAAGTCCATAAACGGTTGATCTCCTGGGCCCAGTTCGGATAGGATATCCTCACCCATCCCCCTGCAGTCCAGACTTAGCACCTAGTGATTATCATCGGTTTCCTGAGTTGAAGTCACACCTGGGTGGAACACATTTCCAGACCGACGATGATTTGAAAAAAGAGGTTGAGCGCTACCTGCACAACTTGGCGGGAGAGTGCTATGACAAAGGTATACAAAACTGCCACAGCGCATGCAAAAGTGCGTCAATTGCAATGGTGATTACATTGAAAAATAGCTGTAAGTTCCACCTTTCCATCAATGTAACATTCATTGACAATAAACATGTTTTCTATATTAAATAGAATTGGAGATCGGACACGCCTCGTATCACATGAACATAAAAATATTTGTATGTAGTACAAAAGATACAAATTTTAAAACTTGTATATCTTGTGTGTTCGGGCTTGTATTCCATATTACTATTTTCAGATATTTTAAAACAAAATGTTATTTTATTCCCTTAACTGAACAACCAAACAAAATGTATCCAAGTACACAGACATTCAAACGACAGCTTTTGGGCTTAATCAAAACCTTCTGTATTTTAAAGGAAGAAATGGAAAACAGTAACAATGAGGCAAGATTGGGAACTGCTACTTTCAGAGTGGTAGCTAAGGGTTTTACCACTATCTATCAGCCCATTTTCTTTCACAGCTGTTAATGCAATGTCGTTTGTATGTGTATTGCATTCTATCTCCGAAAACTTGTTGTAGTCATTGTACTATATCATTACTTATTAAGTGCTCACTTCTGTAGTGTAGGTGGTAACCACACGTTCAAGAGGTCCTAAGTTCAAATATCGGTCTGGGTGAGTTACCTGGATAATGTTTTTTCCAGTATTTTCCCTTATCCTGAAAGATGAATGTTGCCCAACTGTATGCTGTGTGGATTCTGGGCTCTTTGAGCTTATCTGTAGTATAGGTTTAGCATGTCTGTCTCGCATTCAAGAAGTCCCAAGTTCAAATCTGGGTTAGGGTGAGCTATCTGGATAAGGTTTCCTGCAGGATTTTCCCTAACCCTGAAAGATGAATGTCAGGTAACTCTAAGCTCTGTAGATTCTGGGCTCATTTGAGCATAATTTCGCTCATCGTCCAATATTATTTAACATTGGGGGATGTGTATATTTAAAAAAAAAGCAAATAAAGAAAGATGTGCACAAAAGTGAATCGAGAAGATATTGACACATTGCTTCACTCACACTGTTTATTCACAGGACATGTTTCAAGAGCTTTTGCTCTTATCGTCAGCTGGTACTCGACTAGTGCAAATTTTAGTGGTTTCCTTTTTCTCCGTATTGTCAATAGATGGCGTGATGTACTTCTCAAAGATGCCCGGTGGTGGAGTTTCAAAATTCATGACTCTATGACGATTTTTGTTAATGAAGATTTTTTCCCATACGGAAAGGTCTATGGGGTGATTAACGTATTTTATTAGAGATGTTTCCAAGTTGATGTCATGTCTAGTATTCAAAAAATGAAAAGCCACTGCTGATTTTTCTGTTTCACCATTTTTAATGTTTCTTGTATGTTCTTTAGTTCTGAAGTTAATATTTCTTTTTGTTTTTCCTATAAATTTTAGGGCAAGTTTTACATTTGATCTCATAGATTCCTGGTTTTTCTTTGGTAGTGATTTAATTTTTGGAGGGCCTTTTAACACATTTTTGATGTTAAACCTATTTTGAGGTGCAAGAATTATATTGTGTTTTGAGAAGATTTTTTGGAATTTATTATAGGCTGATGGATGGAAGGTGAATTTTTTAATTTTTTTTTTTCCCTCTTTTTCTCCTGTAGGAGAAAGAAAGATGTACTAAGTGCTTTGAATGAGTTTTATAGTTCTTTAGTTTCAGAATTCTTTTTAGGAAAAGCATTGTTATGACAGTGGTCTTTGCTACATTCTAAAAATGGGATTTTTTAATGGAAACATGCACCATATTATTCAGTCGGAAGACTATGTTAATGAGTTAATAACTGAATGAAAAGCTGCTTTAAAGTTAACACCACACTTAGGAACACTATGGCTGAAATGATGTCTAGTAAAAAACACAGTAGGATTTAGTTCAATGTTACAAGATTTAATTACGTAGAAAATGAAGCTAGTTACAGTGAAGCAGTAAATATTACACAAATATAAATATTTGCTGCTAAGGTTCCACTTATCTTAAGAAATTGATGTTAATACGTCTTTCTTCTTTTCAAATGGAAATCGATTTCACAAGCAAATCATTTGCGTCCTCAACTCCAATACAGCAGAGTTTGTTTTTTGATGGACTGAGGACGCAAGCGTTTTGCTTGTGAAATTGATTTCCATTTGAAAAGAAGAAAGAAGTATTAACATAAATTTCTTAAGATAAGTGGAGCCTTAGTAGCAATATTTATATTTGTGTGATATTACAAGATTTAAGTTGGCCTTAGGGTACTAGTAAATGTTGGTGAAAAATGATTTATCATTTGGCTGTTTTGAATTAAAGCATGCTTTGTATTAATTCGTTTGACATGTTTCATTATTAATCTGGTTTTATTTTATGCGCTTTTGAGTTTGATTTTATTTTTATTTGTTGTTACTAGGTTTTTTCTCACAATAGTTGTGTGTGTGTGTGTGCGTGTGCGCACATGTGCATGTATGTGTGTGCATGTGCAAAAATCATACATTTATGAAGGAAAATAGCTTAAGAAAAAATATTTTAGTAGAAGACTTAATCAATCACACGTTAATTGCAGAATGAGAAGCTGTTGGCAACGTTGAGCAAATTAGGAGATAATTTGGAGGAAAGGTCGTTAACAATATGCAGTGGTACGGACTACATAAACATCAACTACCAGCATGTAATTTGTCCAGATGCAGAAACAGCTAAGGTAGGAAACTTCAAACTTCATCATTAATATTTCCAAATTGTCACCTCTAATTTAAAAATTGTGTATTTACAAAGCATTTTAATATTTTAGTAATAAACTATGGAAAAGTAAGATTTCAAAAGTGAACACTCTAACTTTAGGTGTTAATGTTTTATAGATTATTGTGGCCAGTTACAAGAATGATGTATACAGCCTTTTCAATGCATAGTTACATGTGCATTTTTGTATAAGTAAATAAAATTAAGAAAGTAATATACACATTAAGTTGTTTAAACACTTTTAATATATAATTGGTAAACTTATTAACATTAATCATTATGCAAAATATGTTTTCTAATTTCTGTTTAAAATATTTTCAGAACAAGTAATTTCACTATTCTTTTTGTTTGCGAGAGCTATGTGCATTCAAAATATTATATACCAAATGATTAAAAAAGGATCAGTAATTTCAAAGCTAAAAATACTCATTAAAAAAGAATATACAGGGTGCATAAAAAATGTATACTTTTATACCTTGTACCGTCATACAATATTTATGTTCTATTCTAAAAGTTCAGTTGCTTGAAATGGTAAGCTTAAAGTCCAATTTGAAACATAAATGCACTTTCTAATGCAAATGTGATCACTGTTTAAACTGGCAGCCTTCAGCATCAATCAATTGTTGAGTACAAGTGACCACTGTTTCTGTACATCGTATCAACGTGTCCGATGGGATTTCTGTACACACCGCTTGAATCTCATTTCAAAGTGTGTTTAGATTATGAGGTTTACGTTTGTACATCTCATCTTTTACCGTGCCTCATAAGAAGAAATCCAGTGGCATAAGGTCTGAAGAGCATGAAGGAAAAACTATTGGCCCGCTGCATCCTGTCCACTGGCCTGGCAAACTTTGATCCAGGTATGCTTGTGCGTCGCAATGATAGTGTGGCAGGGTGCCATCTTGTTTGAAATAAAACTTGTCATTACCATATAATGCATGAATAGCAGCGAATATGGAATCAGCAAGCATTGTTCGGTACTTTATGCCTGTTACTTACCTTCAAAGTGGAAATGCCCAATGAGTCCCCTTGCAGACAAATCACACCACGCATTTACACAAGGCAAACTCACAGCCTTTTCAACTGTAATGTGAGGATTCTCTATAGCCTAGTATGCACAATTGTGCCAATTGACAGTTCCATTCAGTGTGAATTAGGCTTCATCTGACCAAATTATGCTACCCATAAATCCTAGTTCACATCTTATCATCTCCTGAATCTATTATTAAATTTTAGATGAGTCGCATTTTTTACACATCTGCTTCACTTTCGTACCTATTTTGAGGACATGTTTCGCAAATCCTCGTCTGCATCTACGGCTCTTGTGCGAGCGACGCTAGATCCAGCGGTGTGGGTAATTCCGGGGTTGCCGCTGCCATCCGTTGATCCAGTGATGAACCGAAATGTGGGATTCTCTTCTAGCGGGATTTCAAAGTTCATTAGTTGGTTTTTATGTTTTTCTATGTATATCCTCTCCCATATGACGAGTTCACCATGTTCTTGTACGTACTTTAGCAATTCTGTGCTATCTTCAATTTCATGATTTTCAGACCAGAAATGAGCTGCTATTGCGGACTTATCAATATTTTTGTATCTTAAGTGCCTGAAGTGTTCTTTCTTTCTAGTGCCTATGTTCCTTTTTGTCCTTCCTATGTAAATTTTTTCACAGTCTTTACACTTAATTTTGTGGTGTTCCAATACAGTTGAATCTCGATATCCTGAATCTATTCACAAAATTCTAACCTTCGATCTGGATCGTCATTTAGCTGTTGCACCAATCTTGCACAACTTGTTTTTTTTTTTTTTCAGAATGCATAGCACAGTACTAGCACTAACATTCATGTGCCGCTTGCTTTGACAATTTCTGAGGTGAAGACTGAAACAGTTCCAAGACCGCAGCTGAGTATTCATCTCTTGTATCTATCTGTATGTGGTCGCTCTGATTGACCGTTATGCACATCACACACATTTCTAATTTGTCCTATAAACGTGTAACTGTTATCCTTGAAGGTGGTTCTGTATCATACTCATGTCTCCACTGTCTCTGAACCACAGCAACATTCTCAAACTTCCAGTACCACTTAATTACCTGATTCAAAGCTCAAATGCATATCCACAATCTTGCAGTGATGTCCTTGCCGCTAACTAGGTTGAGCAGCTAGAGTGACAATTCTACTGCTACTTTTGAAGAAAGATAACATTACTTTTTCCCAGAAGTTAAACCTTGTAGCACAGGAAATACAGTTTCTGTGATGGTTCAAAGTGTGTATCATTTTTCTTATGCACCCGATATATATTGACTAAAGTATACTGTGTTTGTTATGGATTTTTAATGCGGATGCTACTTCAGTAATAGATATGTAAAAAGCAATTAATACTGCTTAGAATAGAGGATCAGATAAATCTAAATAAATCAAAAAATAAGAAAATGAGTGCATAATGGGGAAGAAGAAAAAAAAAATATGAAAAACAAGAAATGGCAAAGATAAAAGGAGATTCAGGACTGCTCATCACACTAATGACTCTAGCAGAAGGTAGTCCATAAGAGAACCAGACTGTATGTATGCCTAAACTAGACAAGATATAAGTAGTTTTATTGTAAATATGCATAAATATTTGGATACCTATAAGTATTAAAACTACTATACTGAGTGTGGAAGGACAATGTGCAGAAAATTGTAGAAAAGTAAGGCAGTACCAAAATAAGCATTTTAAAATACAAGGGGTTTTATAAGCTTTCTTACTACACTACTGTTTGCCACAGCAAAGAAAGTCCCAGGGGAATGATGCGCAAGAGGGGTTGGATAGTGTTCTAATACCCTGCCTGGTAGTGTTTATGACACTCAGGTCAGTTCAGTTAAAGCCCATTCAAAAATATTCTGATGCTTTCTACTTTTGTGAATAAATCTTCTCAGTTTTAATGTACTGAGTGAATGGGGCATATGATTTTTAAAGGTTCTACTCCTTGTATAGCATGCATACTCTGTCACAAATGTTTACCGCCCTTGTCACACTGTGTAAAATGAAATGTAATGTGTAGTGTTTAACTCCCGCTTTTACTACATACGGCACCGCAGGCGATGACACTGATGATACATGAGATGAACATGGAGCGCCGGTGGAATGAGATGGCGGGGGAAACTGGAGATCCCGGAGAAAACCCACCCCAGTGCCGTGTTGTCTACCACAAATCTCACTTTGCAGTTGCCTGGGATCGAATCCGGGCCACCTTGGTGAGAGCCAAGTGGTCTAACCACTGAGCCAGGGCACGGCCTCACACTGTGTGTAAGGGTAGCACATTCTTATCACAGACTTTCTTTGTGTTGGCAAACAGTACACGTGTTAGCATGAAATCAAATATGTTAGAATCTTTTTGTAAAACCTGTATGTGGTGTAAACAAAATACATCTTCCACAGTGCTATTCACTTTCACCAGGTGTGTCTGATGTTCTGTGCTTCATATGTGTTGCCAAGCTTAATGGATCTTACAGTAAAAATGAATGCTCCTTGTTCCTTACAAAGAGTACAATGCACGCACATATGTAATGCTCAGTTTCTCATTGTGTATCAGTATTTTTTACTGAGTCAGTATGTACTCATTTATCATGTGAGTTATATTTCATTTTGACTGGCAAATGAAGATATCTCATAAAGTCAGATGTAAAATACAAATTACACTGAACAACAATTTCTCATAAAATTGGGTGTTTATTATGTACATTTTAGTGGTTAATTAAACTATCTAAATTGTTGTTCTTTGGCACCTCAGTTTCAGGAGTAGTCTTATCTTTTGATTTAATGAATTTGGGAGAGGAGAAAGAACAATTTGTGCTTAGAGAAGTAAGCTGTAGAGATGTAGAAAAAGTAACAAAACGACTTAAAAACTCAAAAAGTAGGGATATATATGATATTTCAAGTAATGTTCTTAAAGAAATTATATCTCACATTGTAATTCCGTTCACCTTTTGCATTAATAGGTGCTTCAACGGTGTTTTTCCCAAGGTACTAAAATTATCAAAAGTAATGCCAATACATGAAAAGGGTGACAGGGAGAAGGCAAGTAGCTATAGACCAATTTCACTGATACCCATATTTGCTAAAATTGTAGAAGGCCTCATAAAAAATCAACTCCAAGAGTATTTTGAAAATCAAAATTTATTTTATCAGAATCAGTTTGGATATCAAACTGGAAAATCAACTATACATGCAGTAGACTCCTTTGTAGGGAAAATACACCAAGTTTTTGAGGAAGGTGCTTTTGCACAACACACATTCTGTGACCTAAGCAAAGCATTTGATTGTGTTGATCATGACATTGATAAAGAAACTTGAAATGTATGATGTTCAGGGCCCTAACTTAAATATTTTTAAATCGTATTTAATAAATCGTAAATACCTAGTTGCAATTGAAGGAAAATATTTACAGATCACTGATGTAAAAATAGGTGTTCTACAGGGCTCAGTGCTAGGACCTCTGCTTTTTTTAATAATGATTAATTATGTGCCGATTTGTTCTCCATGTCATACTGTTGTCTTTGCAGATGACACATCATTTCTTAACATAAATAACTCATTTGATCTGCTGTCACAGTCCGTCCAAGAGAATATTAAAAAATCCCAATATGGTTTAGAAGCAATGGGTTTTTTCATGAATAAAAGTAAATCACAAAAATATTCTTTTTACATTGAAAAATAGCATTAATTTATGCAACAAACAAGTGAGACCGTGAAATTTCTTGGAATGTTAATCGATAATCGTCTATCTTGGAACTCTCACATTGATTCTATATGCAGTAGGCTATCGAGAACAGTGTTCTTATTAGAAAACTTAAAGAGAGCAGTCCCAAACGAATTTGTTCGTATGGCTTAGTTTTTCATTCTTTCAGAAAATATTTAGGTATGGTTTGATACTATGGCGTTGCAGTCCAAGAATAACAGAGGTGCTAAGGATTCAAAAAAAGGTCATTAGAATACTGACAAACTCAAATAAAACTGATCATTGTAAACCACTTTTTAAAGTGCTAGAAATCCCGACTGTCTTTAATCTATACTTGTATGGTGTTCTTGTATATATCAAAGAAAACGAACTAAATCGTAACACCAGAAGTGAAATTCACACATACAATGCAAGAAACCGGAACAGAGTGGATATACCATATCTTAGGCTGCAGAAGTCTTCTAGGTACTACAAGTTAAATGGTATAAAAATATTTAATTTATTATTATTAATTATTATTATAGTTATCATTATTTTATTATTATTAATGCAGTCAGAAATAATAATATTTATCAGTTTTATTAACTTATGACTAGTGTTCAAGGACCAAGGTGTGATAGTAATTTTGTTATTCATTGAACTCCTAAAATGAAATAAAGTTAACATGGAGAATCCAGCCAACTATGTGATGATTGGTATTTTTAAATAACTTAAACAAGACTTAAGGGAAAAGACAAAAAGAAAATTGAACATCTGAACGTTCTATCAGCCATAAGAACAACCATAATCATAGTTATGGGATACTATTCCTGTTCCTCTTAAATCTCGGATGTTAAAAGATAAGTCTGAAAGAAGTGATGCGTGCTAGTTAAATTGTGTTCAGAATTTGAAAATCTTGAGCCCAACATGCATCATTAGGTAAGTGGAAAGTTAAAAGATTTGTTCAAAGATTAAAAACTTTCAAAGCAGAAATTTTAAGTTCTAGTCTAAAGATACAAAGATATCAGTATTTCAAAAGCACCTAGTTGCATTTTTCAAAATGGAAGAGAGTTATGTCATGCCGTTGGTGGTTTAATAAATGTTCTTACTAAGATTCACAACCAGGTGAATGAAAACTCTTGATATATGCTACAAAATTAAGTTTGTAAATGTTGCTTTTACATGGTGGTAATGTACAATCATTTGGTCATGCAATGCAAATAGAAGAAAGTTATAAAATGTGCAGCTACTATTACAAAAAGTGCACTTTGTCAGGTAGAAGTGGTATGTCTGGGGGCATTTAAAAATGATTGGATTATTATGGCGATTGCAAAGTGGTTATACAGCATATAAGCGATTTTATGCAAATGGGATAACTGCGCTAAATTCAAGTATTATGACATTAAAATATGACCTCCGATAAGAATTTTGTGCCTGGTGTAAAGATTATCTCAGCTAAATTGTAGATTGGTAGATCATTCACCTCTACTTCATTAGCCTAATTAAGAATTTTGTCAAGCCATTGGAGAAATTTGTAACAGGTTCCATATACCGAGAAGAAAAATTTCCAAAAATTAGCGCTAAGTTGTATGAAGACATTTTTGGGCAATGGATTAGAGAAATAATAAAACATCAGTGAGTTGAATCATGGAACTTAAGACATGGACATCATTCAAGAACATTTGTGAACAATATATCAAAATGTTACTTTATTGGAACTCCACAGTGAAGCGAAACATAATTAAATTATAGATGAGTCATATGTTTAACACATAAGCTTCACTTACATACCTATATTGAGGACATGTTTCACGAGCTATTGTTAGCGTCATCAGCTCTTTGCAACTGATTATACAACCTACACATGAAACTGATAAAATCGTTAGGAAAAACAGCATGGACCATTTAGAGTCTAAATCATTTGAGTACGTTAATTATAAAGTCAAAAGGAGAAGCCAAAAGAGAATCACTTGTGCCCACCTCGGTAGCGTAGATGGTAGCATGTCTGCCTCACGTTCAAGAGGTCCCGAGTTTGAATTTTGGTTAGGGTGAGTTACCTGGATAAGGTTTTTCCAGGGTTTTCCCTTATCCTGATAGACGAATGTCAGGTAACTCTAAGCTCCATGGACCCTGGACTCATTTGAGCATCACCCATTTTATTCGTCTGATATGACTTAACATTGGAGGACGTAAATTACAAAAAAAAAAAAAAAAAAAAAAAAAAAAAATCACTTGCAACTGAAATATAACAAAATTTCAGTAAAAAACACGCTCCAGGACAATGTAACAAACCTATCCAAACAAACATTTAGTAATGAAGAAATAGATATCCTAAACCAGGGCCTGAAAACAAGTAATTATACTCCAGCAACCCTGAAGAGTTCATAGCTGATATTGAAATAAGCAGTAGAAGGCTTAGAGCCAATGGATAAAAACATAATCAGGAAGAAATCTACATGCATATCAGAAAACTTAGCAAATAAAAAACCAGTTAAGCATATGAAGCAAATTAAGATAATTAAGTAACTACGAAAAAAGGACAAAAAATGGTTACAACAATGCGAACAATAGTTCGCGAAACATGTCCTCAATATAGGTACATAAGTGAAGCTTATGTGTAAAACATATGACTCATCTATGATTTAATTTGTGAACAATCTTAAGATAGCATTGCAGCTTACAATTACGAACAATTGACAAATTAATATTGGCCTATAGCAATCTGGTTGTGATGAGTGTCTCAAAATTCATTTTCTGCATTCCATTTGCACTTTTTCTTTGTAAAACTTGGGTAAGTCAGTGATGAAAATGAAGAAAGTTTGTATTCCGAGAGATATGGTATTTACAGCATAAGGGAATGGTACAAATAAATGCAGGCATTTGCATTTACGAGCCCAGTTATCTTTTCTTAGTGGTATATCAGATGTCCTATAGTAACTTAGAGGTTACTAGTAATCAGGAGTGCTGTTGAATCAGGAATGGTTATAGTTCCCTGCACCATGCTTAGAGGTCATGAGTTAATCTGAAGAGGTAAGGAATTTAGTCCTTGTTTCAAATAACTTTTCCCCGTATCTCTAAATGCTCATTTGAACTAATCATCTTTCATTGGCTGCTGTTGTGGTATAGAGTGTTATACTGTAAAAATGAGTTCATATTTAACGTGATGATGTATTTCAATATGCTTGAAGAGAATTGTAACCTATATTTTCGTAACTATAAGAATGAAATAACATGTGTTAAAGTACAACTCATCTTGAATTTATGTTTCACTTCACTGTGGTGTTCGAACAAAGTAAACATTCTATATAAAGATTAGTTTGTTTAATAATGCCTTCAGTTTTGTAAATATGTGTAGTTGCATGTACATTCTTGAATTCCTATCTTTTTTGTTTTTTTGTTTTACTATGTTTGTAATAGTCTAATAGTTTTTAAAAAGTGACATTGAAATATATCTACATTTAAGATGTGAGAATCTTATCTTTGCAGTGAAATAGAGGTATCTTTGGAAGTTTTGTGCATGCTCCTAATCTACTGATAATTAACATTACATTTAATGTAATGTCTGGAAATAATGACATATTGTGTAATTGAGATATTTTGTAATGAGTACTGGAAACTATTATTTCTTCCTGCAGGTCTGGTTGAATGGAATCAGATCAGTCACTCACAATGTTAAGGCAAACAATGTTTGCCCCATGACGTGTTTAAAAAAGCAGTAAGTGTTTTGTGTGTGCCTGATGTCTGTTTTCATGTGCTGTGCTTTCAGATGCAGAATAGGGATCGGCTATGCTTATGATTCAGTGTTATGCATTGAGCTGTTTTATCACACTCTTTGACGGAATAGTAATTCTGTGAAATATGATCAGAAAATTCATATGAATGCATGTATGCAACTATAGCCATTTTACTTTTAGCACATTGAACCAAAACTTACTTAATCTCTGAGAGAAGTGTTCATCGATTTTATTGTGTGATAGTGTAGATATAGTTTTTCTTTTTTAACTTCTTCAAAGACTGCATGAACTTCCACATATCATAGAAGTAGCATAACTGAGAACTATAGGCAAATAACATTAAAGCTATCAGAAATTAATTGAAAAAACTCTTTGGAGCAGTTTTTTTGACACTTCATCACTTACATTTTTATATTTTTGAGGGATTAATTTTGGAAGCCATCGCCTCCATTATCAACCTCTTTTCAACTCTCTGTTGTCATCTGCTCTCTTCTCTCTGGCTGTGAGACTATGGATGCCAGACTATCGTTTATTGTCATCTGCTCTCTTCTCTCTGGTGGTGGAACTATGAACTTCTTTATCGAATTATCTACTGGTGGTATTTCAAAGTTCATTACTCGGTTCTTATTTTTTCATATGAATATGTTCTCTTATTCCTTTCTTGGAACTGTTGAAAACAGTGTTTTTGTAATAAATTCAATTTAAAGGGAGTCAATTAATGACCCTAAACAACACTTAAATTTTTCCGGAGCATGTTTCAGAGACTTTGCCTCCATCCTCAACCGGCCATCGACTGGTTCTCATTGGTGTAGTTGACGATATTTTGTCATAGGTCTCCTCTGGTGGCGGTTCAAGGCACTTGCTGAACAAATCTTTCTGGGGGATGTCGAAATTGAATACTTTGTTCCTATTTTTTGAAATGAAGATCTGTTCCCATGTGGATAGTTGTTTTCCTGATGTATGTTTTGGTAGTTTTGGTTCTGGATTTATGTTGTAGTTTTTTACCAAAAATGCGTGGCAACTGCTGATTTTTCTAATTGTTTATATTTTATGTTTCTAAAGTGTTCCTTTGCTCTTGTTTCTAAATTTCTTTTGGTTTTTCCAATATAAATTTGACTACAGTCATTGCATTCAATTTGATTTATACCAGATTTTTTGTTAGATGGAAAGGCATCTTTGACGTTTGAGCAAATTAGGTTTTTTAAGGAGAAATGGTTGACTGGTGCTAGTTGAATGTTTTGTTGTTTGAAGACTTTTTTGAATTTATCAAAGACCCATGGATGGTAAGTGAATTTTTTGAAAAAACAAAAAAAATTTAGAAACAAGAGAAAAGAAACACTTTAGAAACATAAAATATAAATAATTAGAAAAATCAGCAGTTGCAACGCATTTTTGGGAAAAAAACCCACAACATAATTATTAATTTTTAGATGAGTCGTATTTATTACACATCTGCTTCACTTTCGTACCTATTTTGAGGACATGTTTCGCAAATCATCATTTGCATCTTCGGCTCTTATGCGACTAAAGCTTGATCCAGTCGCATAAGAGCCGAAGATGCAAATGATGATTTGCGAAACATGTCCTCAAAATAGGTACGAAAGTGAAGCAGATGTGTAATAAATACGACTCATCTAAAAATTAAATATTATTTCGCTTCACAGTTAAATCTCAATATACCACAACATAAATCCAGAACCAAAACTACTAAGACATAACTCAGGAAAACAAGAACTATCCACGTGGGAACAAATCTTCATTTCAAAAAATAGGAACAAAGTATTCAATTTCGACATCCCCCAGAAAGATTTGTTCAGCAAGTTCCTTGAACCGCCACCAGAGGAGATCTATGACAAAATATCGTCAACTACACCAATGAGAACCAGTCGATGGCCAGTTGAGGATGGAGCGAAGTCTCTGAAACATGTTCCGAAAAAATTTAAAAGTAAGTGTTGTTTAGTGCCATTAATCAACTCCCTTTAAATTTAATGTTCTCCCATGTTGTCAATTTATTTTGTTTTATCACCTCTTTTTAGTAATTTTGGATTTGGATCAATGTCATGATTTTCGTTCCAAGAATGAAATGCTACTGCTGACATCTTGTTTCATTTTGAAGTTTCTAAAGTGCTCTTTGACACTGGTTTTTAGGTCTCTTTTAGTTTGACCTATGTAGCATTTTTCACAATTCTTACAACTTATTTGGTATATTCTGGATCTGTTAATTGATGTGATTTCATCTTTTGTTTTTGAATTTAGCAATTTTAAAACTGAGTATCTATTAGTAGGTGCCAAATGATATTTTATTCCTTAAAGATCCTTTTGAATTTATTAAATGTTTTTGGGTGGTATGTGAATGCATTGAATAAGTTGTTGCTTTCTTTTTCTTTAGTGAATGTAGTTGCTTCCTTAATGGTTTTGTTTAGTTTGGCCTTTTTAATTTTCTTAAACGCCAGACTTTTGTTGTATCTATTTTCTTCTGCTATGTGAAGTGTGGCTTTTTGTTCTTTGAAGCATTCTGCTTTATCTATGGCTATGTTGACTAGTGTGTGCCTAAGGTGTTTATTATTGCATTTTTATGTATTATTGGGTTGTAGCTATGATTTTTTATGCAATATTCTGACTGTGTTGTCTTCCTGTAAATTCCAAATTTTATTTTTGTGTTATTCCTGATGATATTTAGATCTAAGAAAGAGAGATATCCATTGATTTCGTTTTCTGTTGAGAATTTGAGAGTCCTTTCTTGCAGATTGAACAATTTTAAGCATCATCTAAATGTTTATTTGAAACTATTGCAAAAATGTCATCAACATATCTATATCAAACCTTGAAGGTCCATGGGAAGGTCTTTTTCATTTGTGTTTAAAATACACTCATAAATAAATTTGCCAAAAAGGGTGAAAGTGGGTTGCAAAGTCATTACTAAAAGGTATGATAAACCAAAACAAACTGACAATGTGGGAGAACATATTCATATGGAAAAATAAGGACAAAGTAATGAACTTTGAAATCCACTAGTAGATAATTTGATAAAGAAGTTCATAGTTCCGCCACCAGAGAGAAGAGAGCGGACAACAAACGATAGTCCCTTCAGGGTTTAAAATGGACGCAGTAGCTTCCGGAACTAGTCCCTCAGTAATATAAAAATGTAAGTGGCAAAGTGTTAGAAACTGACTACAGATAGTTTCTCAATTGCTTCCTTAATGTTTAAGTGGACATCTGTATATCATTATTTAAAACGTTCTTTGCCTGTGGTTTTCATTTTGTGATCTCTGTAATGAATGATTTGATGGATATGACTGCCGCTTTGCTCACAGTTATTTGCAAATGCACTTTTGTGTATATTATTTCCATTTTCATGTTCATTATTCTGAGAAATAATTCATTTTTACAGGCTTAACTGCTGTCATTGAGGTCATTGATTTCTTGATGTTTGATCAGCTATAGTAGCTCACACCTTCATACTTCTTAATTTAGTTTCCATACATGTTTATTGATAAGGGAATGGAGCGGGGCTGTTCTTTTGGAAGAGGAAGATGATTGCTGATTAATTGAAACATCAAATATATTTTTTGTACACTTAAAGACAGGAAACTACATTTTATTTAGCTAAAGGCCAAGCTTAGACCAACATAAAAAACTGCTTTACTCGGAGCATATATAGCTGTGCTAGAGAAAACAAGAATGTTGCAGTGCTCTGGGAATAAAAGATGCAAAAACGAAGTGTATTTGAGTGCATTTGATTAATGAGAAAAATGGAAAAGAAAATTCTGTGCAGAATTTTCTTAGTTTTGATGATAAAAAGTTTTAAAATTCATATGATTATCTTTGATACACTGTATTTAACTCTGCCTTAGGAGCTTAGACAGCTTAGACAGTTTTGGTGCATGGTTGGCATGTTGTTAGATATTTAGAAACAAAGATTTAGACTCTTAACTATGTGTCGTGATATTTGTGGAAAAATAAGAATGGTAGTTTATGAGAAACAGATATGATTGTATTAATATCAGTTAAAACTTATATAAAATATTAATACTAACATTTATATTTCTTTGACAATTCCATAGTTATGTAACTCTTGGAAACTCGGATTTTGTAAACCTCTAAAACTTACACATCATACCATATTTTGTCACCATTTTATTGTCTTCCACAACCTCTTAAACTTCCTAAGCAATTAAATGGTCTGATTTATTTAATGGTTTGAGAGAAAATATTTATCTTAAAAAATAGAAATCGTGTAGTGAATTTTGAAATACTGCCAATCAATTCTGTTAGTAAGTTTGTTTTGTTTTTAGAGTTTGCTAATAAATAAAAAAATAATACATCACCCAGCGGCAGTAACAATGACAACAGAAGTAAACAAAATAACTGATGATGCAGAAAAGTTTTTGCAAAACTATTCTCTTGAATTCCGTGGAAAGTTCATTAATTTTCTTAAAAAGATAAATGAATTTGTGGCAAATAATTATATTTTATTGTAACAAGAGCATATGTTTTAGTTAAATTGATTGAAATTAATCATTTCTTCATACTAACCGTATATAGGCTAAGGTCTTTGATAGATAGAGTCAACATGAAAAATTCAGTGCCATGGGCGGGATGAACCCAGCCATGGCATTCAATTTTTCATGTTGACTCTATCTATCAAAGAGCATATGTTGTTTAACAGATGTGGAAGCGAATTTGATACATCAAAATCTGAGCTGTACTTGAGCTGTTCTGTTGCTGACTTTACAAATTCCTCTCAGAGATGTTCATACGAGTGGGACACAGTTCATAGTCACCTTAAAGGTAGTCCATGTCATATGTCTTCACTTCTTGAAAACAAAAATAGCGCTAACTATAAAAAAGTTCAGTTTAAGAAGTAGAAGTTTACCAATGTCATTATGAATCCCCTCCTGCCACATTTCATAACTATTGTCGCTCTAGAGATTTTTTCCTTGAATCAACATATAATAAAAAGGATATTTAAACATTGTTTAGGGACAAAGGAAAAGTTGAATTAAAAATGTTTGAATTAGCTAAGTTTCACTGTATTTCCTGTTTGTTCCTCTATTGGATGTACATTCTAACAGTGAAATAGTTTGATAGATCAGGTTTCAACATTCATTTTTAGTCATCAAAGAACATAGATCTAAAAATATAATTTTAAAAATATAGGACGTGATAAAATGTTAAAATAATGTATTCATTACAGTACACATTTCGTAAATCTGAAAAGTTTTGGAACAATAAAAAGAAATGTACTAAATTATCTTGATTGTTAGTTAACATGGATAGATGGATAGACGGTCAGGGTGAGTTATTTGGATAAGGTTATTTACGGGGTTTTCCCTTATTCTGAAAGATGAATGTCTGGTAAATCTAACCTCCAAGGACCCTGGGCTCATTTGAGCACCACTTCACCCATTTCATTCATTATCCAATATGACTTAAAGTTGGAGGACGTAAATTAAAAAAAAAAATGACAGCAGTTGCTTGCACATGTATTGTCCATATTAAATGACAGTCTAATTGCCAATAATATCTAACTGCCTAACTCTGTAGTTTGGTGGCACCATGTCTGCCTCATGTTCAAGAGATCCCCAGTTTGAATCTTGGCTAGGGAAAGTTAAGCTGGACAAGGTTTTTAGGGGTCTTTCCGTATTCCAAGAAGATTAAATATCAGGTCAGTCTAGTCTCTAAGGACCCTGGGTTCATTTGAACATCATTTCACCTATTTCATTCATCATCAGATTTAGCCTACCTAGTTAAAGACTACTGAAACCTCAAAAAAGCAAAAATAAAATTTCACACTGACGCTTCTTAGAAGGGAGTATTCTCAAAAGCATGAAAAGTTGAAAGGAACAATGAATGAGCAAAAATAGAAACCATGCATGTTAACAATGCAGTCAATTCAAGAGTTATTTTTAAAGTGTAATATAAAATTAAAAGATCACTCTTTTCATTCACTTATTTATCATATAGTTTTTGTGTAATATCTTTCAAATGATTTTTTTTTAATCCTGGTTATGCAAAGAAGGTATTCATTATATTAAAACCTTTGTGCCTGCCTCAGTAGCATAGGTGGTAGCATGTCTGCCTCATGTTCAAGAGGTCCCGAGTTCGAATCTCGGTCAGGGCGGGTTGCCTGGATAATGTTTTCCCGGGGTTTTCCCTTATCCTTACAGATGAATATCAGGTAGCTCTAAGCTCCATGGACCCTGGACTCATTTGAGCATCATTTTACCCATTTCATTCACTGTCCGATATGACTTAACATTGGACGTAACACTTCAAAAAAATAAATACATAATTATAAAACCCTCAACTTTTTTGTATCTGTTTCCATACTTTAGACTACTGGCTCTCACATTAATTTTCTAGAAACAGTAGCGGCTCGGGGAATAAAAATGTGGGTGTTCACAAGACTTACACTTAAAATGCACACTAGCACTATTCGCTACTACTACCACCACTACTACTAATGAGTGGTAGCTCAAACGCCCCACAAAATTTTATATAATCTATTAGCCTAGAAAGAATGTATCTATTCTTATCAGCTTGCTTATTGTGTCGCTTTACTGACAGTCTGTAAGCTGAGCATTAATATTCACACGACCAAACATGGTGAACTGAATACATGTATTTTTACATCAGCGTGAATTCCCGTGCTTCTTTATCTTTTCACTAAGATATACCAAGTCGGCACATGCTACTTTTGTCCAATTACTCACTTCAGAGCTAAATAGAAGGCACGGAAAACAAAAAAGCGCATTTTTAATACTGCAACCACATAGCCATTTACAGGTTGTGTATACATTGTTAAATTTGCGCCTTTAGTCCCGCTTGTGATTTTTGTAACATGCTTAACTGTTAAATTGGACTGCGAACGTCCTAGTTGCTTTATTACATTTTTTCTTTGCAAGTCGCTTTATCTATTTTATTTCTTAAAATGGAATCCACCGAGTTCGTAGCTACCTCTTGAGAGAAGTTCAACAGTAACAAAGTTTCCAAAAATCTCGTGGTCGGTCGCTGCACACAACAAAGAGTAACTGTTTTGCACTAAAGCACTAGTTGTACTTGATGTACTAGGAAACTCACAATTGCCTCATCTGCTAATTATCTACAAATTCCAAATTTATCACAGTGTTCAAAACAAAACATCTGTTTAGAAACTGGACTGTAAAAACACACCGTATTCAAGGCAACATAAAGCAACAAAGCAAAGGCTCATAGTGCTAGGAGTTCTAAACATTCTTTGTATTTGGAGATAGTTGCGGTTAAACTCTATAGAGAGCAGCACTTCCCAGAGATGACCAAGAACTCTGGCATTGCCAATGTGAATTAACGTACACATCAAACCTGTGCTATGATCTGGGCGTACCCAACCAATGCCTGTCTGTAGCATTTGTCATCTACAATGTGCAGAGCGTTAAACGTTACATGATGTGCTAGCATAAGAGAAGTGTGCTACCTGCAACGTTGCCACATATCATGCTATTGCCGTCTACTTACTACACATTAAACAATGAGCGCGGTAAATACAAATAACGAATGAAAAGAGGAAAAGGGCTTCTACAATACAAATATTGGGGGTTCACGTGCTCTTGTGCTCCTAAACAGCAGCCGCCCCTGTCTAGAAATAACTTTAAATGGACACATGAACACTACAACCGGTAGGCTAAAGATGCATTCACAAACCACCATAGTTTGACAGTGAGCAATAAGCTGGCTTTGTGCAGCAAGCAAAATGTTTTATACAAAATTGAATCGAGAATATATTGACACATTGCTTCACTCACACTGTTTATTCACAGGACATGTTTCAAGAGCTCTTGCTCTTATCATCAGCTGATACTCGACTAGTGCAAGTTGTAGTGGTTTCTTCTTTCTCCGTATTGTCAATAGATGGCGTGATGTACTTGTCAAAGATGTCCGGTGGTGGAGTTTCAAAATTCATGACTCTATGACGATTTTTGTTAATGAAGATTTTTTCCCATATGGAAAGGTCTATGGGACCTTAATCACCCCATAGACCTTTCCGTATGGAAAAAAATCTTCATTTACAAAAATCGTCATAGAGTCATGAATTTTGAAACTCCACCACCGGACATCTTTGACAAGTACATCACGCCATCTATTGACAATACGGAGAAAGAAGAAACCACTACAACTTGCACTAGTCGAGTATCAGCTGAGGATAGGAGCAAGAGCTCTTGAAACATGTCCTGTGAATAAACAGTGTGAGTGAAGCAATGTGTCAATATATTCTCGATTCAATTTTGTATTAATTTGTGCTTCACTGTCCCTACGCTTCTTTCAAGTTTATACTTTAAAATGTTTTATGCTAAACTGTGCTTTAAAGTGCTTATACGTTTTGCTTTAATGTTGTGTGGTTATGAGGGTGTGTCTTAACACATTTCGGTGAAGTTGCTTTTGCCAAAAATAGTTTTACTATATTTGTTTGTGTCCCCTTAGCATTTTTTCATTTCTCGTTATATTTTTGATATGTTTGGGTTATCTCTTTGGCTTTGGAAAAGTACTGTTATAGTTGTTGGTGCTGTGAGATAGCATTTCTGAGTTGCATAATATGATACATGTGCAATAGCTTTTCTGTCAATCTATCCTAACCTAAACTTGCTTCTTTGTCCTGTGATGCAAGTACTGATCTAACAACTTGTTGACCTAATGTGTGGCAGTACATAAAAATCAATAAACATTGCACATCCTGGCTAACCAGCACACGTCATCCACTTCGATAGCATAGATAGTTGTGTGTCTGCCTCATGTTCAAGAGGTCCCGAGTTTGAATCTCGGTCAGGGTGAGTTATCCAGATAAGGTTTTTTCAGGGTTTTCCCTTATCTCGAAAGATGAATGTCAGGTAACTCTAACTTCTATGGACGCAGGGCATTTGAGCGTCATTTTACCCATTTCATTGTTATGGCTTAACATTGGAAAATGTAAATTAAAACAAAAAACAGCATAAACTATGCTCTTTAAATTAAAACAAATAACATTCCAAACACTGTCCCATGCTTTGGTTAAATACAATTAGAATGCCTGTCTACCAAGACATTAAAGCAAAACTGCTTTATTTTTGAGTTGTAGAAGTTATTCCTTTTGATAATATCTCCAAGAATCTTCTTTGTAATAATATTTAGATAGCGCATGGAATAATTCTTTCTCCTCTCAGTTGCTCTCTTTTTTTTCAAAACTTGAATGGATTTTGATTTGTTTTACAAGAACTTTCCAGAAGTAATGGATTCATGCTTGGAATTGGCAGCATTACTTCAGAGTTAATTGCACCTCTATAATCAAGATAATGATGTTCAAAAAAGTCTTATTTGTTTAATGTCCCTCCTGTACTACTTAAGTATAAACAAAGTTTTGAATACCTAAATCAAATGTTAAGTTGCATTTTATGTCACTCTGTAGTTACGTGATACAAAATCAATTACTGAGCTATTTCTCCATAGAGGAACTATATTTTCAGTTCATTAAACTATTTGTGGTTCCAATTCCTTTCTTGGAAGTGTTGAAAACAGTGTTATAATAAATTAAATTTAAAGGGAGTCGATTAATGACACTAAACAACACTTACTTTTAAATTTTTCCGGAATATGTTTCCGGAAAAATTTAAAAGTAAGTGTTGTTTAGTGTCATTAATCAACTCCCTTTAAATTTAATTCATTTGTAGTTCCTTTTTTTTTTTTTTTTTTGTTGCATTACATCAGTTACTTATTTTTTACATTCAGATATTCAAACCAATTGTTTTCAAATTTCTCCCAAATTATCTCTCCTAAATTTTTAGTTTGAGTTTTTGATGAAGTAGGTACAATTTGATCTCTAAAATATTTCTATTTTTGTAGTATTTATTCAAATTATCTCTCCTATTTTTGTAGTATTTATTCTTTTCCATTTCCAAAACTTTTTTTCTCTGCTGATTTTTGTGGCTTGCTATTTTGATCAAATTATTGCTATTCATCTAATGAAATTAGGCACTGCTTTTTTGTATACACCTGTTAATAAAATGTATGTTGGCTGCAGTTCTCCTTTTTTCTTATAATTTAGTAAAACCTTCCATGAATGAAAGGTTTGAACCTACCTTGAATTTATCTATTGTTTCTTCCCATTTTGTTCCACACTTTTACTCCAATTATTATTTTCCACAAGACTTGTTGGCTTAATCAATTCTGATATTTGGAGGAATTTAGTAACAGTAACATCCAAATTAACTCATAAAACCAACTATAAATAGTTTTATGAACTAATTTGAGTGTCTAAATTACAATATTCCTCCATATATCATATACCACTGCTGCCGCCACCACCATCATGGTTTTCACAGTCCTTTTTGGGCCTCAGCCTCCTTCAGTTTCCACCTCTATTGATCTATATCTTCTGCATTCGATTTCCATTCAGCTTACTGCATTTCCTTTACATTGGGTTGGTTGCCATTGTTCCCTCCAGTCTGAGGTTTCTTTAACAACAATTTATTTTCCAAGGCTAGGTTGTTAGCCTTGTACCAATCCAACCTGGAGGGCCAGGTCTCCTATTTATATCCTCGAGTGGCTCAGCTATATCCCCAAGCACATAATAGCTTACTAGAAAAGCTATATTAGAATATATAACACCTGCTCTTTCCTGTAATGATAGTTAAATTTTGAATAAGTAGTGTAATGTGCAAGCATAATGTTGCATGTACACTCTTGAGATTTGTTTCCTGAATTTCAGTTTATTGAAATTGTACTGTGAATCCTGTAGTTTTCTCATAAGCATGATTAAAAATTCACCCATCGGTAGTGTAGACGGTAGCGTGGCTGCCTCACATTCAAGAGCTCCCAAGTTTGAATTTCGGTCAGGGTATGTTTCTTGAATAAAGTTGTTTTTTTTTTTTTTTTTTTTGCGAGTTTTTCCCTTATTCTGTAAGACGAATATCGAGTAACTCTAAGCTCTGTGGACCCTGGGCCCATTTGAGAGTAATTTCACATTTCATTCATCGTATGATATGACTTAGCTTTGGAGGATTTAAATTAAAGAAAGAAAAACACAACGGGTAGCCATTTTACTTCCCTTCTATGACACACACGACTACGTTGGGACTATTCTTTGACCCTGGTCCCACACAGTAAATATCACATATATTTTCAATATTTTTGTATCATTTTCATTTGATTTGTGCTTACCTATGATAGGAATAGAGTGATAGATACAATTCTTGAGCATGTTTTAGTAGCTAATAGTGAATGTTTTGTTATATCTTGGAAGTCGTCCCACATGAAATATGCATGGGCACCATTTGCAACCAAATTCGTTATTGAATCACTTCTAACAGAAAAATTCATAATAGCTAATTAGAAAAGTTATATTAGAATATACTTACTTAACATCTGCTCTTACGTATAATGATAGCTAAATTTTGAATAAGTAGTGTAATGTGCAGGCATAATGTAACATATACACTTGAGATTTGTTTCCTGAATTTCAGTTTATTGAAATTGTGCTGTGAATTCTGTAGCTTTCTCATAAGCAGGATTAAAAATTCATTTTATTAAGTTGAACAAGAGTATAATATTAAGAATATTATATATTATGTAATATTTGTCCTTTTTTCAACTATAAAAGCATCCATAGTTGCACCCACCTCGGTAGTGTAGATGGTAGCATGTCTGTCTCACATTCAAGAGGTCCTGAGTTCGAATCTCGGTCAGTGTGAGTTACCTGGATAAGGTTTTTTCCGGGATTTTCCATTATCCTTCAAGACGAATGTCAGGTAACTCTGAGCTCCATGGACCCTGGACCCATTTGAGCACCATTTCATCCGTCCGATATGACAATGTTGGAGGACGTAAATTACAAAAAATAAATAAATAAATCCACAGTTGAAATCACTGTGCAAACATGAAAGCAATAAAGCATTCTTTATATGCCACATTTATGTGAATCTAATGCGCACCCCATATTTGAAACTTAAAATTATGAAAAAAGGGTTTGCCCCATTTAAAAATTATTTGTCCTCTGAAGTACAATGACATACTCGTATTGCTGAAATGTTTGTAGTTTGGCCTCAAAATCTGCAGAAAGCTTCTGGCATATTGTTGTTGTACAGCATCTTAGAGATAAACCAATTGGTTTCATGAAACGATCCACCCATCCACGGCTAGCCTTGAACTCTTGTTTCAGAATTTTTCATTCATTCCAAGAACTTCAGCATCTTCTATAGCTTTCTTTCATATTATAGTGTCACTAGTCACAGGTAGCCCATTCTTTCTTCTTTTCCACATGAATTCTAACAATTTTTCATCAACTTCAGGATGTCTTCCTTTGTGAAGACCCGTAAATTTCTTCCTACTAGCTTAAGTAGCAAATAATGCCCATTTCTGTTTTCACCACAAGCGAACATTACTTCCTGCCTTTCTATTACTATTTTTTTCAGCATAAAGGATACTTTACTCTTTAAAGAAGCATTGTATGATGTTCTTCTCTGTTTTCCCTCCATATTGTAACTGAAAACTCTTCCTTTTTCCCCTTTCCAATAATAGTGTAGTTCCGTGGCATATTAAATCAATGCTCAATAATAGACTAACGATAAATGAACTCCAGCAATTCATTGTGAACTCCTTAGAGGTCCTGCTGTGGCGTAGTGAGCTAAGACTTTGGTTCCCTGTCACAGAAAGTGCCTGGGATTGATCTCACCCCTGGAGGGTGTGGATTTTAAGTCCTGGGTATAGGAGCGGTGCCCACTCAGCATCAGTGAAAGTGAGGAGCTATGCTAGGTAGTGGCCCTGGTTGCATAACCTCCCTGCCTGGGAGTGCTGAGATGCTGACCACATCTCCATCCCATATTGGTTGGATGAGTGCTCACCTCTAATTTGCATATGTGGGCGTGAGGTGGCAGTCGAGTTATTTTTTTTTTAACTCCTTAGAGGCATTAGGGGCATATATCTGTTGGTATCTTGATTTTTTTTTTTGTTTGTGCAATTTACGTCCTCCAACATTAAGTCATATCGGACGATGAATGAAATGGGTGAAATGATGCTCAAATGAGTCCGGGGTCCATGGAGCTTACAGTTACCTGACATTCGTCTATCAGGATAAGGGAAAACCCCGGAAAAAACCTTATCTAGGTAACTCACCCTGACCGAGATTCGAACTTGGGACCTCTTGAACGTGAGGCAGACACTCTGCCATCTACGCTACCGAGGCGGGCTGGTATCTTAATGAACCAACTTTGCGTTCTCTTCAAAGATACCAACAAGATGCTCCTTTAACCTCCAAGGAGTTCACCAAATCAAAATCCTGCAGTCGACATTAGCTGAGGATGTTAGGAAGGTTCTAACAAAACATGTTGTAGGTAACACTAGCAATCTATGGAGCATAGAGAACTAGTTTGACTCAAAATTATATTGATTTTGTGCTTCATTATATCATAGTCCTTACTCATTAAGAATTCATATATTTATTCTGCATTAAAATGAAAAGGAATTTACTTGGTGAAACCATTTTACATTAAGCTAGTATGGAATTGACCTAACGCTCATATGGGTACAATCACCCTGCTTTTATATAGTACATGTTTTGCATGCTCTTAAAAGCATAAAATTGTGATGAGTGAAACACTATGGGAATTCAGTTGACACTGTCATTATTTCAGTCTATTGGATAAATGGATTTTCTTGGTTTTGAAATATTGTATCCAACTTTTCTTTCAGATTTGCAAAAATGCCATTTATCAAGAAAAAGGAACTAGGAAATATAATATGTAAAATAATGTGGTTAATAAATCATACTGTATTATGAAGAACTACTTTCATTTTACATTTACTTTAACGTATAGATTTCTCATTTGAAGGGCAATATGAAGAAATTATCTATAAGAAGTATATTAAACTTTCCATGAAAGCATTTCTTAAAATGTACAGTGTTTGAAAACAGTAGGGAATAAGTAAAGGAAATCCATAAATTATTTGAAGGACCAAAGTGCTACATTTCATTTATTATTAACCCTTTCAATCCTAAATTATTTTTGACTAAAACAGATCTGTTGCATTTGACATATAGTAACTACTTGTACCTCTAATACATTAGTTAACCAAAGCATATCACTTGCCATGGTTTTCAGTATCAGCAGTTCTAGGCTCAAATCCTTGCTGCAGTGTTACCAAGCGTGAAGTAAAAATAGGTTAGATCCACATAAAATAAACAGTGATTAGCTCATGTTGGTGTGGACAGCACTTGGAAGTACTGTCATGAGGCATATATTTCACATTTAAACTAAGTGAAATAACGATATTATTTTTTTCTTGTTTAAGCCATGTTAAATTATATTTGTTCAAGACACCAAAATATCTTGCAGTAAATATAAAAAAGTCACTGTTGTGAGATAAAAGTTTATTGCAGCCATATTTTGTTTTGTATATGTTCATAAAAATGGATAATGAAAGGTTTAGGAGATTAAATAATTTAATTTAGATAGTTTAGTTTTTATATTTTACCCAGCCATTCATTGCAATACCTAATTATCATTTGGGACTGGTTTTCTAGTGAGAACAGAAGGATTATTTTAAGGTAGTAGTAATATGCAACTGCATACTATTTTTATATAGGATGTATATAAATGAATATCGGGTTTTATCTCTTTATAATATTTATTATATTAAACTTACAGTTATAAATGATATGTCAAATGAAAAAGCAACTCAAACAGTTTTGTTTGTTGGCACCAGTGCGCATGTGCATGCAATGTTTCTGCTGTAATCTGCTAGACAGCGGTAGTAGCAAAGATGGCGACTAGTAAACAGAAAGCATTTTGTGTTTTGCAGTTTGCAAAGACCGAATCTGTAGCTACTGTGCAACGTGCATTCCACATTAAGTTCGGTTGTGATCCTCCTAGTGATAACATTCGTAGATGGTATCATCAGTTTGAAGATACTGGCTGCCTTTGTAAAGGGAAGAGCACAGGACGACCAAGAGTAAGTGAAGGGAATGTTGAGCGAGTGAGAGTCATTCACTCGTAGTACAAAGAAATTAGTCCGGAAGGCTAGTCGTGAATTACAAGTTCCTGTGTCGACTGTTTGGAAAGTTGTAAGAAAACGCTCACGGCTGCTTCCTTGCCATTTACAGTTATTACAGGCTGTAAAGCCTACAGACCACGGATTACATGCCAACTTCGCAAACAACATGTTGTTTCATGACCATGACGATTTTATGGATCGTGTTGTCTTCAGTGATGAATCAACCTTTCACCTTAGTGTACCTGTTAACACTCATAATGTATGCAACGGGGCTCAGAAAATCCTCATGAGATGGTACAAATGCAATGAAATTCTCCTAAAGTGAATGTTTTTGTGCCATATGCTGGCAAAAAGTTTATGGGCCTTTCTTTTTTAGTAAACCTACTGTAACTGGCACTTCTTACCTTGATACACTAGAGCAATGGTTCTTCCTTCAGTTGGAAGTAAATGAGCCAGAGAACTTCATTTTCCAGCAAGATGGTGCGCCACCTCACTGGCATAACGAAGTATGGGATTGGTTGAACAACCCTGTACCCGAGCGCTGGATAGGCCACAAGGGCCCCAATGACAGGGCTTGCTGTGCATGGCTTCCACGTTCTCCTGACCTAACGTCATGCGATTTTTACCTTTGGGGCTTCATCAAGGATTGTGTGTACATGCCTCTGGTACCAGCTGACCTGAATTAAGAAACCGGATTGAAGCAGCTGTTGCTACAGTTACTGAATACACACTTATCAACATTTAGGAAGAATATTAAAAGCAGAAGCATTATTAACAGTGAACTCGGCTATAGACTTGATGTGTGCCGTGTGACAAAGGGTAGTCACATTGAACATTTATAAGATTCTTGGTAAAACTGTTTGAGTTGCTTTTTCATTTGACATATCATTTATAACTGTAAGTTGAATATAACAAATATTATAAAGAATTAAAACCCCGATATTCATTTATATACACCCTGTACTAATCCTTCATTGCAAACAACTTCCAGCATGACTGCACATGGGCAAGGGTTAATATATCTACCTTAGAACATATCATTAGAAGAAGACAGAAGAAAATATTAGCTGTGACAGAATTAAATGGTTCAGGAGACTTTACAGTTTACCAAATCATGCTAGTTGTAGCCCTCTTCTGCATCATGATATCTGTTCTTGTGTACTAATGCATCTGTGGTATGTAGTTGTACATGTAACGAAATAGCAGTTGGAGCATGTTCTTGGGTTAGGAGCATGCTGTTTTATTGTCATTATATTTATTTCAGTTGTGTGGGTGTTACTGTTTTTGTTGCATGGAATGCTCGCCTGCTATGTGTTGTTACGGTTGGTAGACATGGCAGGAGGGTTTGCGGAAGATTACACACAACAACAAGATAAGCAACGTTTGTGTGCGTACCAACCTCATGAAGCAGTAAGTTCCTGAAGTTAATACGAATAGCTTAGCAGAGCTTTGATATTTCTGTGAGTATATAAAATATTAGAGCTTTTATGCTTTGTTGCCTTTAACTGAAATTACTCTTTCTTTTTAAAAATAGAATGTGTAATGTTATGGAGGCTTTGTAAATTTTCTCTGCTGTATTATGGCTAGCTTGCTTCTGTATTATAAATAATGATTGGTGATTACTGCTTATAATTTTGAGATTTTTAATTCCTGAGTGGCTTGTGATGTTTGAAGCAGCTATTTAAATTATGAAGTTGTGTATTTGCTGAAATTAATAGTTTAAAGAAGTTACTTCATGATATCTCTTGCTAGAGATTATGTCACTATTATGCACCCTTTATGCTACTGTGTTAAATTAGAATAATTCAAGACTTGAAGCTTTCACGGCGAGTGTTATTAATCAAGGCTTCACGGGTATCAGCTATGTCAGATTTATGAAGGTCAAGCTTTTGGTCATGTGTATAGAATGGTTGAAAGCTTGACCTTCATAAACCAGACACAGCTGATCCCCTGTGAAGCCTTGATTAATAGAATAATTCCTATTTTATAGCATTTGGAGCTTTGTACCCTAATAATCTATATTGTTTAAGTTAGTTGATGGAAATCAATCGTTCCTTCACACTAGCCGTGTATAGGCTAAGCCTATATTTTGTATAACAAAAGGCGTGTCGTGAATATAGAGCCCCTAGTGATTTACCGGGAAAGTGTATGAGTCGGAGAATTTAATGTCAGGATGGCACGTTGGCTTAATGGTCCAATACAACTGGACAGAAACCAGGAGATCCATAGTCCAAATCCCGGGCATGGCATTGAATTTTTCAGTTTGATTCTATCCATCCAAAGTCTTTATTGTATTAATTATTATGGAATTAACAGCATATATGAGAAATATTATTTTAAAATATAAAATTCATTAAAGATATTAAAAGAAAAGGCCAACAAAAGCTTAGTATTACCTTAACATATTTGTTACATCTAAATGTCAGTGCATAGTACATAAAATATTTTCCAGTAATTTTGTTACTTGATAATTTAGATCCATCTGCGATACAATTTTGTAATGATTGTAATTCATTTAACCTTTTTTATATAATTTATCATCCTTGGCAGTGTTTAAAACAAAGCAGGCTTTGAAATTAAGTATTCTGCTCCAGAAGTTAAGCAACTCCATTTAACTAAGGACATAATTGCATTCCAGAAGTTATAGAACAGATTTTGTAACAGTCCATTAGATATAATACTAAGAACATTCCTGACATTATGTGATCAGTAAGTAAAGCTTCAGTTTGATGTCAAGGAAGTGTTATGTTAATTGTACTAAATTTACTTATGCACATAAGTTAATCCAGTAGTAGTTATTATTATGGTTATGTAAGTGCAAAATTTTTCTTTGGAACAAAATTAAATAGCTATTATAAGAAGTCCTTAAACTTTTTCTTTTTTTCAATTTTAAATTTGTCCTATACAAAAGCACTATATTGCAGACGCATTTTCATTCTGAAACCCATCACAATATTCATTGTCTTGACATTTCCATTTATATGTATGCAAGTGTCAGTCTCTTTCTAGGAGACAGTTTAATTTACAGCAGATTTTTTACTCTAAGTTTATTGTTCCATTAATAATACAGAAAATCATAAATAACAACACACTACAGTACCATAAAAGCATGCAACAGTGTTTTAGTTATTTGATGGAAATTAATCATTTCTTCACACTAGCCACATATAGGTTAAGGTTTTTTGATAGAGTCAACATGAAAAATTCAATGCCATGGCCGGGATTTGAACCATGGATCTCGTGGTTTCCGTCCAGTCGCTCTAACTCATTGAGCTGCCATGGCCAACTTGCCGTCATGACATTGAATTCTCCATTTGACTCGTATATTTTTCCGGTAGACCACTAGGGGCTCTCGCATCCGAGATACACCGTTTGTGGCAACTTACTATCGTAAGTACTTTAGTCCCATTCATCATTTAACTCTTATTATTTTAGTTATTTGATGGAAATTAATCATTTCTTCACACTAGCCACATATAGGCTAAGGTTTTTGATAGGTAGAGTCAACATGAAAAATTCAATGCCGTGGCCGGGATTTTAACCACAAAATAATAAACAATAATTAATAATAATTAATATTAATCAATAATTATGGCAAGTTGGCCATGGTAGCTCAATGTGTTAGAGCGACTGGATGGAAACCAGGCAACCTGTGGTTTCTGTGTGGAACTTTTGGTTAAACAGCTCCAAATACAGCTTTGAAATATGAAGCTGGATATAATTGTCCAGTTTGAGCAAAGGTGGCATCCATCAGGCTGACAACTTTTTTTGTCTCCAACTTATCTTAGAAAATATGAATTGCTGTACATGACGATACACCTATGACCTCTGCCACTTCACAGACTTTCGTTGAGCAATCAGCGAGAATCATATCATGGACCTTTTCAATGACTTCCTTAATAACTTCATCTGCCAGGTGTCCTATGTGCTTCTCATTAGAAGTGGATGAAACCAGTTTAGAGTTGTTGAACTAACATCTAACTTGCCATAGTTAGTAAAAGGTCCTCATAAATAGCATACAATTTTGCTTTTATATCGGTAAGTTTTCCCATCCAAAAACAAAAACTGAATCATTTAACATTACTGTATTTTTTTTTTTTCACTTAAGCAAAAAAACATTGAATGACTAATCAAATCGTCTAAATCCAAACTAGCATACAGCCTTAGAAGAAAAAAGAAAGGTACCAGAAACAAAGTTCAATTCGGAAAACATCGGAAGCATTCGATGATGCTGTATTCGTAATATATACTTTGGAAAGGCAGTCAGACTGAAAAGTTCAATGATTTGAATCCCAGCTATGGTATTAAAGTTTTCAGTCGACTCTACCTTTCTATACTTTGGCCTACACACGGCTAGTGTGAAAGAACAATTAATTTTTCTATATATGCTTTAATACCACTTTGACTTAATTTCAAAGCTGTGCGATAGATAGGGAGATGCTTTGCACCTTGGCCGTATTCATGGTAGCTGAGCAGTAAAATGTATGTGTCTTGTAAGTGGACCAACATGAGTTCGAATCCTTGATGTGCATGTTTCTTTTTATTATTGTTACTTTAGTAACAATGCCTTATGTTTTTCTTACAGAAAATAAATATTTTAAACACATTTGTTTATAAAAATGCAAATAACATATACTTGTCGTTTTCAAAATAAATACAACATTATTAGAAATAAATAAATGTAACCTTAATATTGGTTTTGCAAACACTTGGGCTCATTCATCTGTTATGAATGGTGCTGGCATATAATGCAAAGTATTCTCTTGTGACAATTTCATTAGCCATCTGGTCTCATCCATGCCCTGCAGAATGAGGGCAGCAATAGAAGCAGAGGGTTTACACATCCGATACTAACAAGGGGAGACCACCTTAACCGAGAAACGAATTTGGACGAGTCTTTTTCTTACTTTAGCACTTTACTAGAGGTGTTATGTAATACGATGCAATTCTCAGCCATTTGCAAGAAAGATGATGAAAAAAATTTGACATTGTGTATGTTTCATTCACATTTGCACTCGTTCAGGTAAGGCGTGTAGCCAAGTGGCTAGCGCCTACAGTTCATGCGTGGGCGGTCTGGGTTTGAGTCACGTCCAAGGCTTTTTTTTTCCTTTGCTCTTTGGATGTAAATTACAGATAAGTTTATTTTTCAAGCAAAAAATCATTGTTTATATTAAAAACAGTTTTTTTCGTTCACAAGTTGAATCTTCATTAACCCTTTCACCGATATGGACGTCATATGACGTCCAAGTTAAAATGCCCCAAACCGATATGGACGTGTATAGACGTCCTGCGCATACATGCATTTAATGCTCATGTAACGCCAATTATTTTAATCTTGCTGTTTTACAATAAATTTAAATTAGTTCTATAAGGAATGTAAACGTATCCTTAAAGGTTTCTTTTTGAATTGTACACCTCCAAACCTGGATAAACACCCAAGGGCACATCTGCAGATTCACACCCAATAATATTGGTTTCCTTGCGAACTTCTTTTTCGCAACACACTACACATTTTCGAAATGGTTACAAGTTTTTTGGGTGTGGGTGGTATACTTTTAGGAAAGTGTTTTCTCTCAAGTATGAGGGATGATGTGGTGAATTTTGCTACCCCCTAGTATAAAGAGGCCTCTGAGTATTATAATACTCAATTAGGTTACGAGCTCTTTATACGCGCAAGTCCAGGTAGATGAATGTCTTTTACAGCTCTGAAAATTACTAAACAACTGTGCATAGTTACATCCAGTGGTATAAAAATACTTTTTTTTTACCATTTAACTCTTTTCCGTAAAGAGGGATAGCTGGTAATAGCTGATCCGTATCACGCATATTTGACCCGCCATTTCCCCAAACAATGGAGTAGATAACATGCCAGCTGTAGACCAGTACACGTCACTGCTACGTATGTCCTAAAGTTCTCCTTCATAATCGTACAACAAATCTTCCAGATTTTCTACAGTAATATCAGAAGCCTGTACACATCATACCCAAGCTAATTTATTTGCTACATTACCGGGATAAGCCATGGTTAGCATTGAAATTTAACAATTTCAAATGTGCCATACATTTAGCTCTTGATAGCTACAAGAAATCACTGAACAAAGAGAGAGTATAAATAACTGAAATACAGAGCGAAAACTGCTGCATAAGGCTACTAGAAACCTTGGTTGAGAAACACTGTAATAACAGATGCTGACAGAGTTTTCATTCCTGTGTGTGAGTGCGTGACGCAACATATTCTCGTCATATTATCGCTTGGCATAGCATAAATAAACTAAACTTGAACCTGAGAAGTCACTTACGTAGCTATACATACATACTATGGCTCGTATACACACAAAACAAAATGATTCACATATTAGGCACGTTCGGCACAAAGAATGGCTTTTGCTACAGTGAAACAAAGTAGTGAAATTTCAACAATTTATTAATGTAGTCTCTACTTTATTGTTACTGTAGATTTATACTGCCTTTAATGAGTTTTAAACCAGTTTTTGTTTCGTTTAAGTAACTTAATAAATACGGAAGATACGGAATTGTATTTATGATGCATTTTTACAGCATTTAACAATTTAAATGTCCTGTTCTGTTTATTGGGTATCCGTTGCCGGCCCCTGAAGGATTTAAATGGCCATCGGCGAAGCGGTTAAAGAAATACTGCTTACCTAACAGTACATCAGCATTCTTGCACATTCTTGTTTGACATGTTTTCCAATTTCACCAGTTCTATTGATTTTTCTATTTTGCAGAATTACTTGTGTTTAGTTTTGTCTAACAAAATGCAAATATCAATATAAAAACTATTTGTGGTTGGCCTATTGACACTCGTCACTTACTTTTCCATATATTTATGAGAGACTAGTTTCAAAGGCCCTGGCCTCCATTTTCAATCTCTTCCCAACTGGCATTTTGACGTCACTGTTACTAAATTCCTCCAAACACACATGCAAATATCACCTCAAGCACTAAGATTGTGTCTGTGCAACTACTGCATTTTAACAGTATGTGCAACTGCAAAAAAAAGCAGGTGGAATCACCCTCATTTAAGTCTGTCTGGCAATAAATGTGAACAATTTATTTGGATGAGTACAAACATTTAATAAATACATTCAGCAGTTTTCTAAGTATTTTGATTTCGATATTCTGAAACTTGATTCTATCAATATAAGAAAAATGCAACCAAACTCGTTCGAAATGATAAAAATCTGGATTTGTTCTTCAAAATGATTAAAGCATGTGAATAATGACTTAATGGATAAAAATGTCTAAAAGTGCAAAAGAAAATTACCCTTAAAAGTTGTTAAATTTTGTGCAACATTTTATGAACTATATATATTTTCCACAAAGCATTGCTCTTTCATCACTAGAAAGAACAAAATGCATTCATCACAATCTGAGCCCTATTTATGACATGTGGTTTTGCAGTTTGTCTGCTGTTTAATTTTAACATTGCATGAATTGCTTTCTTTTGAAGATTAAAAGTTCTGTGGATTGTTTCCAATGAAGATGCTTCTTGTACAGCAATGCAGCAATTTACCTGAGTTATGAATAACCCATGATAAATGTTTAATGACATTAAAGTTATAAAACACTTACAGGTCTAAACAATAAATAATTAAACAAATAAATAAATCTAAAGCCAGAATAACTTGTTACAACTCATCCATTCTCAAACCTTTAGGACTAACCTTCATATTAAGGAATAGTTATATTGGGTACCCATTTCATCTTTTGAAGTTATCTAAGTTGATACATCAGATTTTTATGCAAAGAACATATATGAATTCATAATAGATAGATGTGATATCAGATCAGTCAATTAAGCTAATCATTTGATATATATTCTTAAAAGTTAGCTTGTTTTTAACAGGTTTTCAGCTCATTTATCTTCTAGGGATAAGGGAAAGAACTCTTTGAGGAACATTTATCTTTAAAAAAATCAGTATACACCAATTAAAAACATTAGATTAATTCTCATACTTAATTCTAAAAGTATTTATTAGCCTTCTATTTAGACTTTGTCTTTGAAAATCTAAATGCCTCAATAGGAAACTTTTTCAGCAATGTTCTGTAAAATACCAGAGACAAATGGATACAAGAATACTTTGAAAAGGTAAATTGGAATTAACACCATGAAGTAATGTAATAACTAAAATTATACTATAAGTCGACTGAAACACTGTACTTCACATGACATGAATTTTCTTTCAATGCGTTTTGCTTCCACTTGAAGGCATCATCGAGAAATTATTGACACTTTCTTGATAATGCCCTAAAGTGGAGGCAAAATGTGTTGAAAGAAAATTTGTGTTATGTGAAGCATAGGATGGCTCAGTTGACTCAAATACTCAATGATTTAGTCCATTGTATTTGGAAAGAATGAGAGAGAAAACCAAAGTAGGCTTCCATATTTGAAGAAAGATTAATCAAAAGTTGAATTCATTGCAGAGATTTTTAAATTTAAGTTGGGGACAGCAAAGTAAGTAGTTTTGTTTACCATGTGGTAAGCAGTATCATTGATCTAATGATAAAAGCATATTGTGAAAATTTATATGGTACTTTACTACTCACAATATTCTGTAATGTGCAAAATTTTACTATTCTAAGTTCAGTAATTTGGATATTGTACTTCTTAATAGAAAAATGCAAACACAGTTGTCAAGCACATTATGCTTCTCAACCGTCCAAGTAGGCTGATAATATACAAGCAAAGTAAGAAATTTACATTAGTACTCTCTGATGATATTCATTGTCATTGCTCAGACACCTTAAGAGTAGCATTGACATATATGCTAATATGCAGTTTTTACCAAAAAGTCCACATTTTTTTCCCCAACAGAATATCAGTCTATTAAATCTGTATAAAAGCAGTCAGAGTTGGGCCTTTATGATGTAGTGAAAAAGTAGAACCTTCAAGTGCATTTATCTTACAAATAACGCACATGTCATTGCCACCCTGAATACCTCCTATATGTAGGGGGTAATTCATGTAAGTCATTAGCAGGAAAGTTATAAGAAAACATATTGGTTGTGAAATTATGAACGAATACAGCAAAAAATTTATTTTTATTGAAATTATTATGATGTATTTTTATATTTACAGTTGGATGCGTCTTGGCATGCTGGTAGAACCAAAAGGCAAGGTACCTGTAAAAGTTATAGCTAGAACGTTTGCTTCAGGCAAGACAGAAAAGCTGGTGTACCAGTGTTTACAAGATCTTGGGCTTCCCAGTGGCAAGGTAATTGCAAATTATATATAATGAAACTATGTACTTTATGAGATTTGTGCATATCTGAAATAAATGATTGAGGAACATTATCCCAAAGAAATGAATGTTGTACAAAACTGCAAATAAATTTTTAAAACACAAAATGTTTTTGCAAACTAAAATCTCTTAGTGAAAGACAACTTTTATCTGGATGTAAAGTTGTGGCAGTGCAGTTGTTGGTGAAGAAAATTCTAAACCAGTGGCATAAATAAGGGAGTGTCCAGGGGATCTGGACAGCCCGAAGATAAATGTAAAAAATAAAAAATGCAAACAAAAATTATAATTGTACATAGGAGTAAAGTAATATGTAGTATGAAGACTGTTAATTTATAATTATATATATAGTTTTATTCCAAAGGCTGGAAAACAAATAAAGATTCAGTACAGTCACAACAGCAGCAAACTGTGACTTTGTGGGTTCGTAAATTTAATAATCCAATTTGCAGAAATTCTGAATGCGCTTTATTTCCGTAGAAACACATTGTACACCCTTGGCAATAAGATGATGTATTATAAACCAACACAATCTCTCGTCACTTCTGCACACGTAAACAAACAAAAGAGTTCATCGAGATTTAACTGTATTGGAACACCACAGTGAAGCGAAATAATTATTAATTTATAGATGAGTCGTATTTATTACACATCGGGTTCACTTACGTACCTATTTTAAGGACATGTTTCGCAAACCATCGTTTGTATCGTCGGCTCTTATGCAACTGTCATTGTATCATTCGCATAAGAGCTGACGATGCAAACGATGGTTTGCGAAACATGTCCTCAAAATAGGTACATAAGTGAAGCCGATGTGTAATAAATACGACTCATCTATAAATTAATAAAAGAGTTCATGTTCAAATCACAGTCCTCACTTTCAAATTGAGTCCAATTATAATTGTCCACTCAACTAATTGCGGCTTCCTTTTATACGTCCATTCATGGTTCCAGAAGTTTGTGGAATGTTCTGTCACAATTAAGACGGTACCAGACGAAAGACGAACCTTCCAGTTATCTATCTTTATCTGTTTCAGCTAGCCTTTTATCTGTGCATTGCACTATCTGTCCCTTTGTGTGCACCCGCCACGCTATAGCAATCATGGCTCGTGACAGTACATACTAAAAATGCATACAACACAAATGTAATATTCAGACTATGTATATATCCTTCAGGATAAGAGAGACATAAACACTTTAGCTTGAAAGTGACAGGTGACCAAAGTAAAACCAACTTACTTTCTTGGAAGTGTTGAAAACAGTGTTGTTATGATAAATTAACTTTAAAGAGAGTCGATTAAAGACACTAGACAACACTTACTTCCGGAAAAATTTAAAAGTAAGTGTTGTCTAGTGTCTTTAATCGACTCTCTTTAAAGTTAATAAAACCAACTTGTTGATGCAACAATTTTTTTATGCAAAAGGCAACATGATTAGCAGTTGTGGATGTAGATGTATAGATGAATGGAGAGCCTGAGCATATGGAATTGCTTGTAATATATTTGGTCACAGAACTGCACTTTAATCATCCAACTATTTTAAGAGTAGTATTTAAAACAAGTAATCAGGTAATAAGACAACTGGAGATAACACTGGTTGCTGCATAATTTACGCTGTTACATTTTTCAGCTATAGTTGGAATCGGAACTGAAAAATTCAATGCCATAGCCAGGATTTGAACCATGGGTTTATGTATGTTAGAACAATAAATTAATCATTGATTAGCCTTTTAAATTGTCACTTGAATATGATTCAGAGACAGTTCATATCCATCACAACATCAATTTAAGAAATTGTTATTAAACTTCCTTAGAGCCAATAGCTTCTACAGCGTGGATGAATTTTTAAATTTGTAAATATTTAGTTAGCTACCTTAATTATAAATATTGTACTTAGTTTTTAGTTTTTAGTTCTTAGTTTTTAATTTGACGTGTCCTATAACATGTACATGTTTTAATGGATGAATCAATAAATCAAATCAAATCATCAGCAATCATCTAATTGGCTAGATCTGCTATCTGAGGTTTTTAGGTAATCTTTCCATATGGATAAATGGTGTATCCACTTCCACCTGTAATGGGGAGGTAAGTCCTTGTAGGAAACTAGGTATTCTCTTCATAGCTGGTAGACCAGAAGTGTTGCTCCACTAGATTTTTTCTGTCTGTATTTTACACGTGACATATGTTATATAATTTTTAGATCTCTTTTGGTTTTGCCAATATAGATCTCATTGCATTCTGAACACTCAATTTTATGCATACTTGATTTTGTATGTTCAAATATTGGATATTTCAGATTGTTGCTTAATTAGTTGAATTGCTGATATATTTCCTTTTCAGTTTATGTCCTCTAAAACTGTTATATCGGACAGTGAATGAAATAAGTGAAATTATGCTCAAATGAACATAGGGCCCATAGAGCTTAGAGTTACCCGACAGTCGTCTTTCAGGATAAATGAAAACCTCAGAAAAAACCTTATCACCCTGACCGAGATTCGAACATGGGATCTCTTGAATGTGAAGCAGACATGCTAACATCTATGCTATGTAGACAGGAATTACTGATAATGGAGATGAACTGTCTTTGAGACACATTCAAATTGTTAATGACTTTATTACTATATCGAGATTTAACTGTATTGGAACACCACAGTGAAGCGAAAAACGAAAGTGAAGCAGATGTGTAAGAAATACGACTCATCTAAAATTTAATAATGACTTTATTACTGTTATTACTCTTACTGATTCATTGTATAATGTAAGCACATATCTCCTTCCAATCTTCTGTTATATTAAAGAGTATTTGTTTCAAATTTTTATGATTAAAACATTTTCAAACAATGATAGATAAACTTTGTATCTCTTTACTTAGGTGGAGTTTTCTGCCATAATTTTGTCTCCATATTTTCATAGCATATTGAAAAAGTCTTGACAAAATAAATTGATTAAGTGCAGGTATGGGGTGGTTCAAATATAAAGAGAAACTTTTCTTTTTAATTTTTGTTGTAAGAAATTAAAATAAAAAAATGCCTTTTTTGGTATTTGATTGGAAGTTTTGTATGCCATTTGAGAGAGAGACAGAAATACATATAGTGAACCCAGCTACACAAAAGGTCTCTTGTAGCCTGCATGATGATGCTATCCCAATGCCTGTTTCAGGGGGCCAAACATTTGGAAGATGATCTAGTCCCTAAATATTGGGAAGCAAGAAAAGAATGACTTTTATCAAAATTCTAAGGCTTTCACAACTAGTGTCAATATTAGATACATTATAAGCCGGGGTTAGGTGTCGTGGTGTACTGAGCTCCTTCTTCTTCTGAGACATTTCATCTGCGACTCGGCAGACATTCTTCAGTGGTAGTAGCGAGGTCAAAGTACATTAATTGCAAAGAGGGAGGCCTGAACAGCATGTTCAGCCAACTGAACAGCATGAGGCAAACAGTACTAGCAAAAGTCCTAGTCAAGAATTCCACCCAAGTTAATCAGATGTCAAGAGATCACAACACTGCCGACACAGGTCCAATCCGACCCGGATCAGTGACAGCAGACCACCCCTTCAGCCATCAATATAAATTCTACAGCCGACAGTGCTTCCAGTACAGTTGCTGTTGAAACTTCCACCAGAGTACTTACCTTGCTACTGCTACTGAAGATTCTGCGCAGTCGCAGACGAAACTGTGAGAAGAAGAAGAATGAGCCTAGTAAACCGTGGCCCATAAGCCCGGAATATACTGTATCTAGTGATGATTTTTATTATCAGATTCTAAGCATTGGTCACACATACACAATTTGGAAGTCACAAAGACCTAATTTGGAACTATAAAGGAGAACTTGTCCAATCTCTGAAAAGTTTTCTTGACTCTGTGTTGCATTATGGAGCAAAATCACATTTGTTTTTTTCAATAAGCAGTCTTAACTTGATTGAGAAGCTGGAAGTAGAATGCATCATTTGATTGAGGGAATCCAAAAGAAGTATTGTGGATCCCAGAAGGATAGATATCAAAACTTTCCCCGCTAAATTTTGGCCTTGAATTCCTTAGTTACCTTCTTATTTCTGGCCTATATTGATAGTTTCATCACACATGAATATCCAACTCAAATTAAAGATCTGCTTGGCCTCTTAGAAATATGAATGTTTTTGGCATGTTGATACAAAAGAGAGTTTTGATGCTCCATGGGAAGGCGAGGCCCAATAACTGACACTTTATGATACCCAAATTAGATGATAAGGATGTTTTGGCTGTCATAACTGATCCAAAGTTCAATCAAATTTCAGTAATCATAAGGAAACTGATCAGTCTGCAACAGAGCACAAATTGGATTAATTCTATGTTGTATCAAGCACTTCTGGGATTGTAATCGTGGCTATCATTTTTAACTCTGTTGATCTTTGTGCCAAAAGAATATATGAAGCATGTGAAAGGATGAATATAATGATTCTTTGCTTAATTATCACCCTTTGCTCTTCAGAAATTTATAATAATCCATTGTGCAACGAAAGAATGTCTTTCCTTCCCAATTAAACTGAAGGTTGACATGTTAAAATTATGATACTCCTCAGCCAGAGCTCCTCTCCTCACGTGCCCTTCAACAACTCTTAAGATCACATCAATCATTCTCCAGTTTATTTGGATTCCAGAGTGAAATTATTGTTTATATTTGATTAATACTTGGCAAATTTTACAGGATTTCATAAGAAAATATCAACATTTTATGAAATTCGAATTCTAATTTATTTTATTCATTTTATATCTTCTATTAATTTTATGGACACATGATTCTTAGAAAAACAAAACTAAAATTAGCTGTAGTTTTACTCATTCTGCAAGTTCAATGCATTGCACTCTGGACTTTTTAGATTTTAAATGATAGAATTATTGTCAGATATGTGTCATAATGCAACATGATTAAGTTTTATGATAGGCTTTACTGCATTACCTAACACAATTGAGTTTATCATTTAAGCTATCCTCAACTTATGCCAATGATATTTCATTAAATAAATTATCCTCTCTTTCAGAATGATACAATTGAGCCTGTTGATTTCACATTTGAGAAGTTCTACTCACTGTATCACAAGATTTGTCCACGTAATGATATAGAAGAACTCTTCCAGTCAATGTAAGCAAAGTTTTTAATTAACATTAAGGTTTATCACAGTATTTGTTACATCAGTAAATATTGTTTCTCTAAGGGTTTAAGGGGAAACATAGATTGAAATATAAATAATAGTATAGTTATAAATAATAGTAGGTGTTCCTTGTTGTATTCTTCTTTGCGAAGTGGTATTATTAAACAGTTGAAGACAGCAAGTTCAGGTTGTTGAGATTTTGGGTTGAAGCTATTATTCTTTATGTACAAATTGTTTGTGTGTGAGGGTTTCCTATAAATGTATAAATTGCATAAGTAACGTCCTGGTTGTGCCTGATGATTTTGAGGTCCACAAAAGGTAAGAAGCCATCTTTCTTCATGTTCATTGGAAACTATATGGATCTATTTAGAAGACTGAGGAGTTTCAATGCATTGTCCAGTAATTTTCTGGGTACTATGCAAGTATATTTACATATCTATGCCAGGTATTGAATGTAAATGGGAAGGACATTGTGTTAGTTTCTTTAAGCTCATGTATAAGTATGGCCAAAATTGAATAACATTTGCAACATAGATCTTGGAAATGGTATGGAAATGTATAGACTTTACCATATAAGATTTGAACATTTTGAAATAAAATATTTAGCTCATCATTTTTTCTCCTTTTTTCAGAACACAGGCCAAAGCTGAAACCATTAATTTAGATCAGTTCATTACATTCTTAAATGAAAAACAACGAGATCCACGTCTAAATGAAATTTTGTATCCTTTATATGATGAGAAGAGAGCAATAGAAATTATTAATACATATGAGCAAGATGAAGCAGTAAAAGCTGAAAGTAAGTACATGAGTAACATAATATATTGTGTACATTATATTTGAACATTTGTTTTGAACTTGCTGGTTTAGGGCCCCCCCTTTTTTTTTTTAATTAATGTTCTCCAACATCAGTCATATTGGACGATGACTGAAAGGCTGAAATGATGCTCAAATGAGCCCTGTGTCCAATAGAACTTAGTTTTCTTTCATAAAATTTTACCAGATAACTCACGCTGACCAAGATTCAAACTTGGAACTGCTTAAGTGTAAGGCAGACGTGTTTTCCTCATGCTATATAGGCAGGTATCATTCAGGGCACTGAATGGGAACGTAGGTTTTCTGTTAACAAGTGTGTTATCATCTCATGCAGACTGAGTTGAATTCTGTGTAATAGACATTTTTTATTATAGCATACTACTTTTTGCATTAAATAAACAAATCTCATTGTTTTTCTACAGTATCATCTCAATCATATGTTTTCAAAGGGAGATGCTAAAATAATGTACAAATGTAAAATTTAAATCACTTGTGGAAATGAAGCTGTTTTATTAGATTATTATTCAAACTGATAATGGTGATGGCGATGGTGGTGGTGGTGGTGGTGCTGATGATGATGATGATGATGATGATGATGATGATGATGATGATGATGATGATGATGACTTTATTCACCATTCAGTAATTACAATATTTATAATAGGCTTTGTCAATGTAATAGCTACCTTAGAATGTAGTAAAAAGACTATTTACAAACAATATTTCCAGAAACAAGGTCCTTTTCAACATCAAAATAAATATTCTTTTGGGTAAGGACTATGATACAGTGCAACACAAAATTAATATAATTTTAAGTTGAATTAGTACTTAATGCTCCATATATTGCTAGTGTTTACCTAGAAAGCGTTTCGTTAGGACCTTCCTAACATCCTCCGCTAATGTCCGAGCCGGACCTTCAAGGTTGATAATGGACACACGGCTTCCGAAGTTAGGCCCTCAATAATATAAAAATGTAAGTGACAAGAGTGTTAAAAACTGGCTGCAAATAGTTTTTTCATAAATTGTATGCTTTAATCAGATCTACATATTTTGTATAGCCATATTTTATGTATCTAACAATTTTCCAGTTATGAAAGTCATTCAAAATGAAGAGGACTTCAGAACTCTTTCCAGAAAATTCAAAATATACATTTTATTTGTCATGAAAACAATGGATGGTATTTTAATAAACATTATTAAAACCATTTTCAAAAAAATAACATTTCTTTTTTTTAAATTTTTCCTCTAAGGTGTAGTTTTTGAAGGAGAGATGTTCTTGAAAACTGTGTCATATTCTTGGAAGATTGGAATTACACAAATTTTTCATTCTTGGATTATGCTGATCAGACATACACACAGTTCTGAAAATGCTTTTTTTTTTTAAAAAAAAAATTTATTTTTATTCAGGGAAACTCAGAATATGTATTTCAGTGAAATCACAATATCAAATTTGTGTTTGGTACACTTCCTCTACTTACTTTAAATACATAATAGGAAAAGTAAAAAGTGATTCAAGAGTGTTGGTGCTTTACATTGGTTAGAAATTGTTGTGGAATTTCCAGTTTGAATTTTGAATTGCCTCATGTACAGTGGAATACATTATTTAGAAATACGGTCATTGACATCATCATCAGTATCATCAAGTTTCCCCAGATTTAAATCAGTCTTCAGAGATAGCTGACATTCCTTCAAGTTTGAAAACTTTTGTCACATTGCTGTTGTGAAACGCAATGCATAACTGTTTTAGGCAGTGAATCAGAAGCTTCTATTTCTTAATAATAAATGTAACTTCAGGTTCATCTCTCTCTGTTTATAGCAAAAAACATTACAAACCTAAAGCATATTTTAAGGTTGTAGTATTGGCATATTTTCTGTTTTTGAGAACATATTTGTATTTTAAGTGCATATTTATTGGTATTGGTTTAACATTTTTAAGAGCATATTTGCTCGTATATTTCATAGCCTTTCAGGGCCTTGTGCACAGTAATAAAACATTCTGGAAATACAGAGTGCTTCACCTAATATTCCTACTGTTTTGTATTGTGACAATAGGATGTGACAGCATGTGTAACATATCTTAACATATTGTTAACATAGCATATAAGTGAATAATAAATCAATATATTTCATACAGGATAACAGAAAAATGTGATATATTAATAAGAGAACATACACTTGAACTAAATATAGTAGAAAGCCGAAATAATGTGGTTGTTGGGGGATATATTTTACCTCCACATTATAACCCTATCACAGTATATTAGGATGTAACACTAGTGCCTGATTTCACCAACAGATGTTAAAATCGATGTGAACAAATGTAATGTAACAATTGTCACAGCGCTAAAACTAATGTTAAATTTCTTGCATTTCACCAACCTGTTTTCTTAAAATGTTAACAAACCTGTGTTAACGCCAAAAACTTGTAAATATCACAGCTATAGAAGGCTATGGATGATTTTCTGAACGTATTCCGATGCATTTTTGTTTTCATTTTCATCTGCACAAATGGCGGATGAACAAAATCATAAATAAAGCCGTGAGACAAATTTCTCATCGACGGAGAAAGAATTCTTAATTAAAATGGTGACAAAGTGTAAGGATATTGTGGAAAATAAGAGGCTGGATGCAGTGAATGTAAACGAGAAAGATGTCGCGGGGAAAATATTGGAAACGAATTTAATACAAATGCATGTCACTACTACAAGCACCAAACAACTCGTCAGTATTACGTAAATTTAAAGCGAGGTGCGAAGAACAAGTGCCTTAAACGTTTCAAGACGGGAGGTGAACAATGTATTATCCATATAATTAGTGAATTATAAAATCACAAAGTTATTAATACTTGAAGCAAAGGCGAGATCGGCATATTCCTTTCGATGTATATTCTAACTCATTATTACGTAAATTTAAAACGAGGTGCGAAGAAGGACAAGTGACTGAACGTTTCAAGACGGCAGTAGGACGGTGTATTATCCACATAATTCGGTGAATTATAAAATCGCAAGGTTATTGATACTTGAAGCTAAGGCATGTTCTAACTCAGTATTATATAAATTTAAAACGAGGAGCGAAGGGCAAGTGACTTGAACGTTTCAAGATGGGAGGTGGACAATGTATTATCCACATAATTCAGTGAATTATAAAATCGCAAGGTTATTGATACTTGAAGCAAAGGCGAGATCGCCATATTCCTTTCGATGCATGTTCTAACCACTCTTGTACTTCCGCAGTAACCTTCATAGCAACATGTTTCGACAGTCTATACCTCCGTAAAACAGTTTTCTTCGGATAATTCCTCATAGGCCGTACCCTATTATGAATGCCTTTTAGACAGTCTTAAATATAGCAAATCCACATCAACAGCTGAGTTCATGCTCGCCATTTTGACTATTTACAATTGTTAAGGACTTAACATTAGAAATTCGGCGTGTTAGTTTAACATGAGATTGAACACTTGTGTTACGCTAACACTTGCTGGTGAAATGCAATTTTTGTTTTAACTATTGCTAAACTCGTGTTAAGTCTTAGCATTTGTTGGTGAAATTGGGCATAGAAGGGACAAAAAGTCAATCCCGCGGAGTTGCAGGAGAGAAATATGCATATATAAACTAGAGGGTATCTACCAGAGTGAAGGCTGACCCCCCCGCCCCCTCTAATGACCAGGGAGTTACCGAGCTGTCCCAAAAGGGTGACCGGTGCCGCCTCTGTGAGGCTTTCCATAGGGCAAGACCTAGAGACTAACAAGCCCCCCATCTGGTCCTGTGGATGGAGGTGGATACGCCACTTACGCGCGCCAACCCCAAAGGGGAAGGCTACTGATTAATATGCACTTTAATTTCTTGAATTGTTTTGAAAAAAATCTTCTGATATAACCAACTCTTTGCTTTTAGCTTATTTTTTCATGTATGCTCATACATTTTAAACAATTTCTCAACTCTGACTGTGTAATTTTTTAGATCCTAATTTACAAAGTATACTGATTGCATAATTAATTTATGCAAAGATCAATGTGTGAAAAGAAAAGGAACTATGAATTTGCAAGGACTGTGCCTCAGAGGCACACATCACTACCTTCTCCATTCCCTCCCAACCTGCAATGCTTGTTGTCATTCAGCAGTGTTATACATATTATTAATTTCTTGGAATCCAGTATCAGTGTCAACGAACTTGGGTGGTGGTGAAAATTATATTGCAGAACCTGTGTTTGCAGAATATTTTAACAATATTGCAATTCCTTTCTTGGAAGTGTTGAAAACAGTGTTGTTATGATAAATTAATTTTAAGAGAGTCGATTAAAGACACTAAAAAAAAAAAAAAAACCTTTTCCCAAATCATTAGTGGACAAAAAAGTGAACTTAGCAAAAAGGAAGAAGCTACTAAAGGAAACCACAACCCTCTCAGCTACAGAAACTAATATGATTTTCAAAAAATTCACTTATCATCCATGGGCCTATGATAAATTCAAAAAAGTCTTCAAAAAACAAAACATTCAACTAGCACCAGTCAACCATTTCTCCTTAAAAAACCTAATTTGCTCAAACATCAAAGATGCCATTCCATCTAACAAAAAATCTGGTATATATAAAATTGAATGCAATGACTGTAGTCAAATTTATATTGGAAAAACCAAAAGAAATTTAGAAACAAGAGCAAAGGAACACTTTAGAAACATAAAATATAAACAATTAGAAAAATCAGCAGTTGCCACACATTTTTGGGGAAAAAACCACAACATAAATCCAGAACCAAAACTACTAAAACATACATCAGGAAAACAAGAACTATCCACATGGGAACAAATCTTCATTTCAAAAAATAGGAACAAAGTATTCAATTTTGACATCCCCCAGAAAGATTTGTTCAGCAAGTTCCTTGAACCGCCACCAGAGGAGACCTGTGACAAGATATCGTCAGCTACACCAACGAGAACCAGTCGAGAGCCGGCTGATGATAGAGGCAAAGCCTCAGAAACATGTTCCGGAAAAATTTAAAAGTAAGTGTTGTTTAGTGTCTTTAATCGACTCTCTTTAAAGTTAACTTAACAATATTTTTAAACGTGGATATACTTTTACACACATTCACCCATAAGTATACTGTGACTTTGTGGGTTCGTGAAATGAAAAGTCCAATGTCACCACTCAAAAAATGTTCTTTATTTCTTTCAACTTACAGTTAAACACTTGCCAATCACACAGAATTACGTAATGCACACAATTACGATTCACCAGTTCGTCCGTTACAATTTCACTTGCATTTGTAATTACATACAATACTCCGATGCACGTACACAGTCTTCTCGTCGTAAACTGCACTCTTACACTGCTCGCCAAGAACTCTGACTAACTGACTGACTCACTTACTGCCCGGCGTGTTGCTTATATAGGGTCAGCTGAGGGATCGAGAATGTTCTAGATTAGATGAAATATCCCGTAAGTTCGAGAACACAGGTGGAACAGAAAGAGACGGCACAGAGATGTTTTTTTTTCTCCCAGCCGCCCCTTGTCACCACAATAAGACAAACGAGGGGGGGCGTGGCTAATGCCGACCTCCCCTGCTCGCCCGCTCTCAGCTGGTTCTATAGGTTTTCCAACTATCGGGTGACAATACATATGGGTGAATGTGTGTATTCTTAAGTGTGAGTGTGTCTGAATATGAATGTATATAACAATTTTACATTGTACTTTTGTGCTCTGCCACTGTATTGTACAACAAATAAATAAATAAAATCCAAATCCACAGTATTTCAGACTGCACTATTTCAGACTTCTGCTTTATAATGTATAAAGTTTGTTGTCTAAAAGATTTAATTTAATAACTGTATAGAAATGAATTAAATTATAAGAATGATTCAACTGTTTTTCTTTTATACTAATTTGCATTTAGTATATCTTCTTTGAATTATATATAGCTAATCATATTTTATTTCTCTACAGAGCAATTCTCAAAAGATGGATTAATTCGTTACCTGATGTCTGACGAAAATGCACCAGTATTCTTGGATCGTCTGGATATATACATGGACATGGACCAACCTTTGGCACATTACTATATTAACAGTTCCCATAACACATATTTAAGTGGCAGACAGTTTGGTGGAAAATCATCTGTTGAGATGTATCGCCAAGTTTTATTAGCAGGGTGCAGGTAATTTGTTATGCAAAATATTTCATGGAAATATTTCTTCTAAATTTAGAAGAAAATAATTGCCATTAACATCTGGAGCAATGAAAACTGATAACATGCTTAAGTTTTATTTGTAGGTTTCTTTTGTAGAAATGACTAGGGTGATCCCAGAACTAATACACACTATATATGTGATTCTTTTTCTATGAAATTTTATGAACTTCAGTTTTTCCTTTCTAGAAGGAGCAGGTAAAAAGCATTATTAAAACAGGAAAGCAATTAAATTAATCATATACAAAAATAAGAAAAACAAAACTATCTTTCTTTGGAAACACTTTTGGTTGATCTACTTCTTGCTTCTTTTCTTTTTAGTGAAAACAAAGTACTTTTCACATTTTAAAACCTGATATATGTAATCTTTGTTTCAAATAACCTTGCCCTGCTGAGATATATCCCTCCACATACAATTAATTGCTTTCCCCTTTCCCCTAATTGGTTAATGCTTTCAGCACTGTGGGCATAGCTTCCACACCATGTGGAAACCTGCAGTAAATGTCATAATAATTACCAGGAAGATAAATAAAATAATGGAAATAAAGATGTGAGAGCATGCAAAAATAGAAGTTCATAATGAAACTCAATTTGCATGTTTAATGGTGATGTATGACAAATCCAGTTCAAAGCAAGGTTAGCAATAAAAGTAATATAAACAACTATATCACAACTACTGATAAATGCACATGCTATTGTCAGTCATCCTTAAAGACAGGTTTAAAGCTAAGGATCCTCTTTATTTCATGTTAAGAATTAACATGCACTGCAGATTAATTAACTCTTACATAATATATTTAATTCATGCGGTTATGAAAATATAAATTTAACCATTCTCTTTGAACATATTAAGATATATCATCATGTTAAACAACGAACTCATTTTTATTGCACAACAGTCTACACTACGATAGCAGCCAATTAGAGGTGAATAGTTTAAGAGATACAATGATTAGCTAGACAAGCTCTCAGTGCTTCAATAAATATTAAAGCTGTTAAATCATCTTTTTCCTCCTACTCACATCCTTTTTCCACTCCTTATACCAAGACAGGTCATCTGGGTTTGATCCCAGATGACCGCAAAGTGAGATTTGTTGTGGACAACACAGCGCTGGGGCTTATTCCACCAGTGCTCCATCTTCATCTCATGTAACTTCAGTGTCATTGCCTGCAGTGCTGCATGTAGTAAAAGTGGACATTAAGCACTACACCATTCATTCATTCATTCATTCATTCATTCATTCATCTATTCATTCATTCATTCATTCACCCACTCCTTATATTACAGCTGCCTCCCACACTTCCTTTGTAAACTTTATACTTCACCCATAATAACTTCCTCATGCATTAGAAGTGAAGCTAATTGCACCATCAATTTTCAAACATTTCTCACAGCTCATTTATTAAGAATGAGCTATACTTGAATAAAAGTTTGTATACTTCAGCTCCTTCCCAATTTGCTCAGTGTGTGGTACTCAGTGGGAATGGTTGAATATCATCTTCTTCCACCCAGTCCTCCTTGAGCAAGAGAGTTAATTGCGTCATTGTCAACAACTCAGCATTAACAATTTATTTAATTATTGAGTCGATTTTGACTCTATATCACATGTAATAAGGAAAATAAATTTCAGGAGCCAATATCTGTCATCCTCAGTTCCTACATTTATTGTGTGGTTGATCTTTCTCTGATGATGATTGAACATAAACGTTTTAGTCGTAAAAAGCTAAAGGCAGTATTAGTCAGCAAACAAAGAACAATTTCAACTAAGAGCTTAGGGTACTACACAAATTAAAATATTTAGTAAATATTCTCCACTTATCTTAAGAAGCTGATGACAATACTTCTGTTATGTTTCTGCGAAATTAATTTCATGAGCATTTGCCCACATCTTCAGTCAACACTCCGGCCGGTTGAGGATGGAGGCAAAGTCTCTGAAACATGTTCTGGAAAAATTTAGAAGTAAGTGCTGCTTAGTGTCATTAATCGACTCCCTTTAAATTTAATTTATTATAACAACACTGTTTTCAACACTTCCAAGAAAAGAATTGTGAAGTAAACATATTTTTATTCATTAAATTTAATGGGAGTTGATTAATGACACTAAACAACACTTTTAAATTTTTCCAGAACATGTTTCAGATATTATTAAATTTTAGATGAGTCGCATTTTTTACACATCTGCTTCACTTTCGTACCTATTTTGAGGACATGTTTCGCAAATCTTCGTTTGCATCTACGGCTCTTGTGCGACTGACGCTAGATCCAGCGGTGTGGGTAATTCTGGGGTTGTTGCTGCCATCTGTTGATTCAGTGATGAACTGAAATGTGGGATTCTCTTCTAGCGGGATTTCAAAGTTCATTAGTTGGTTTTTATGTTTTTCTATGTATATCCTCTCCCATATGACGAGTTCACTATGTTTTTGTACGTATTTTAGTAATTCTGTGCTATCTTCAATTTCATGATTTTCAGACCAGAAATGAGCTGCTATTGCGGACTTATCAATATTTTTGTATCTTAAGTGCCTGAAGTGTTCTTTCTTTCTAGTGCCTATGTTCCTTTTTGTCCTTCCTATGTCAATTTTTTCACAGTCTTTACACTTAATTTTGTAAATGCCTGACCTTTCCTCTGGTTTTATCTTATCAGTATTATTACTGTGAAGTAGGTTTTTAATGTTGTAATTGTTTTTTGGTGCCAATGTTATATTGTATTTCTTGAATATTTTTTGGAACTTTTTTGTGGCCCAGGGGTGGTAAGTAAATTTAGCAAATCTAGTTTCTTGTTTTATTGGTGTGAGAGCTGTGATCTGTTTTAATTTCTTTTGAAGTTTGAATAATTTTAGTTTTTTATCTACAAGGTTTTTTCCATATCCATTTTTAATTGCAGTTTTTAAGATTTGATGGTATTCGTTTTGATATTCTTGCTGGCTGAGAGGTAGATTTACTAATCTGTGTGTCAGACTGTTGATGGTTGCATGTTTGTGTGGAATTGGGTTGAAACTATTTGCTTTGATGTAATTATCTGTGTGTGTTGCTTTTCTATGAATGCCAAATTCTAGTTTTTCATTGCCTTTTTTGATTTTAAGGTCTAAAAAAGGCAATGAAAAACTAGAATTTGGCATTCATAGAAAAGCAACACACACAGATAATTACATCAAAGCAAATAGTTTCAACCCAATTCCACACAAACATGCAACCATCAACAGTCTGACACACAGATTAGTAAATCTACCTCTCAGCCAGCAAGAATATCAAAACGAATACCATCAAATCTTAAAAACTGCAATTAAAAATGGATATGGAAAAAACCTTGTAGATAAAAAACTAAAATGATTCAAACTTCAAAAGAAATTAAAACAGATCACAGCTCTCACACCAATAAAACAAGAAACTAGATTTGCTAAATTTACTTACCACCCCTGGGCCACAAAAAAGTTCCAAAAAATATTCAAGAAATACAATATAACATTGGCACCAAAAAACAATTACAACATTAAAAACCTACTTCACAGTAATAATACTGATAAGATAAAACCAGAGGAAAGGTCAGGCATTTACAAAATTAAGTGTAAAGACTGTGAAAAAATTGACATAGGAAGGACAAAAAGGAACATAGGCACTAGAAAGAAAGAACACTTCAGGCACTTAAGATACAAAAATATTGATAAGTCCGCAATAGCAGCTCATTTCTGGTCTGAAAATCATGAAATTGAAGATAGCACAGAATTACTAAAATACGTACAAAAACATAGTGAACTCGTCAATGGGAGAGGATATACATAGAAAAACATAAAAACCAACTAATGAACTTTGAAATCCCGCTAGAAGAGAATCCCACATTTCAGTTCATCACTGAATCAAAAGATGGCAGCAACAACCCCAGAATTACCCACACCGCTGGATCTAGCGTCAGTCGCACAAGAGCCGTAGATGCAAACGAAGATTTGCGAAACATGTCCTCAAAATAGGTACGAAAGTGAAGCAGATGTGTAAAAAATGCGACTCATCTAAAATTTAATAATTTTTCGCTTCACTGTGGTGTTCCAATACAGTTGAATCTCGATATGTTTCAGATACTTTGCCTCTATCCTCAGTCGATGGCCGGCTGAGGATAGAGGCAAAGTCTCTGAAACATGTTCTGGAAAAATTTAAAAGTAAGTGTTGTTTAGTGTCATTAATCAACTCCTTTTAAATTTAATTTATCATAACAACACTGTTTTCAACACTTCCAAGAAAGGAATATTTTTATTCTCTTTCTGATAGATGTTTTGAACTTGATTGGCGGAATTAAGAACAATTAATTTCCATTAATTGTACCTAATAGTGGTCTGAACTATAAAGCCCTGGCCTTAAAGTACTTACAGCATAGTAAGTCGCCATTAAGGTAGTTGTCTCATGTGTTTATGAGAACTCCTAGTGGTTTACTGGGAAAACACAAGTCAGTTGGAGAATTTAATGCCATGTTGGCACGTTGGCCATAGTAGCTCAATGGTTTAGAGCGGCTGAATGGAGACCAGAAGATCTGTGGTTTAAATCCCGACTATGGCATTGAATTTTTCAGTCTGGCTCTGCCCTTTCTTACTACTCTTATGATTTTAATGGTTATGCAAATCTTGGCATATGCTGCTATTGTAATATGTACATATTTCATAAGTAAACATATTTTTATTCTCTTTCTTATAGGTGTGTTGAACTTGATTGCTGGGATGGTTTGGGAAAAGATGAAGAACCTATAATAACCCATGGGAAGGCCATGTGTACAGATATCCTGTTTAAGGTGATCAAATAGTGTTTCCTTTAGTGCATAAATTTTTGGATAAGTAATTTATTTAAATATATAAACCGTATGAGTGAAATAAGTTCAAGAGAAATGTTATAGATATTTGAGTGCTGTGGTATAGATACAGAAAAAAACCCAGTGAACTATCAACCAATTTACTGATCTGTGATCATACCTATGATATATGGATCTTTGTTGCTTTAAGTTTTTGCTGTGTGCTATCTGTGGTTGTTATTTATTTCTCTGGCGTTGTAGTGATAATGATCTCTATATAGCGATGTAAATACGGTTCTCTTGAGAAGTAATATAGGAAATAACATTTTTAGCCTTAACTCGGAACTATCCAATATATCTAACTTTAGAGGAGCAGGCACTAATACAACATGAAAAAATGTTGCAGTTAAAAACCACAAAATGGGAGAGAAGATTACTACAACCAATCAAGATGAAAACACAAACAAGTTTCCTACACAAAGTTACGGAATTAAAAACAGATCTGAATCTTCCTAATTCTAAAGAAAACATTTTAATCAAAGAAAACCCACTGACTTTTGAACCAATTAATATTCAATTAGATTTAGAACAAATAGTTACAAAATGTGAAACTTCCAAACCTGTACTAAAAGCACTAGCATTAGAAACTGTGAACAATAGATACGCACCTGAAGAATGGTTACATATCTACACAGATGGATCTAACTTGGACAACAACTCAGGAGCAGGAATTAAGTGTGCACTGTTCCATTCTATCACCCAGCAGGATACCACACAACAAATTTTGATGCAGAAGTAACGGCTAATTATATTTCACTCCAACACCTTCTATACAGAACAGATAAATTCAAAAATGTCATTCTATCACCCAGCAGGATACCACACAACAAATTTTGATGCAGAAGTAACGGCTAATTATATTTCACTCCAACACCTTCTATACAGAACAGATAAATTCAAAAATGCTGTCATACTTTCTGATTCTAAAGCAGCATTATGCACAGTAAGTTCATATAAAATGAGGTCAATCCAAATTAAAGAATGTCATAAAATGATCCAACAACTTCAAAAACTACAGAAAAGAATTATATTACAGTGGATACCTGCACATTGTGGAATTGCTGGAAATGAATCAGCTGATTTTCTTGCCAAAAAAGGTGCAAGTTTAATTCAGAACAAAAGTAAAAACTTAACCTTTACATCCATAAAAAGATTAATCAAAAGCAAATATAAAAACAAACAAAACCAAAATATCTAACAAAGCCAAAGATAAAAAGTTGAACATTTTAATTAAAAATCCAGAAATTATTCCAGAAATCCCACATAAAGCTGCAGTAGCAAATTTTAGATTACAGAACATGATTATTTGGCCAAACACTTACACAGAATAGGAATTTATACAAGTCCAAATTGTCCTCTGTGCAACAAAGAAGAGGAAATGACTGAAGAACATCTTTTAACCTGTGAAGCCTTTACCTGCCGGACCCACTACACAGAAATATTGGAGAGCAAGAGAGCCAACGCTTCATTGCCAAAGCCTAGCATTTGAAAACAACAACATTTTTAGTAAGATATTTTAACTGGCAAAATTTCTGATTTAGTCTTTCATTTAACAAAACAAGATGGACATTCTAGTGAGCTGGATGTTCACTGTTAAGTCTAAATATTTGACTGTAATGATATGTTTTTCTCTTTCTTCTTTTTATGGCTCTTGGTGCTTTTGATTTTTTAGGGGTTCATATTGTAACAAAGCTGGGTCAGCGGCAAAGAGAAAGGAAATTGAATGTGTGTCCCAGCTGCTCCTGACACTGCTTCTGTAATAAGCAAGAAAATTATCTAACCTTTGTGTCCTCCCACTCGCCGAGCTTCAAGACCCTTTCTTTTGCTGCATCTAGAAGAATCAATGAGAATATTTTACCAGACCGGGAATATATATAAGGAAATGCTAAAGCCAGCTGTTGCGTCAGTCACTTGTCTGTCGGTTAGCTAGCAGTAAGTGAGGGTCAATCAGCGACCAAGTTGTTCTTTTAGAAGCTGTATGAGTTGACATGTGTAACAGAGGCATAAGTAAACACTAGTGCTACAGAAATCTTTACACACTAGTCTGAGCACTACTAAAAGTAAGATGAAATGTGAGTTAGTTTTGTACTAACAGTTTTAGTCACAAATAAAATGAATTTAGCACATAGTGGGTATTTATTTCATCACAGTATGGATATTCCATTTTGAATACCATTTGTGTACTATATTGCGACTTTGTGCAGGAATTCAAAAATGCTCTTTATTTCCGTAGAAGGGCACTGTTTGTACAACCCTTTTGCAGCAAGCTGACGTAACATAAAAATACACAATCTCTTGTCACGTCTGCATACGTAAATAAACAAAAGAGTTCACTTTCAAATCACAACTGCACGTGCACAATTATCGAGTCCAATTACGACTGCCCCCATTGGCGAGTCGCAGCTTCTTCTATATCTCCCTCATTGTTCTGAACAATCAAAAAAGTGAACCTTCCAGTCATCTATCTGTTTTGACAAGATTTTATCTCCGCACTGCACTGTCTGTCTTTGTGCACGTCGGCCACGCCCATCGCAACAATGTGATTGGCGACAATATGTACAAACAGTTTTTTGCCAGTCTATTTGCAAAATGTCTGTGCCTATGTAAAGAATTGTAATGACAGGTGGAATTCACACTGCTGTAAATCTTTCATGTGATGGTAAGTTGGAGACATAAATTTATATAGAAAGGAAGCTAAGACCTTATGGTACTCCAGCTATATTTTAGGATTGAGTTTGGATGATTTTAAAGTACATATGCATTTGCAGTAATAGCCAAATTTTCCTCCTTGGTTAAATGAGAACAATCTGCTAACTGAGGTGAACTCGGATCCAGCTAACAACTTGCTCCCAGCTTTAGAAAGAAATGTATGTAAATACAATGGAGAAACTTTGTAAATTGGTTTATAGTTCTTTGGTTTCCTTCTGTGTGAACAAGTGCTAAGACTTTTTTGTTCATTATATTTTTATAAAACTTTGGAAATCTTTATATCGTACCCCATTTCTGTCTTTCTTCCCAGAAGTTGACATAGAACTATCAAGATAATTTCAATCACATGAACATTGTTACTTTTCAGGATGTGATATATGCCCTGCGTGACACAGCTTTCGTAACTTCAGATTACCCAGTTATACTTTCATTTGAAAATCACTGCTGTAAAGCCCAGCAGTACAAACTAGCCAAGTATTGCAATGATATCCTTGGGGATCTGCTACTGAAGGAACCCATACCTGACAGCCCAGTAAGTTTGTATTGTACAGTATTAATCTTTGCATGTTAAGTGTACCAGTAAATGTTTATCTCTTGAAACCAATACAAATATTATTATTTCACCAATTAAGGAGAAACAAAAAAGTCAATCATGACCACGACCAGGAGATTAATCTTTTTTGTTTGCTGACAGCAGCTAAGCTGGGGAAAGAAGTTGCAGATCATTATCCAAGTGTTGTATATTACAAATCTGTCACAACACAACCTGTTGCAAATCTTAAAATATAATATTAAATATATATAAATTATTAAAAATTGGCATCTCAACATGGCAAATTGTAAAACAGAAAATTAAATTATATTACAGTTTTCACTAGAAATACACATTTTGCTAACCTTTGTGAGTTCATGCATGCACACACTGCATGTGTATATGTCAAAAATAAAAGTTCAGATAAATGCCAAACTTGGTAATTTAATTTCAATATCTCCCAATGACAAGAAGAACCCTCTATTCCAGACTACCCTTAAGTAGATATTTGTTTGTTACTTTTGCTGTTCTCAAGACTGACTCTCAACTTCTTTGATTAAAATATCTTATATTTAAATTTTACATGAGAAATAAGATTTATAGAAACTACTTTCCAAGTTGATTGGCATGTATTTGTACATTTTGCTCTAAATAGTTTAATTATCATCATCATTTAAAGCTTATGTGTTCACCATAAAAAACAATTTGAAATTGGAATATTTCAAGGCAATGACTTTATACAATTTTAAATTGTCAAAGCAACTTTATAAAGATATAGAAAGCAAATTTATAAAGGTCATTCAAATAAATCCTGTGTAATGGTAACAATTTTATTAACTCAAAAATAGTTGCCAGAACTATTAGCAAATTTATGTCATTGTGACAATAGTCTATCGACTCCATCTTTGAAGAAGCGGTAGGCTGCTGTCGGATCCAGGCCTGGACCCATTCACACACTTTGTCGTCCGTTTTGGATTGAATATTATGAGAAACAAATGTAAAAAAAAGTAAAAGATTTGTTAATTTTTTTGCCATAATATTTAATTGCATAGCCTTTTGCTTTACTAACTGCAGCACTTTTGATGGCATTGGAATAGTTTAGCCAAGTACATCTGTGGAGTATTTTTCCCTGCATCAGTATTGCTGTGTGAAACTCTTACATATTGGTGAGACATCTATCCGCCATCTACAAAAGGTGCTCAATTGGGTTATGATTTTAATTTGGCTACTTTGGCTTCTGCAGACATTCCAGATGTATGGCCAGATGTATGCTCAAAAACATTTTCATGTGAAGCTTCCAATCATATGGCACATTTTGTCTCCCACAGGGAATCATTGTTCATCAGTATATTGCTGCATGCCACCCTGTAGATTTTCCATCAATTTTGAGACTAAAAGACCAATTAAGTGAAAAGTGAAAATAACTAAGTGAAAAATAAGCCTACACAATAATGCTATGCCCTCATGCTTCATGATAAATACCTGGTACTTATCATTTTTCTTGTTGTTCAATTGTCGAACATATCTTATGCCATCTGATGAGAGCAGATTGAACTGGTTTCATCACTTGAGACTTTAGGACCGATTATTCAGTGATACATTTAGCATACTTCGTAGCAAACTGCACTCTGGCCTTTCTAGTTTTCATGCCAGTAAGTATCGCCTACGATTGAGTTCAGCTTTTGCTAATCAAGGTTTAACTATCTAATTGTGAACTTTTAGCTATACTTTTTTTCAAGATCATCGCATATTACTCAAGCTTATTCTTCAGGATCAGCATTGATTACCTATGAATTGCCTGTGAAAAGCTCCATCTTCTTTTACAGCAGTTTTTCTGTGCTGACCAATTTTTTATCATCACCCATCTTTCCTGAAGTCGACATCACTCACAAGCTCCTTTGCAACAAAAGATTGAACCAGGACTTGACTGGTAGCATTTAAGACGACTTGCCTTAAAGCTGTGTTATGTATTTTAGTGTACTTTGTTTAATAACATCCAGAATACTTATGATTCAAAAGGGAATTATGTAATTGGTATGATTTCCTACACTCAACACTCACTAGACCTAACTGTGGTATGGTCAAGTATTCTGTCTGAACCACCAGTTTGTTTTACTATAGCCTCTGACCACTTAAAAATGCTTCTACAATATAGTTTTAAGCACTATTGTATTTTTGGATTTAACTCGTTTTGAAATCCAAATTGAATTCTACAAAAACGTTATAACTTGAGAATATTGAATAAATAAGTAAATAAATAACTGTGTTTACAGCTGGAACCTGGTGTGCCTCTTCCAGCACCTAATCAATTAAAACGCAAGATTCTCATTAAGAACAAACGTCTGAAGCCTGAGGTAGAAAAACAGGAGTTAGACTTGTTTATGCAAGGACAGTTTGTTATAGAAGATGAAGAGAAAGAAGATGCATCAGCCCCCGCAGCAGAGAAGAAGGAGGTTGGTATTGCTCTCTAGTACAATTCTAACAACAATAAACTTTAAATTCCAGTATGTCGATTTTAAGGCATTGTGATATTTAAAAAAATAAAATGTACAATGGTGCATATCTTCTCTGAGTATCTATGAAAGAGTATAGTTGCATCTTTTGAATTAATTACATACATACTTACATACATACCTAAATACATACTTTTTTATAAGGTATGGCTGAAAAGTATCCGACCTATGACCGGGAAACCAGGCGGGATGGCTCAGGTGGTTTCGTCTGTGGTCCACATTTACGAGGCCCAGGTTCAATTCCCATGGCTGACCTACCTGGCCCATGGGATTTTCTCTGGATTTTTTCCAGGTAGCCACGCGAATGCTGGGTAGCTTAATTACAACCCCTGCATTTTCTGTCCCCCCATTTCATCTGCATTATCATTTCACATCATCTCTTATCTGGCAGTCTCTTTCAGGGTAGAAGTGTATTCGGGTATCAACGCTGTTGTGACTCCTTGGATCGGACACTCTTGTCTCCTCTCTCCTCATCCTTCCTCCCAGGCATGCCCCACTGCCCTAATAAACGACAAATTTTGGTGCCGAATCCTCTCCATTGTAATCCTAATCCCAATGATCGGGAAAAACAGATTATTTAGCTGATCAAAGAAGTCCCCTTGTGCATTAACACTTAGCCCACTGCTCCTTCCACTACTGAAATTAATTTTGGAAAGCTTCTTTTGGATGGCATTCAATTCCATTTTCGCATTCCTCATTATCTCCTCTTTGCTCTCAAAACGTGATCCTTTCAATGGCGTCTTTTGTTTTGAAAACAATCAGAAGTTGCAAGGAACCATGTCTGGAGAGTAGGGAGGTTTAGGAATGACCAGATGTTCACATTTTGCCAAGAAAGTCTGGTTCAGTTACAGTGAATATGCTGGAGCATTGTCATGATGCAACTGTCAGATTTTCGCCCTCCAGAGGTCTGGTCTTTTATGCCAAACTGCATCATGGAAATAGCAGAGAACAATTTGATACTACTCTTTTGTCACTGTTTATTCCTGAAGCACAACTCCACAGATATCAAAGAATACTTTTAGCATAACCTTGATTTTGCTTATTTTGGCCTTGGAGACTCAGGATTCTGCCATTGCAATGACTATGCTTTTTTTTCTGGGTTGTATCCGTAAACTCAAGCCTCATCTTCAGTTAACACAGTGTTCTAAAACTCAGGTTCATTGTTGCAGATGTCTAGCAGGTCTTATGCAACCTCAAGACTGTTTTTGATAGTTAAGTTATATCAATTAACTCAAGACTGTTTTGTTTCTGTTCCACTGACAGACGCTTGGGCATAAATTTTGCAGCCACTCTGCCCATGTTCAAATCATCATCCAAAATTGCATATGCGGAATCTTTATTGATCCCAGTATCTTCGGCTATCTCTCATACAGTCAAATGTCGGTTTCCCAGTATCATATCTCTCACTTTTTCAACAGCAGCAGCATTTTGAGTGGTTAATGGACACTCAGGATGCTCATCACTCTACCAAAGTGCAGCCAGTTTTGAATTGGTTGAACCAGTTTTTAATTTGCATCATCTCCAAACATCCACTGAATTTTACAAATTATTTCTTTTTGAGAATTGCCTATTTTTTGGCAAAATTTGATGTAGTATCTTTGCTCAATTTGTTCAGTCATCTTGCGAGAAAACTAAATCCGACATAACGTATAATGTAACCTCACTTGGCAACCTGCAGCCAACGACTGACACATGTGAACGTGGTGAGAAAATTCAAGCATGTGCATTAATGTTCCTCCTGCCACTGTGCAGTGGTGCCGCTATAATATCACTACTTAGCGTAGAAAAAAATTAAGGTTGGATATTTTTTAGACAGGCCTTGTATAGCATCTAAATTGAACTGAAGTCTTATTTGGCTTGCAATATGTGTAATCTTACAGAAGAAATGAATAAACTACAGGGCAAATATTAATGGCCTTAGTTTTGATAAACAGGGAGTCAAGTATTACTATATGTTAACTACAGATAAATTATTATATTGTACATACAGTTTCTGAATTTTAATTTCTAAACTTGTGTATATGTTTATTGTATAATTTTTAGTTATAAGTACTTGGCGAGTCCTATATCATGTGCTATGATCAAAAGGATGAATAAATACTACTACTACTGCTATAATGCTTCATAAAAAGTTAACACAGAACTACTATTGAGGACGTTTCCTACATCATCAGCTGCTCTTTACACTTAATCTTGTAAGTGCCTGACTTTTCTTCTGATTTTTTCTTATCAGTATTATTACTGTTAAGTAGGTTTTTAATGTTGTAATTGTTTTTTGGTGTCAATGTTATATTGTATTTCTTCAAAATTTCAAGAAATATATATATTTATGGTTAGCGAAACATGTCCTCAAATTAGGTGCGTAAGTGAAGCTGATGTGTAATAAATACGACTCATCTATAATTTAATAATTATTTCGCTTCACTGTGGTGTTCCAATACAGTTAAATTTCGAGATAAATAAGCAATGCTTTTTAATATTTAGAAGTGAGTGAACATTTATGATTTATTGGAAAAAAAATTTTTTGGAGACATGTAGTTTTAAAGGGTGAATGACATTGGATCCATTTCTATATAGATGATAATTTTCTGCAAACATTTCTTAAGTTAATTGGATTCACAGGACCAACCAGAGGACATCGCAGCAGCTGCAGAAGGTGGAGATGCCCCTGTTCAAATTCAGTACACAGGATCCACTACTAATGTGCATCCTTGGCTATCTTCAATGGTTAATTATGCACAACCAATAAAATTCCAAGGTTTTGATGTAGCTGAAAGTGAGTATTACTAAATTCATTTTTTTAGACACTCACTACAGTACTTAACCAAAATAGTGGAGGGGGAAAAAGAAACAATGAGCAAAACAAATTTGAGGCACTGAAAATTTGCAAACATATTTGTTTGCTCTGCATCATTTGATGTGGAGCTACTCTACTGGTTTTGATGCTTCAGAATGAAAAGCTTCAAGAATCAATTTTATTACACAAATATAAATATTTGCCACTAAGGCTCCACTTATCTTAAGAAATTGGTGTTAATACTTCTTTCTAATGGAGATCGATTTCACAAACAAATCGCTTGCATCCTCAGTCCAAAGAAAACAAAACTCCATTGTCAAGGAAATCTCGGTTACCATGTTTTTCTTATGCTTTTTTAGTATTACCAACATCTGAAAAGGAAATAAACCTAAAAACAGAATCAACTGCTGGTATTTCAAAATTCATTACGTGATTATACAAATAAAAATATTTAGTAATTATTTTCCACTTATCTTAAGAAGTTGATGACAATACTTCTATCTTTCTTTCGATTAAAAAAGATAGAAGTATTGTCATCAACTTCTTAAGATAAGTGGAAAATAATTACTAAATATTTTTATTTGTATAATATTTATTATTCCACTGTAACTAGCTTCATTTTCTGTGTAATCATTACGTGATGTTTATTTTTTAAAATAAATATCTTTTCCCAAACTATTAAATCTGTTAGACCATTTAATTGTTTTAATAATTTAACTTCAGGATTTATTTCATGGTTAAATGACCAAAAATGATCTGCTTCGGCCGATTTATCAGTTTGGTTATACTTAATGTTACAAAAATGTTATTTTGTTCTGGTTTCCAAATAAACCAGAAAAACAGAAAGTTTGTGAAATCGATCTCAATTAGAAAGAAGTATTAACACCAATTTCTTAAGTTAAGAGGAGCCTTAGTGGCAAATATTTATATTTGTGTAATATTTATTGCTTCACTGTAGCTAGCTGCATTTTCTCTGTAATTCATGAATCAATTTTAATATAAAAACACGGTTAATGACAATTCAGTATTTATATTATCCTTGGTGCAAGGAATATGGTTTTATAAAGGTGATATGTATCTGAATAGTTTTTTATTTTTTATTTTTATTTCCAGAAAAGAATATACATCACAACATGTCATCATTTGCGGAAACTACTGGCCTTGGATATTTAAAATCTCAAGCTATTGAATTTGTGAATTATAACAAAAGACAGATGTCACGGATATACCCTAAGGGTACAAGGGCTGATTCTTCAAATTACATGCCACAGGTACAGCTTAATATTTTTTTGGCAGAATTTCATGTTTGTTTTTAAACTTTATAACTTTATTCTGCTACCTAAATTATATACAATATGCATCATTCAGATGAAATACTACTTTGATCAGTAACTCATTAAGCTCTGTAATACTGTGGGTTATATTCACATAGTATGCACATTATCTGAACATCATAACTCAAAAACAAAAAATTAGACAATTACAAAATGTACTTGAGATGGACATCATTTTAAGGATACCATGCATTATTTTCAGAAATAATTCCCCTACCCCAAAATTCTGTTTACATAGAGAATTTCTCAGAAATGGCTCTTTAAAATATATGTTTGAGACATAAACATGTAAAATCAAAGTTTATTTTGAATTATACACTAACACTTGTGAAGTTCTCTTCATTCATATGGAATTTTATATAATTTTGTACAGCTAAGAAATCATAAGAGATAAGCAAACAATAGCTTCAGGATAAAATGTGGATCTTATTGCAATAAAATGTAATTAACACTCTAAACTTCACTTACCTTTTTAAGAAAATTATTGAAATCTGCACAAAATTCAGGAGACTAATTTCGCAAAAAAATTTCTGCATCTTCAGTCCTTCCCTTTATTCATATTGTAACTTTGTGGGTTCGTAGAATTAAAAGGCCGAGTTGCAGAAATTAAAAATCTCCTTTATTTTCGTAGAAATACTCTTATAGATTACAACAGCATTACGTTACATCACCATCAGTCTACCAAGATCGATCACAATAACAAACAGTGACAGCAGATTACATCCTTAGCTCTCGTTACAACAACACAGCTGACTGTTTCTCATTTCACAACACTTTCACAACCACAATTGTCCTGCTAGCGTGTCACAATCCCTTTTATATCTCCATTCATGATTACCAGACTGTTCTGTCAATCACTAGTGGTTTCTGGAAAACAAGCATCTAGTTACATAATTCAAACATTCTATCGCCTTTGAGAAACGTAACTTAATCTACACGGCGAGGCCTTTGCCTCTGTTATCGCTGCCTGCCGGTGCCTGCTTACAATAGCACCGCTATCATTAACTACTCAGCAAGGCTCATTATTACCATGAAACTATCCGCCGACTGTCCTCTTATTGCGCCGAAAAGTTTATGCCCAGCACCGTGACAATATTGTGTATTTTTTATTGTTTATTTTTGCAAAACAAGTCTCTTGAATTTTTCGCAGAGTTCATCAATTTTCTTAAAAAGATAAGTGAAGTTTATGGCAAATTATTATATTGTTTTGTAATATGTATTTGTATTGCTTTACTGTTATTACTTCTATTTTTACATATTAATGTAGAACTTGTTAAAATACATAATTTAGGTTAAATAAGTTTCTGTACCATTAGCCATTTCTGAGATAATCACTATTGTCTTTTTGGAATTTCCAGTATTTTAAGCAGTATGCCTTCAAATACTGTTTTTTTTTTTTTGTTTTTTTTTTTTTTTTCCAAATAAATATTATGAGTTTATTTTGGGACACAGCTTTACTTACATTGTAATTTAACAGAACATCTTTGTTATATAACATACAAGCTTTTTAGCAGGCACTTCAAAATGTTCAATGAGCATCCTTTTGTTACTCATTAAAACTCTTAATGTCATGGCTAGCATATCCTTTAATTTTAATGAATAGAAGCTGGTAACTGAGAAGCACAGATGCAATTTAATAATTTTAAATTGTCTTGTGTCTGTGCCATGGTCGAGTATTTAGACTACTTGACTGTCACCAAGGAGGCCCAGATTCGATCCCAGGTGACCACAAAGTGAGATTTGTGGTTGACAAGTTGGCACAGGTGGGATCTCCAGCTTCCCCCACCATCATTCCATCAAATGCTCTATCATCACCTTTCCTATAATTCATCTTGCCCTCATACAATCATCCACTTCTCTCACCTCAGGCATCGGGCTGATCACCCATCCTGGTTCTCTATCAGATCCAGTTTACTTGCTCTTGTTAACATGTTCACTCAGCTCAACTTTATTAATTATGTGTGAATATATGTGTCTGTCTCAGTCTCTTGCATACCATGTTATTACTCAGTAAAATCACTTTGAGCAAACACTCATAATTGACAGCAATTATATAGAACAATTAACTTTTCTAATAATTTCCAGAAAAGTGGTATAAATAAATTATAATGGATAAAGAAAAATGTGTGACTGATACACAACATTCATTTTTGTATAAAAAAACTGTCTAAACCCTTTTATGGTTCCTTCTTGTATATCCAACTTTTACCGTTCTTTAAAAGTAGAATTTTTTTCTGCTGCTGCAATTTGCTTAAGAATTTTAGTTCTTCACATCAACTTCTGTTTGATCAATACTGTCTGAGTAGAATAATAAACCCAAGTTACTCTAGATTATGCAAGTTTAAAAATTATATGAAACTTGCAAGAATTTGGAAATATTTACGTTTACACTCTTCTGTATAGAAATTCTATGTAGAATTCTACATATTCTGTGTAGAAATTAATTAAAAGCATTATAATTAAACATTATTATTGTTACAGGTGTTTTGGAATGCTGGTTGCCAAATGGTGTCCCTAAACTTTCAGACCCCTGATCTGCCAATGCAGTTGAATCAGGGAAAATTTGAGTACAATGGTAATTGTGGGTATCTACTAAAACCTGACTTCATGCGACGTTCAGATCGTAGCTTTGATCCATTTGCAGAATCCCCAGTAGATGGAGTCATTGCAGCCCAATGTTCTGTACAGGTAAGTGAAATTACAATTACCCCAAATTACAATTTTGTTTTCTAAATTTTAGGCAAAGCATTGTTGCTGATTGATTTTCCAAATTCATTCTGTAAGTACTTGAATTAAGACATTGAAGAAACCGCATCTGCTTTTCAACATTCTGAGATCAACATAAAAATCTGTTACACAAATACAGCTATTTGCAGCAAAAACTTCACTTATCTTAAGAAAATGTCAATTTTTCTTATTAATTGAGATCGATTTCACGAACATTTGTCTGCATCTTCAGTCAACACATTCAGTGAAGAAATGTTCAAGAGAAGAATTTCTGTTTAAACAGTATATGACTTAATTTAATTGATGGAAATTAATCGTTTCTCCAAATTTGTGGATAGAAATAATTCCCAATATTTAAACATTTATTACTCAAAACCTATTCTTTATTATAAGTTCTTTCCATGAAACTTAATTGTATAAGTCCACTTAGTTGCCCTAACAAATTAAATTCAGGATATATTTCATGCTTAAATGACCAAAAATATTCTGTCATGGCTGATTTATTAGTCTACATAGTTCTATAATCTTTCACTCTGGATTTTGCAAATTACATATAGTTTTTAGAATGTAAATTCTGTTATATAAGTAACTTAGATTTTGGATCTGAACAATCTGATAGAGAAATGCATCTAATACTGTGGATATTAATGCAAAATAAATTATTGTCTCTCAAACAGATAATTGCTGGCCAGTTTCTGTCAGACAAAAAAGTAAGCACTTATGTGGAAGTAGATATGTATGGTCTGCCTACAGACACCATCAGAAAGGAATTCAGAACTCGAATGGTTCCCTCCAATGGTTTAAACCCAGTATACAACGATGAACCATTCCTTTTCAGAAAGGCAAGTAAATAGTTTTTATTATTATTATTTATTATTAATAATAATTATTATTATTATTATTATTATTATTATTATTGTTGTTGTTTCCACGATACTGCAAGCAGTTGCATCTTTGTAGTTACATTAAATACAATAGATTTGTTTACTTCATAGGTGGTGTTGCCAGATCTAGCTGTACTTAGATTTGGTGTGTATGAAGAAAATGGAAAATTACTTGGACAGCGAATTCTTCCTCTGGATGGTCTGCAGGCAGGCTATCGTCACATCTCACTTAGAACAGAAGCTAACTTTCCTATGTCTCTACCTATGTTGTTCTGTAATATTGAACTGAAAATCTATGTACCAGATGGTTTTGAGGATTTCATGGCTGCTTTGTCAGATCCTCGAGCATTCTTGTCAGCTCAGGAAAAGAGGGCACAACAGATGAAAGCTATGGGAATTGAAGAAACTGACATTAACACCAAGGACCTACAGCTTGGTGGTGGTGGAGGTGGAGCTGAAACAGGAAAGAAAGGAGGCAAAGGAGATGGCAAAGGAGATGCCAAAGCAGATCAGAAACCTGGTAAGTTTAAGAGAGTTATTGTATGATGAACTAGCGCACTCGCCTGGGTACATGAACATGTAGCATGGGAAGAAGTGTCAAAGGATTAGGTTTACTGCACAGCAATTCCAAGATAACTGAGAATTTCACTTAACATTTTTGAGCATCATTTGTATATTAATGTATCAAGTATATAAAACTAAAATAAAATGTTTATTGTTCATACCAAAGTAAAAGCCGCTTGGAGCCCTATTGAAGGAGCTCTTTACCTCCAGGTGTTATTCTTTAAAACCAGGGAGTATATGTAATTTTTGTTTCCCCTTTCTTTTCCATGTTTTTGCTGCTGTATGCTTCCATGCTTTATTGTTTTTCCCCCCTGTTGTTTTACTCATATGCATAGTCCACACAAACATCCATGCCTAAGGCAGGATTGAGACCCATGAACCTCTGTGCAGGGAATGCCAGAGACATACTTCTAGCAGCCATGGCTACATGGACCAACTAGCTTGAGATGTGCTGCAGATGTAAGCAATGCTGCCCTTGCCCCTATGATCTAGCAGGACTTTATTGAGAAGCATGAGGATTGGTGTTTGAAGACCAAGCTCCTTCCATTTCAAAATGACAACATAAATTTTATTTGTTGTTTTTTCAAATAGAAAATATTTTGCAACTCATGGAGTTTTGAATCTAAGTGACTGGCTGGTAATGTGTGCTGTTTTCTTTTCCTAAAATTGACATTATTTTTTCATTACTTTTGAATGAATGTTCTGTACACCATTTCAACATATACCTTACTTTTATACATATGTATATTATAATGAATTGAATGTTATTTCCTCCACCATTTATTTATAATAGTTTTCAGTTTCATTAGGTTAATAATTGCCTATCTTGCAGCTCAGCTGAAGTATTTTGAGCCACTGAACTTTCGAAGTTGAAAAAATAAAACATATTGTGCTCTGGCTTCTGAAACGTTACACTTGACAATTAGCATGCCTTTGCATAACAGCTGTATTGTGGTTGCAACATTGCCAGAGTGGCTAGTAAACAATAGCTGATTGTTCTGCTTTTGCTTGTGTCCAACTGCTTCAATGAATAATAACTCAGCATATACATTGCTATGTATGTTGAATAAACTACCTTATGTACTCCTCCTTTTCAAAGAATTCCCGGGTCCTTAACATTTCTAATGCCTGATTAAATAGTGTCCTCGCTGCAAAGGATTTTCACTTTGTGAATCATCACTCATTGAACAACATCATCGCACTTCAAATAAAATAGGTTGCAAAGAGCAACTCGATGCACATGCTAGAACTTCACAGCTGAAACACATGGTTGGAAATGCTACATCTGGCAACAGAATTGATTCCAGCTCTGCTTTTGCTTTGTCACGCACCAGCCAGAATGATGACTTGTGATTGGTTTAGGAAGTCTGACAGGTGATGCATTTTGGAATTAATGATCCATGTAAAACAAAATAAACTACAAATACAAAATTACAAAAATACCGATATTCACAAATACAATACACGTCAGAAAGATAACTTTCACATTCAAAGTTGTAGAACGGAACTCTTCAGGTCTAGTGCTATCAATAAAGGTATAAGATTATACAACAGACTACCAGAAAATATTAAACAAATGAAGAGCCTTATACATTTTAAAAAGGGAATAAAACTCTTTACTGCAACATTAATTTTATTCTGTAAATTAGTTTTTAAATGTTAATTAGTTTTAAGTGATTGTAAATAATGACAGTGGCCATTAATGTAATTTTTATACTATGATGTGTCTGATATCAACCAAAAGGACAAAATAAATTAAATTGAATTAAATTATGAAGTAGAGTAAACTCCACATTTGTGAACAATTACTTTTATATAGCATTTCTCTATGGTCTTTATATAGTTTATATTTATTTGCTTTTTCTATTTTAGACTTTTGTTGGATCCTGTATCTGTTACAGTTTTTAGTCTTATGTAACTTTTTACATTTATCTTTGTATCTTGAACTGATGTGTGCTATAACATATGTATTATGTTCCAAAGGATGAAATAAATACAATACATCTTTTTGCAACAATACCAACTTAATCATTAACTGTCAAGTGCAAAATTTTAGTGGCCGGGGTATAAATTAATGTAACTCTGTAGACATGAGCTGGGGAGCGGGAAGAAAAAACTCATATTCCATTCACATGACTTTCTGTCCTCACCTTTTCCATAAACTATTCTTACAAAAGTTTATTCTGCTATTTCTTAATACAGGTAAACCTTCACTGCTAAGTTACACATTTTGTTGCATATAAAAAACTAAAGAGAGAGTGAAATTTTTTTTTCAGATATGCTTCTAAGGTTTTTATTAAAATATCACATGTTTAAGATGTTTATATTACAGATAAAATGTATATCTTAATTTTTCTGGGAATAGACTATGAAGTGCTCTATTCTTAATAACCATTGTATGATGGTAAACTGTAAGAGGTAAATTAAATCTTATTACACAATCATTAATCTTGCTTCCCAATATTTTGAGGTTAGAGTTTCAAAAGCTGCAAAGGATCCACAATTTTTTAAGCACGCTTGCACACATTTTGTTTATTCCTGTTATTCTAAAATGTTCCTTCATTCTGGTTTCTATATTACGTTTGGTCCTTCCAAAGTAAACCTGGTTGCAATCTAAACACTTAAATTGATAAACATAGATAATTTTTTTGATCTACATCTATTATAATTGAGTATTGACTTTCTATGTTTTCATTTTAAAGCTGAGATGGAGTTACATTAAAGAGAAACTGTTGTTGTGTCATTCACTTCTTTTATAATTGGGCTTTAATTAAGTTCTATTGTTGAATGTACTCCCAAATGAATTTTGTTTGTAACTAAAATAATATTTGTGATTGCTTCATTTGCAGAGGAATTGAAATTTGAACCCATTACAGTTGAATCACTGAGAAATGAAAAAGGATTCCAAAAGACTGGCCGCAAGCAGCAGAAGGAGCTTGATGCCATGAAGAAACGTCAGCTAAAGGAACAACTTGCCATGCAGAAAAAACAGTGCACAGATATAGAAAAGTTGATTAGAGGGAAAAAGTTAGTTCTTGTTTATGTAACTTGCATGTCACTAGTGTAGTATAATGTAGCAACAGTTTTCATACTGTTGTGAGGCTTAATTTGGCTTAAGGGTCATTCATTCAGAAACGTTAGGACACAGCCACAGCTATTTTTCTTCATCTTTATTATTCCCTGCATAAATGTTCTGGGTAAACCTACATATAACATTAGGAAACTAAGTAAACCTATAACATTAGGAAATTAAAGTATACCTAAAGTTATTTTAGATCCTGCGCTGTGGTGTAGTGGGCTAAGGCATCATGCTTTAGTTCTCTGTTATGGAATGCAGCCTGGGATCAATCTCACCCCTGGGGGGTACTGATTTTAAGTCCCAGGTATGGGACTGGCACCCACTCAGCATCATGAGGAAATTGAGAATCTTACAATGGGTAAGCGGCCCTGGTCAAGAAAGCCAACTTTCCGACTGGGTGTTCTGAGATGCTGATCACATCTCCTCCCCGTATTGGTTGGATGATTGCCCACCTCCGCCTTGCATATGTGGGCATGAGGCCGGCAGTCGGGTTGAAAGGAGTTGGCCCTCTATGGGCAGTCGCGCCATGGGAGAAAGTTATTTTAGAAATTCAGTTTACTTTTGACATATTTAATAACAAAACATGGATGGTTGCTTTTGAAAATAAAAAATATCTTGTTTTATTTATTTATTTTCAGTTCAGTATAGTGTTAAATACACAAAAGAACAATGTCATATGAATTTATAGAATTTATACAGATTGTATGATACAAACGAGGTACTAACTAGACTATTAATAAATTAATCCACACTATTATAGCCTTAGTCAATTTAAGAACACAGCCATACAGGTTGTGTGATATAAATAGAATACTAACTTGCTTTAATAAATCCATACACACTAATAATAATAATAATAATAATAATAATAATAATAATAATAATAATAATAATAATAATAATAATAACAACAATAATCTTTATAAGAATAAAGTTCTAACTAGTATTAATAAACTCATCCACACTATAATAGGCTTTGTCAATTAGGAAACATTTCAGCATTGATTTTAAATTATTATCTTTACAATTCTTGATAGTAAGTAACTGGTAGTATTTTAATAAAATTTTATGCCCATAAAACTAGGTGTCTTCTCATAAAAGTGCAGTCTATGGGTAGGAATCGCTAAGTCGTCTTTATGTCTAGTGTTGTGATTGTGTCTATCAGAGTTGGTTTCAAGGTTTAGGTTAAATTTCCGAAGGTGCATTATTGTGTGGTATATGTATAAGCAAGGAAGGGTTAGAAGTTTCAATTTTATAAATACTGGACGACAAGATTTGTTATGTTTTAGTTTCCCAAGGTGTCTGACAGCCTTTTTCTGCAATACAAAGATTTTGTTAAAATTTACCTTAGTTGTGTTACCCCATACTTCGATCCCATATGAGAGGTACAAGTAGATTAAAGAAGAATAGATAATTTTAGCTGTGGGCGTAGGTATATATTTTGTTAGATATTTCAGAATGAATAAATTTTTACTGATGGTATTGCCAAGTTTATCAATATGTTCAGAGAAGTTTAAAGTACTGTCTGGTGTAACACCTAATAATTTAGCATTCTTGACCATTTTTACTGGTTGTTATACACCATCGTGTAATGATATTAAATTCTGTAGATATAGAAAGGTAGAGTCAGACTGAAAAATTCAATGCCATAGCTGTGATTTGAGCCTCAGATCTCCTGGTGTCCATCCAGCTGCTCTTTAACTATTGAGCTACATGACTAACATGCCAGCATGACATTAAATTCTCCAACTGACTCTATCTATCCATATCTTAGCTTACACAGGGCTAGCATGGGAGAATGATTAATTTCCATCATTAGCATAATAGTAGTAACTATAAAGCCTGGGACTTAAGTACTTATTGCATAATAGGTCCCCCAAAAGATGCACATCTCATTGTGTATGAGAATCCCTAGTGGTTTACCGGGAAATATACAATTAGTTGGAGAATTTAATATCATGCTGGATGTTGGCCTTGGTAGCTCAATATTTAAGAGTAACCGGGCAGAGACTGGGATATCTGTGGTTAAAATCCTGGCTATGGCACTGAACTTTTTAGTCTGACTCTACATATCCAAATGTTAGCTACACATCGCTAGTGTGGAAGAATGATTAATTTACAATTCTTTTAAGTCCTTATGGATGAATGTGGTATTTTGAATCCAAGTTGACTTTAAATCTGTTCTGAGATCTGTTTCCATACAATTAGGATTTAAATGTTTCTGAGTTCACGTTAGGTGTGGATGATGGCTTACAGGTAAAATGCTTCATACAAAATTGAATCGAGAATATATTGACACATTGCTTCACTCACACTGTTTATTCACAGTATATGTTTCAAGAGCTCTTGAAACATATACTGTGAATAAACAGTGTGAGTGAAGCAATGTGTCAATATATTCTCGATTCAATTTTGTATTAATTTGTGCTTCACTGTCCCTACGCTTCTTTCAAGTTTATACTTTGAAAATGCTTCATATTTTAAAATATATCTTTTTTCACTTCTACGAGGGTCCTTCAATAAATAACCAAACTTATGTTTTAATTAACACATAATGGCTTTATTGCACTAACATTTACCTACACACTTTCGAAGTATTCTCCCTCTGATGAAATAATTATTCCAATGATTTACCCCATTGAACCAAATTTTGAACAGTCTGTTCAGGATACCCATGACATTGTTGAACTCCTTATCACTTTAAAAATGGCGACCACAAAGCTCCTATTTCACTTTAGGGAAGAGGTGAAAATCGCATGGTGCGAGATCCGGAGAATAAGGTGGATGAGGCATGGCCTCAATGCCCATTTATGCCATGACAAATTGAGTTGCACGAGCTTGATAAGCAGGACATTATCCTGATGGAAGGTCCACCCTCTCCTTGCGAGATCTGCTCGCTTTTCGTTGATATTTTTCTTCAGTGGCCCCTTCAGTATGGCACAATAGTAAGCAGCAGTTACTGTGCGTAGATTAGTTACAACATGATCATACAGAATTCCCTGTTTGTCAAAGAATATGTGCACTTTTCTGAACTTTTGCTTTCTTAGGGCTAGGGCTCGATGAATGTTTCCACTGCAAACTCTACTGATTTGTTAATGGGTCGTAATGGTGGAACCAACTCTCGTCACAAGTGATGACCTTATTCGAAAAGTCTGGCTCCCGTCGTAACCTTCCGTGCCATTTATTGACACGTCATGATGCGGTGAGCCTTCTGTTTGTCCTTCAGCACATGCGGTACCGATTTCGCTGCAACTTTTCGACAGCCAAGATCATTGCGAATTATGTCGTCTACAGTTCCAACAGACAAATGCATTATGTCTGCAATTTTCGAAATTGTTATGTGATGATCTCGCACAATTGCATCAATTGTGTTAATGTTGACTTCCGTTTTTGCTGTTACGGGTCTTTCAGGGCGCGAAGAATGACCACCTTTGAAACGTTTATACCACTCACAGACTTGTGTTCTGCCTAAAGCTTGTTCTTTGTATGCTTGCTGCACCATTTCAAAGGTTTCTGTAGGAATTCTGTCTAACAGAACACAAAACTTTATTGATGTGCATTGCTCAATTTCAGTTCCATGGTGGGTGCAATAAACACGACCTCACGTATTGGGCTCTAACTCCCAACTGATTGACTCTGCATGACTGGCACTCACAGCACTCCCAGAGGAAGGATTCACCTTTCCACCACTAGCAGTCATGGTGCTCCAGGACAGTTTATTTAAATACAATTAAATTGGGTTATTTATTGAAGGAGCCTCGTATATGACAACACAGTGGCTAAGCTTGTTAAAAGCACAGACTAGTGAGCTGTTAAAACTCTGCCAAAACTTGTCTTCCTGACCATCCTCCAGGTTTTCCTCAGTCTTTCTAGCTGGCAAATACTGCAGAAGTAATTTAAACTTAAGCCTGGAACATTTCTTTCCCAAATTTCCTTTCCCAATATTCATTTCATTCCATACACCATCAGTGTCCACTGTCATATGCAGTAAGAATAAGCATTAAATACTATAAAAAAAGAGTTCCCTCTGTAAGTTCATAAGGTATTTTAACACCCTTTTCTATAAGTAGTGCTTTAAAATGATTGCTGGTTGAATTAATATTTTTCTTTCCATTGGCTCTTTTTAACAGCAAGAATGACTTGGCCTCAGATCCAGCAGTTCGTAAGTTGGTAGCAGAACAGACAGTACAATGGACTGAAATGATAGAACGTCATCGAAAGGAAGAGTGGGAAATAATTAAACAGCACCTTACAGATCAGCAAGAGATTCTTAAGAAACTGATGGAAATTGCACAGGCGGCACAAGTAAAACAACTGGAAGCTAAGCATGAAAGGTAACATAATTTAGTTTCCACATTATGGTCATTGTACCTATACATTGTAATTGTATTTACTTTATTAGGAGTGAAGGTTAAAGAATTAACCAGTTCCATAAAAAACATTACTAGCAATATTTTATTCACTTTTTATATTAGAAGTGATTATAAACATTGTGACTCTTTTTAAAGTACCGTATTTACTCGAAATTAAGACTCCTTTTTTTAATCAAGTTATAGCCGAAAAATCGGGAGGGTCTAACAATCACATACATTGGATTGTAAAAATAAAAATTTTGTTACTTAAATATAAGTATTTTTTATTAAATATTGACTATAATAGTTATACAGACAGAAAGATCATATTATTTAAGGATATGTGATATTTGATAGTGCCGCCAAGGCATTGTTGAGCAGTGGGTCACGGCCAGCGCATGGGTGTAGAGCTGGATGCTTGCCGAGAGAGAGAGGAAGCAGAGAGAGAAATAGACAGAGATAGTCTGGAATTTCCTGTTGCCATCGTGATTGTTATTGAATAATCCATTGAATTCTAGAACAGTGGCTGGAGGTGTAAAAGCCGGCAAATTTGCTAGTTGCGAGTCAGTCAGTTGCTAGTGAGTTGCAGTTAATTGACTGTGCAGCTGTGTGGACATTTGAAGTGTACAGCAGTGAATTATTTTGTTTGTTTACGTGTGGCAGGAGTAATCAGATGACCTTGAGGACAGCATTTGTGTATTTTATGTAATTTTGTTGCTGCCAGGGTTGTACAAAGCATGTTTTTACTTGTAATAAAGAGCATTTTAAATTTCTGCAAACAATACTTTTAATTCTACGAACCCACAAAGCCACATTTGGTGTCAGAAGTGGAATACGGCTATGGAAACTGCATTGGCCAAGATTTTAGAAGAGCTGAATGAAATGAGAACAGAAAATGACACCCTCGCTGCGAAGATGGAAGTGGCAAATAACAATCGGGCCGCGGAAATGAAAACGGCAAATAGCAACCTGGCCGCGACAATGACTGAAATGAAGGCCAAATTAACCACGGAAATGAAACCGGCGAACGACAGCCTGGCTACAGAAATGAAGGCTGCGAACGAGGCCCTGGCAGCTAAATTTGAAGAGCAGTTGGCTGGTGTGAAGGACGATGCCAGAGTTCGGCGAGCACATCGAAGACCTGGCAAACCGCATTAACGACCTAGAGGGAAAGGCCGACAGCAACACCAAATACCTGAACGTCATGGTAGAGGACATCGTCGGAAGAAGGTTGAATATTTGAAGGCCGACGCGCTGGGACGCGACACATCTGCACGCTTTGAACCACCTAAGTACATTTACTTTCGAAGTCATCCGCCGCAAATTCGACACAGTGGCCAAGCACAACAAGTGGTCGCCAGAGGAAGAGGCCGCACAGCTAATAGCCAGTCTCCAGGGACGGTTTGCAGAGGTGCTGAACGCGGTCCAGACAGCGGCAGCACCCAAGGACATCTGGGACACCCTGGAGAACCGGTTCGGAAACCACCGTTTGGCCGCTGCCTACCGCAGCCAGCTGAAGTCTAGGACGCAGCAGCCAGGGGAGACGCTGCAGAAGTTCATCGTGGCAATTGAACAGCAGGCCAGCAAAGCCTTGGTCGACCTCCCACCCGAGTTCGTATACCAGGAAGCCGCCTACACCTTCGTCGACAGGGTACGCGACGCCGAGATACGTCAGCGCCTAATGCTCGGTGACTACAAGACCGTCCACGAAGCGCTAACGGCCACATTGAAGATGGAGGCGTCCAAGGTGACGGCTACCCCGACTTCGAGAACAAGGAGCATCCGCCACAATGGAGACCGAAAACCCGGACGCCGGCGAAGAACCAATGGCGTGTATTGCGGGTGTGGCCAGCCGGGACACCTGGAGAAAGACTGCCCACACCAGGAAGAGCAGCCAGAAAATCGAGTAAGGTCCGACGTGGCAAGGGGCACGTTGGCGCCGTCAGCACCATCCCCTCGAGTGACATTGCGCGCCGTCAACTATCGTAGGGATGACAGCCTCATCGTGGACGGTTGGGTGAAAGGGATGCCATGCCGCTTGCTGGTGGACACTGGGGCAGCCATGTCCATCATCACACCTGATTTAGCCAGGGGTTTGCCGTCGAGAAAACCGAGCCGACCATACCAGCTAGTTACGGTATCGGGCGACACCTTGCCTGTGGAGAGGGAGGCCCTGCTGCAGTGGATCTTAGGGCGGAGTGCCGTACGTCTATGGGTGTTTGTCGCGGAGGTGGCTCAGTGTTTTAATTTTATAAGGGGTAGTGACTAAAGTTGTATGAGTGTACCATATTAAGTTTTATCAGTTATTTTCATCTTTCACAAAGAATGAATAATAAGCATAAGAATATAAATAAAATAGTTTTGTTCTGAATCAAGGACTAAGATTTGTTGTTCTTTTTATATTTTACAATTTACCAGCAAGAGAAGTGGAACAGTAGTAAATATTTGTATCAGATTATATATATATATATAATGATTTTTTTACAGGGAAATCAAAGAAATGAACTCAAAACAAGCGAAGATTTCTGTGGAGACCATGAAGGAAGTGGCTAATGACAAGACCCTTAAAACAAAAGCTGAAAAGGATCGCCGATTGAAAGAGAAAAAGCAAAATAACACTAAGAAGTTTATGGATGAGAGAAAATTTGCCTTGATGAAGCATGGAAAGGAAAAGGACAAGCTTAAGGCAAAGCATGACAAAGAAAGTGAAAACTTACTTAAGGACCTACAAACTGTAAGTATACTTGTCATAATTTTACTTTATCGTTTTCATTATTGCTTATGTAAGGTATTGGAAGAATTGCGTTTAGGCAGTTGGTTATTGAAAGTTCATTAGAAATACACATTTGAGAAACCTGAATTTAAAAGAAAGAGTGTTTTTAAAATAAGGAGCAGGAATTTTACTTAAGTTAGCGGTTATGGACTATTGTGAGTTTTTTATTATTTGTATTATGTCTGAACAAATAAACTCAAAGACGTGAATTCAAATGATTGTAATTTTTGTACTTTTCAGGCTCTTTAAGGTTGCTATGTGGATTTTCATTGATTTGCCTTTAACTGATAAATGCCCTAAAAAGAAACACATCTATTCTCTATTTCTTAAAAAATGGATGCTTTCTTTAAAATTTCATATCTTTATAGATCTTGCATAACTAGGCACCCAGAAAACTTTTTGCCATCAAATTCCTGAATACACTAAACTCTCGCTAATCCGACCCTAATTAACTTCATATACAGGCGTCGGTGAACTGAAAGCGAGAGAAATTTATCTGTTACTCGGAGGTTAATGATTCAGTTTAATACTAATTTTAAAGGCTGCTCCACAATAACCGAGAACAGGAATGATGACAAAAAAGTTAAAATACATGCTTAGAAAGTAAGCATTTACTTAAAAAGAAGTTTTACTGGGTCCCGTGATTAGGAAAAAAGATTTGGTCAAGTTTTAACTTTGTTCTAATTTCCAGGAATGCATATTGGATTCATATGTACACATTAGACTCTTCACTGAAAAAATTATAATTCAAGGCAGACCACAACTGCAACAAGAGCTCTTCCTAGCTTAAAGCTGGGAAAATGAAACTGGAAGAAATTCCAGCAAATGTTCATCTTGACTCCCTTGATTCACTAGGTCAAGATCGACTGTTGCTTTATTTATAAACAACACCAAATTGGTTAATGCCTAAAAAAAAATAGAATTACAAATAACTTTGATGTATGCTATGAGGGCTGTTCAATAAAGAATTATCAAAATTTTTTTTACTGTAATAATTTTTCGCACTAAAATTCAATGTTATTATATTCTGCTAGCCTAATGTGAAACAAACACACCGTAGTAGTTTCTTTGTTGGTACTCCTGGTTCCTGCCTTTGAGAACCAGGTAAGTTCAGACATATTTAGTATCGCCTACCGCTGCAGTTAAGTTGATGTTAGAAGAAGATCCGGAGCTTCTTTCAAACGTAATCACTGCTGATGAAACTTGGCTACATCATTTTGATCCTGAGGGCAAACAGCAAAGCTCAGTGTGGAAATCTCCTTCATCACCAACCCTCAAAAAAGCAAAAGTGGTTGTTTCTGCTGGGAAAGTTATGATCAACTCATTCTTTGACATTCATGGAATGTATCGAGATTCAACTGTATTGGAACACCACAGTGAAGCGAAAAATTATTAAATTTTAGATGTGTAAAAAATGCGACTCATCTAAAATTTAATAATTCATGGAATGGTTTATCAGCATGTTGTACCTGCACACACATCAGTAACTAGACAATACTACAGGGGTGTCCTGAAAACATTGCAAGTCCATATCAGGCGCAAAAGACCACATTTCCATGAAGCAGGCTGGATGCTGCACCACGATAATGTGCAGTTGCATATTGCCAAAGTTATTGCTGAATATCTTGCAAAAATCAACGTGAAGTGCATCCCTCACCCTTCCTATAGTCCGGATTTAGCCCCATGTGACTTTTTTCTATTCCCTAACTTGAAAAAAGGCATTCGTGGGAGGCATTATCCATCATCAGAAGCAGTGGTGAAGGCTGTGGAGGCAATTTTGAAGGATCTCTCAAAAAATGGTTTCCAGCATGTCTTTGAAGACTGGCAGAAACACTGGTACAAGTGCATTGCATTCAGGGTAGACTATTTTGAGAAGGACCATCAAAATTATGAGGATGAGTAAAGGTACGTTGTCAAAAAAAATTGTGATCATTCTTTATTGAACAGCCCTCGTATTAATAAAGGATTGATTTAGTATTGCATATCAGTCTGTATACAATTAGAGGAATTGGAAATGGATCTGCATTTAAAAAATGTTTATTCTATCAAATATTCACAATGATGGACATTAATTATAGTTTCATGCTAGTCGTGTATATGCTAAGAGTTGCATAGGTAGAGTCAGACTGAGAAATTCAATGTCATAGCCAGGATTTGAACCATGGATCTCCCAGTCTCCATCCATTTGCTTTTAACCATTATGCTTCCATGGCCAACATGCCAGCATGACGTTAAATTCTCCCCTTTGACTCATATTTTGTGATAAACCACTAGGGGTTCTCATATGCAATGAAATACACATTTTTGATAGATAAGAGTCAACATGAAAAATTTAATGCCAAGGCCGGGATTTGAACCACGGATCTTCTGGTTTCCGTCCAGTCACTCTTACCCATTGAGCTACCATGGCTAACTTGGGTTAAATATGAATGAATAACAATTTTTTTTTTTCATAAAATAATTCTATCATGTGAAACAATATTTCAAATGTATTAAAAAAATTAAATTAAAAAATATCTGGGAAACTAATTTTAAAATGGAAATGGCATTTGGTGCATACGCTCTATATTGAACCTCGATTGGTATATATATATATATATATATATATATATATATATATATAATTTGTTTTGTTTAAAAAAACTGGACTGTGGTTTTTAAAAATTTCAGTTTGGTATCCTTAACCCTTTCACCGATATGGACGTCATATGACGTCCAAGTTAAAATGCCCCAAACCGATATGGACGTGTATAGACGTCCTGCGCATACATGCATTTAATGCTCATTTAACGCCAATTATTTTAATCTTGCTATTTTACAATAAATTTAAATTAGTTTTATAAGGAATGTGAATGTGCCCTTAAAGGTTTCTTTTTGAATTGTAACCTCCAAGACTAGATAAACACCCAAGGGCACATCTGCAGATTCACACCAAATAATATTGGTTTCCTTGCAAACTTCTTTTTCGCAACACACTACACATTTTTGAAATGGTTGCAACTTTTTTTGTTGTGGGTGGTATCCTTTTAGGAAAGTGTTTTCTCTCAAGTATGAGGGGTGATGTCATGGCGAATTTCCTACCTCCTAGTATAAAGAGGCCTCTGAGTATTATAATACTCAATTAGGTTACGAGCTCTTTATACGCACAAGTACAGGTAGATGAATGTCTTACATGAATTTACAGTTCTGAAAATTACTAAACAACTGTGCATAGTTACATCCAGTGGTATAAAAATACTTTTTTTTTTACCATTTAACTGTTTTCCGTGAAGAGGGATAGCTAGTAATAGCTGATCCGCATCCCCATATTTGACCCGCCATTTCTCCAAACAATGGAGTAGCTAACATGCCATCTGTAGACCAGCAGACGTCACTGCTACGTAAGTACTAAAGATCTCCTTCATAATCGTACAACAAATCTTCCAGATTTTCTACAGTAATATCAGAAGCCTGTACACATCATACCCAAGCTAATTTATTTGCTACATTACGGGGATAAGCCATGGTTAACATTGAAATTTAACAATTTCAAATGTGCCGTTCATTTAGCTCTTGATAGCTATAAGAAATCACTCTGAACACAAAGAGATTATAAATAACTAAAATACAGAGCGAAAACAGCTGCATAAGGCTACTAGAAACCTTGGTTGAGAAACACTTTAATAACAGATGCTGACAGAGAGTTTTCTTTCCAGTGTGTGAGTGTGTAACGCAATATATTCTCGTATGATTATCGCTTGGTATAGCATAAATAAACTAAACTTGAACCGGAGAAATCGCTTGCGTAGCTATACATACATTGGCTCGTATACACACAAAACAAAATGATTCAAATATTAGGCGCATTCGGCACAAAGAATGGCTTTTGCTACAGTGAAACAAAGTAGTGAAATTTCAAAAATTTATTAATGTAGTCTCTACTTTATTGTTACTGTAGATTTATACTGCCTTTAATGAGTTTTAAACCAGTTTTTGTTTTGTTTAAATAACTTAATAAATACGGAAGATACGGAATTGTATTTGTGATGCATTTTTACAGCATTTAACAATTTAAATGTCCTGTTCTGTTTATTGGGTATCCGTTTCTAGCCTCTGAATGGTTTAAATGGCCATCGGCGAAGTGGTTAAGGACATTATATGACATTATATGAAACACACATTACATTAATCATTACAATGTACAGTGTGTACATTGTAATGATTAGACAGTTAACAAGTTTTTCATATAATGTCCTTAAGGATACCAAACTGAAATTTTTAAAATACACCGTCAATTTAAAAAAGAAAAAAGAAAAAAATAATAATATACCAATCGAGGTTCAATATAGAGCGTATGCACCAAATGACTTTTCCATTTAAAATTAGTTTCCCAGATTTTTTTTTTTTTTTTTTTTTATTTTTTTTTTTTTTTATTTTTTTTTATGCCTTTGAAATATTGTTTCACATGATAGAATTATTTTGTGAAAAAAAATTGTTATTCATTCATATTTTATTGGCCATGGTAGCTCAATGGGTAAGAATGACTGGATGGAAACCAGAAGATCCATGGTTCAAATCCCGGCCATGGCATTGAATTTTTCATGTTGGCTCTATCAGAAACATTAACCTATATACGTCTAGCATGAAGAAATGATTAATTTTCATTAATTAACTGAGATACACATTGTTTGTGGTGACTGACTATGCTGCAAGTTTTTAAGTCTCGGTCTTCATAGTTACTACTATTAGGTTAATTAGAGAACTTAATGTCATGCTGGTGTGTTGGCCATGGTAGCTTAATGGTTAAGAGCAACATGACGGAAACTGGGAGATCTGTGGTTCAAATCCTGGCTATGGCATTGAATTTTTCAGTCTAACTCTACCTATCCAAATATTCACATTGTTTAACCTGCTTGAGTTACTGTGAAATGAACTTAAATGTTGAACAATTATACACTTATAACACACTGTGTGTTTTGTAAGAACAGTTTAAGGGCATTTTCATCTGATTTATAAAATTTTAAATACAACTTTAGTTAATTGATAGAAATTAATCATTTCTTCACAGTAGCCATAAATAGGCTAAGGATTTTTACAGATAGTTAACATGAAAAATTCAATGCCATGTTCGGGATTTGAACCACAGATCTTCTGGTTTCCGTCCAGTTGCTCTAACCTATTTAGCTACCATGGCCAACGTGCCATCCTGACATTCAATTCTCCATTTGACTCATATATTTCCCCGGTAGACCACTAGGGCTCTCGCATCCGAGATACACCATTAGTGGCAAAGTCGCCACAACAGTGTATCTCGGATGCGAGAGCCCCTAATGGTCTACCGGGGAAATATATGAGTGAAATGGAGAAGTAAATGTCAGGATGGCATGTTGGCCATGGTAGCTCAATGGGTTAGAGCGACTGGACGGAAACCAGGAGATCCGTGGTTCAAATCCCGGCCATGGCATTGAATTTTTCATGTTGACTCTATGTTAAATACCACATTTTTAATTTCTTATTTCTCTGTTTTACAGCAAATTGAAATGAACAACGTTGAAGAAATAGAGTACAATCTGTCATCAAAAACTGAATTTTTTGCATAAGCTAAAACTAATTTAGCTTAAGATATGCAAAAGTTAAGGAAAAAAAGAGACTTGTGTTTACTTCATGATCTGCAAATTATTTTTAAATCTAGTCAAGACAAAATACAGTTTTAGCATTTATTTAGTTTTATTTTCTATTATGAGTGCTGAAATAGAACCTATTATTATGTTATTGTTATTCTGTTTAAAGTTTAGTAATTAATAGTTTCTTAATAGATATACACATAATATCGAAAATGTACAAAAAATAGTTGAAGCCAAATATTAATACAACATTAAGTGTTAGTAAGTCTAATAAGCAGCTGATACTGGAAGAAAACTAAGAAAATACTGCATATAAATATAGAAAGTGTAACATGAATATAAAAATACTAAGTACATAACGAAGCTCTTGGAAGTAACCTAACTGTCTGCTTTAACTGTTGCCTTTAATGTTTTAAGAAAGCATGCTCCCTCTTGGGAGTAGGATGGATGTTATGTTTCAAATGTTATTTATTTAATTAATGCTGTATTGGAAAAGTGCCAGAGATGAATGCAGTTCAGTGTGAAATTTCTTTTTATAGAGGTTGTTAATGAAAAATCAATCATTAAAAAGTACTAGTTAGATGAATTAGGGTTCACATTATCATACCCCATAGTTGTGATTTGTACAAAATATTGCCTGGATTTTAAAAAATTACTTTAATTGTTTTAAAGTTTTGAAAATCATAGTATTAAGATGATATTTGTATACCTACTCATTTATCCATAGACACTTTTAAAGTGTGTTCCATTTATTACTAAGCAACTCCAGCTGCACCTCTGCATAATAATACTTTCTAAAATACACTTTTTATATTTTTCATTCCGAATGTAAGTATAGCAACTGGCTAAATATTTTGTTAGTATTGTAGATACAAACATAATGAAAGATATATACAGGATGTTCACAAATTTGTACTGATGTTCCTGTGTACAAATTTTGGACAAAAATCTTAAATAAATAACATTTTAAATATAAACGGTTTTTGCGTTATAGCTGAATTATTATTTGTTTTTGTCAGAAGCTCTTTAGCCTGTTGCTGTTTATACCCAGGTATGGCAGATGAGTTGGTCAGCTTACCAGTTTATATTCCCTGACCTTCTTGAACTTGCCAACTTTAGGAACTTTTTTTTTTTAATAAAGAAAGGGGAAAGAAAGAGGATTGGAGGAGGACAAGGAATAACAAGGGAAGTGGCATGACATGTTGAAATACAGCTGTTGCACCTCTGTTAGTTAAGGATGCTGGTGACTGCATTAAAAAGAAAAAAAAAAAAGGAGCACCGTAACTAAGGGGCTAGGCTATGAACGTTACACAAGCTCTGACCATAGCATGTAGTATAATGGCATAGTTTTGGATGGTTATAGAGAGTATAGGGATTCATCTTTATTATGTTTAAAAATGTTGTGTATCTTGGTGCTTGGGAGGGCATTAGAGAGATGTCCCTAGCAGCAATGTGGTCTTGGTTATGTAGGCGGTTTCAGTGATGGCTGCTGTTCTAGAAAGCTCTTGAAGTGATTGTGTTCCAGTTCAAGTCTAACCTGGATCTCAGTTTGTCAGGATTTGGGAAGCATACTTGGTGCTTCCAAGTACTGGCTGATTTATTCAATCATGGCTAAGTTTATCATGTAGTCAAGGTTGTTCTTTTGACCTTTTGAACTATGTTGTGGGTGTCCTGTTAAGTGATTGTGTTGGCGGTGGTGGCAGTGGTTCCTGTTGGTCATTGAAGGCAGTGGTAATCTTAGTTGATCCTGTACATGTTGTCATGAGGTCCACCCGAAAGCCCAAATACTCCGGCCTCTATCAGCCCATGTCATCTCTTGTGTGTTGGCTGTTCATAGTAGTGGCAACTGCGATGTATTTTTCTACTTTCACCAGACAGGCACTCATGTTCATCATCTCTGAATGTAATTTTCTTGTATTCTGGCCTTCATGGTATATCCTTTTGAGGCATTGTTTGGTAGAGTAGTTGAAACTGGTTCTGTGGTTCTGTGGGTGAATGTCTGCATGGATGTCTGAAGTGTGACAGCTGGCATTTGCTGGTACTGTTCCTGTCCCATTTAATGGCCAATCCCACAGGTGGCGCAGTAGCAATGCAGTGTCAAAGATTGTCTGCCAAACAATCACCAGTGAGGTTGGAGGCACATCAGTGGAGCAACACAGGAAGCAGCATGGGACCAAAGTTGCAGGAGCATCTGCAGGTGAACTGCCAGTCAGCAGTATCTGCAAATTGTAGCCTAATGTAGCTGTTGGTCCTCGTATAGTTGTGATTCTGGTGGCCCATGTTCACTGAGGACCACATCTGTTAGGCTGCAGTAAGAATATATCTGCAGTGCAGATCACGTGAAACCCCACAAATTGTGCCACCCAGGAAGCCAGGGCTGCAGTGACAGCAGTGACAAATGAGGTCCTGTTGGCAGTGCGCTCAGTGGTACAGCAGTTTCTTGTGTTGTGGGCAGCAGAGTGCCCTTTTCCTCAACAAATGCCACAGGCAGCGTCTAAGGAAGGAAAGCCAGATTAACTCTAGCCAGCTCTCGGTGTAAAAATCAACAGCAGGCTAGAAAGTGCTTGGCATGAAAGATTGATGACCTTATACCTCTGGCATTTATAGCTTAAGAACTCTTATACTGAGAAGTAATTTATTTAAGATTTTTGTCTCTATTTTACCTGAAAAGTCAGTTCAATTCTATATTTAGCATACATTTAGCCTGGTTGTTTTGGTTAATGTGAATAACTAAAGCAATGAAGCATAAGTTTTTCAAAATAATTTGGCATTACAAGTTTCATTTCTATACTACATATACTCTGCAAAACTTCAGCTGTTCATTTTGCCTTAAATTGTATGGCACTCAGTCTAATGGAAGTGTGTTTGTCACATGGCTGTTTTGTTAGGCTTAGTGGACACTGTCTTTCACAAACTACTATGTACCCTATCCATGAGACATATCTATACCTGTTGCAAATCTTTCTGAAGTTAGGCGATTATTATGTATGTTTTCATATGATTAGATAATCACTGACAGATAATCTTAGAAACAGCAATATTGCCCAAAATGGAACATTTTCTGCAGCTGTTTAGGACATATAGGAAGCTAGGCAACAGACAAGTCTTTATAGAAATATGTTGCTTATGTTTACGTAATGCATAAGTCAATTACTTTATGTGGCTCACGTGTTTAATTTTCACTAATATATTACTATTTTAATGGAAAGCCAATAATAAAATGCATCATTTTATTATTCTTCTCATTGTATGCTGTATCCAGTTTAATACTTAACTAGGAACATCTGTTTGTCAAGTCTGAATCTGCTTAAGGATTCATGTTTATTTCACAATTGAAAGCGATGAGGCCTATTTTGGACAATTGTGGATTCCCAAGGTATTTCTGTAATCTGAATAACTTCACAATTTCTCAAATATCCCTCCACACATAGTGTTGAAATATGGGTAAATGGAGCACAAGTTCCAATTAGTTTAAACCAAAATTTAATTGAAGATCAAAGCTTGTAATAGGCAATAAAACTTCACAACCATAGTTCAAACCTAACCGAGGATCTACACTAAACTTATAATATCAGCCCAAAACATCCAATGTGTTGTAAGGCTAGTGTACTGTTGCAGATTACATTCCTATACTACCAGCATTAATCTGGGAAGTGAGGGTTTTAGTAATGTTAACCCATGGCACAACAGCCCCTACTGGGCCAAGATCTGCCAACCTGACTGCTGGCCTCACGCCCACATATGCAAAGTAGAGTTGGGCGATCATCCAACTGATACGGGGAGGAGATTTGGTCAGCATCTTGGCACCCCCAGCCAGAAAATTGGCTTTCTAGACCAGGGTTCGCTACCTATCATAGCTCCTCAATTTCCTCACGATGCTGAGTGGGCACCAGTCCTATACCCGGGACTTAAAATCCGCATCCCAGGGATGGGATCAATCCCGGTGCCTTCTGCGGCAGGAAACCAAAGTAGGATGCAGCCCACTACACCACGGTACAGGACAGTGATGGTTTTAAGTGAGGAAATTGCAACAGAGGAGAGAAAGGGAAACTATACTAACATGGTGTAAGATAAAACTTGTTTTTCTTTCTTGCTGGTGATGCTTCTATTTTCTGCACTACCACAAAATATATTCCTTCACCTTCTCAATTATAGATGGCACTTGGATTTTACACACTATATCAGCTTCTGTAGCAGAATAATTTCATCCTGTGATGAGTGATTGAGTATTGCCTCAGAAGTCAATTTTTGTTTTATGACATTCCATTTGAACACATGCAAAGACATATTTCACTACTGTAGCAGTTAAAATAATTCAAAACTGAATGCTGAAATAGCTCAGATACAAATAACACATACATGCTTTATTTCTGCATCATATGTTATGCAGATAAATGCAGAATTTTCATTTTAATCCCTGTCTTCTTAGTACCTTCAAACACAATGTAAGATGGTGCCAAAGGAATGTGATAGAGAAAATCAGTTGAAGGTGCATGTGCAAATAGAGACACAACTCTTACTCCTCTATGCGAGAACTTGTATCAGTAATTTTTTAAGCTTTCAAACAAGATATATGTGCAAGTATTTAAGAAAAGAAATTGTGCCTGTATCAAAATTAATGTAGGTAACCTAACATATACTGTTGCAGTATCAATGAATGTACTTGTTGAAAAGTTCCATTTTGTAACTCTGTTCCTGTGAAGTAAGCTGTCACATATTGTGATACATCTTTTTATTTATTGGTTTTTGTGCTGTATAAATATTTCATCATATTTTATCTTCTTTAATAAGTATAATCTGTAAGAGTGCCAAAAGTGATCTGAAATGTTACACAAGAAATTTTATTTTAAAAATGGAGAAGGAATTGAGTCAATATATAAATGCTACATCCCTTCTGATAATATCTTACAATTGATAACCAAAGGGAATTTTAAAAATATTTATGCATATTGTTACCAAAACTATAATGCAAGATTTTATACTAAATAATCCAAAAGTGCATATATATTTTTAGCCATATTGTTGCTGTTCCAATTTTTAATGCATTTAAAGTATAGTTTATTAAAACATATAGTGTATTTTCCCAAAATGTGTTATATATTAGAATACATATAGTTTATTCTTAGAGAATAAATGCAGGCCTCTGTTATCTATTAATTTAATATTGAAAAAGATATATGGTTGCTGTACCAGCATCACTTTTATATTGGGATATATTGAGTATCTCTTGTGTTAAATTTGAACGAGACAGCCAACCCACCAAATGAAAGATAATTTAAGTTATTACTTAAATGTTTTGTTACGTGTGAACAGATACTTTATACTTTGTAACTTGTAAATAACTGTCTGTTAATATTGTTACAATTTATGTATTCAACTAATAATACATTTTAGAAAGAGTATTAAATTTTATTTGTTTGCACATGGATGTATACAGTAAAGTAAAATAAGCATTAGTTACCATAAGTGTATGTACATATATATACTTAAGTCTTTTGCTTTCACATATAATATCAAGGTAAATCATAAAATTTAGTTGTGGTTAATCTGATAACTATTAACATTTATTGTCAACAAGCATTAATATGCAATAAAACATATAATATCACTCATCTTTTCTTTGAAGAGTAGACTCAACTTTCCAACCTGTGATCCTACATCAGTGGCATACAGTTTAAGAGTACAGCTTCACATTTTGATGTACAAATTAGAATTACTTAATTGGGTCACTTTTGTTCTAAAATATTTTATTAACATAACTTTACTTTTGAATAGTTATAAATAAAAGCGTTGTTAACAGTGAAGCTAATTTCATGTATAAAGATTAAAATTGAGTCATACCTTTTAAAACTTGTAGCTTCACTCACGTCCTTTTCCTTTCAGGAACGTTTTCGAGACTGTTGCAGTCTCATCATCAGCTGATTAGCGACTCATCACAGTTGGTTGTTGTCTGTATCTCTTGTAATTGGCTCCCTCTCTCGGAAGATTCTTTACATAAGTTCAGTAGACCACTCACTGATGACACATCAAAATTTAGAATATGTGGAATGTTTTTAATAATAAAATTGTAAGTTGTAAGTTCAGGTTGTAGCGTAGATGGTAGCGCATCTGCCTCACGTTCAAGAGGTCCCAAGTTCAAATGTCGGTCAGGACAAGTTACCTGGATAAGGTTTTTTTTGGGTTTTCCCTTATCCTCAAAGACGAATGTCGGGTAACTCTAAGCTCTTGGACCCCGGACTCATTTGAGCATCATTTCACCCATTTCATTCATCATCCGATATAACTTGACGGAGGACGTAAATTAAAAAAAAAAATGTTAAGGTTTTGTTGACAATGGTTTTAGTAGTTTGATTTCCTCTCCGATGTGGGGGTTATCATTCCAAAGATGAAAAGCAACTGCCGATTTTTCTGTTTGTCTATATTTTTTGTTCCTATGGTGTTCTGTTAATCTATTTTTTAAATTTCTCTTTGTCAAACCAATATAAAATTTGTCATAGTCTTCACAATTTATCCTCTATATGCCTGATTTTAGTTCTGGTGGGATCGTGTTTTTTAAGGGATTATTTAACAATTTCTTGAGTGAGAATCTGTTTTGTGGTGCTAGTTTTATGCCATAATCTTTAAATATTCATTCAAACTTCGGAAATGCCTAAGGATGGAAAGTGAATTTTTTGTATTTCTAGTTTTTATTTATGTTTTAAAGAGTAGTGATCTATTTTAATTTCTTTTGCTTGTAGTCCCAATTGATCATTTTTTTTTATTGAGTTTGGATTGAAACCATTTTTTGTGCTGTATTTAAAATATATGTAAATTCCTCATTATATTGCTTTTGACCGGAAGGTATGCTCTTCATTCTGACTGCAACAGTCTCGAAAACGTTCCTTATTTTGTAAAAGGAACATGAGTGAAGTTACAAGCTTTAAAATGTGTGACTCAATTTTAATCTTTATACATAACTTACTGCACATATAGACATATTAGCGAATGCTGACAGCCAAATACTCATCTTACACCATCCAAAGCAATGCAACCAACTCTCTGTTTGCAACTAAACTATGCTACAGGGTAGTTAAATTATAATCAAATCCACTCATGGCGGCTCTCTATTGCGCAAGGTAGCCAGCAATCACTGGGGAACTTATGCCGGCAGAGGCAGACTAGAATCCTTATAACAGATGCTGGAAATGTTGACCTCTCAGACAGGCAGTATATCTCATATAAATATTATCGCATTTCATCCAGTAGCACAGGTTTTTCTGAAGCCCAGTATTGACTTTTGTGAAATGAAACAAAGATTCATCAGTGAAAAACAAAAGCTATGAGTCAATGAAACTCCTTTCTATGGATTGGAAAAACCAGTTACAATAATTGAAACATTTAGCGGGATCATTTGGCTTTAATGCCTGCACACATGTGTAGTGATAGGGCTTCAGTTTCATCAGAGTGTATTGTTCCAATCCTCATGTACTACAGGAAGTTAGGGAAAACATTGTGCAAGAAATCACAAGAATACCTGCTGCTCAGTGTTGGAGAGTGTATGAGAATATTTACACTTGAAGATAAGGCAGACACACTACTGAGGTGGATATTATTACTAAGGAAATATCATTATTATTAGGGAGTGGATTTATAGGCACTAAAAATGTGTGAAATAGGCAGGCAAAAAGGCACTAAAAATGGGCAAATTGGCACTTAAGTAATACACAGTTTTAGTAAAACGGCTCTTAAAATACACTATAAATGCACTATAACAAAATGACAATCATCGCAACATATGCTGCAACAAATTCGCTAAACACATACTATTTTGCGGTTCCCTAGCCGAAAAAGTTCTACATTTATTCCAAATTTCATAAATGGCTGCACAGCAAGTTAAAATAACAGATATTGTCGTATAATTAAAATAAATCCACTTCACTAAGTAATAACTATAATGTGCAGAAAGATGTGAAGTAATTATGTCAAAAAACTAAAACATGGATTTGGGGGGGGGGGGGGGGGGGCTTAAGCGTGAAAATTGAAATATCTGAAGCTTTTGTTACATTTGTTTCAAATTTATACCATTTATTTTTTTGATCGATCAAGAATGGAATAATATCTACCAAGTTTCAGCTTTCTAGTTACAATAGTTTTTGAGGAATTAATAGTCAACAGTTTAATCTTTCGGATGATCAACTTTCCACTAAACAGAGAAGATTATCAAGAAGAATACCTACACATAAAAAAAGTAGCTATATCCAACAGTTTCAACCCAAATTTAGTAGACAAAACAGTTAACAGACTCAACAAAGCTAAGAAAATAAAAGAAACCACCACCCTAGAACCTACAGGAGAAAAAGAGAAAAAACTTTTTAAAAAAATCACCTTCCATCCATCAGCCTATAACAAATTCCAAAAAATCTTCTCAAAACATAACTCTTGCACCTCAAAATAGGTTTAATATCAGATATTTGTTAAAAGGCCCTCCCAAAAATTCCATCACTACCAAAGAAAAACCAGGAATCTACGAGATCAAATGTGAAACTTGCCCTAAAATTTATATAGGAAAAACAAAAAGAAATATTAACATCAGAACTAAAGAACATATAAGAAACATTAAAAATGGTGAAACAGAAAAATCAGCAGTGACTTTTCATTTTTTGAATACTAGACATGACATCAACTTGGAAACATCTCTAATAAAATATGTTAATCACCCCATAGACCTTTCCCTATGGGAAAAAATCTTCATTAACAAAAATTGTCATAAAGTCATGAATTTTGAAACTCCACCACCGGACATCTTTGACAAATACATCATGCCATCTATTGACGATACGGAGAAAGAGGAAACCACTACAACTTGCACTAATCGAGTATCAGCTGATGATAGGAACAAGAGCTCTTGAAACATGTCCTGTGAATAAACAGTGTGAGTGAAGCAATGTGTCAATATCTTCTCGATTCACTTTGTGTTAACTGTTATCAGTTCATAGCTTAACGACTAAATAATACTCTTTCTCACTTAGACATGGGCAAGGTTTTGCAGGTAACACATAAATGAAACAAATTCACAATGATGGGGCACATTTATTTTCTCTAAAGTATAAAAACAAATATTTACATATATCTGTATCAAAGATATTACTCATTTAATACACCTCTGTGTATGGATATACAACCCAGACCAATCAGTAAGGCAGGCCTATACTGGAATATAAAACATTCATCAAAATTATTTTCATATAAATGTCTGATATGGTGCTCAATTCCTGAGCCTTACAATAAAATCTGGTAGTTGCTTTTTTGTTTGTTTGCACAGTGTTAGATAAGTTTCAGCATGAAAGTTTGATAATTTCTCTGACAGGGTATCTCACATCAGTGTTGGCATTGGTTTCAGTATTTGGAAGTTTTCTGAAAAGGGAGTAAAACATAATACCATTCACTGAGATTTATTACAAGATTTACACATGTGTGTAAAACATGTGTAGAACGTTCTGCATGTTTCAACCTCTTACATTTTAAAAACTTCCTATGAGTATATTAGCAAGCACTTTCATGAAGCAATTTAATTTTGCATGTTTGAGAGTAAGGAAATAGGCCATGCCATGGCCAAGTGGTTAGACCACTTGACTCTTACCAGGTGGCCTGGGTTGGAACCCAGGCGACCGCATGTGAGATTTATGGTGGACAGCACAGCACCGAGGTGCAGTTTCTCCAGGATTTCCAGTTTCCCCACCATTCCCATAGGGGAGGGGATCCGTCCCCTTCAGCTGCTGTGGTGCAAGCGCTGCGGACCCCTAGCACTCGTGGTACCTTTAACGTTACCAGAGGAACCTTGGGCCGAAAATTCGAGCCCCTCCCTGAATGGGAGTTGTTCGGATTGGGTTGGAGTGGTTCCCGATACCCGTGGGAGATCGGGTACGTCTTCGGACGGGGTTGAGGGAATCCATATATTCCCGCGTACTAGCCTGCATAGCTAGTAGAAGGTGTGCTAGATCACCAGACGGCCCTACCGAGGTTAATCGGTAGCCTTCCCCTTTGGGGTTGGCACGCGTCAGTGGCGTATCCACTTCCATCCCATCTTGTGTTTTCGGACCAGATGGGGGGACTTGTTAGTCTCTAGGTCTTACTCTATGGAAAGCCCCACGGAGGCGCTGGGCACCCTTTGGGGACAACTCGGTAACTCCCTGGTCGTCAGAGCGGGGTTCGGTCTTCACTCTGTGTGGTCTGCCCTGGTAGATACCTTCGCGTTATATAGTTTCCCCACCATCATTTCCCCAATTGCTCCATTATGATCTTTGTTTTTATTCATTTTGCCCTCATTCTGTTATCTACTTCTCTCACTCTCATACCAGACATTGGGCTGATCACCCATCCTGGGTTCTCTATCTGATCCAGAGTTTCTGTTCCTCAACTCGACACCTAAAGGAATAAGGGATAGAGGAAAACAAATCCCCTAATACCACAGTAGTGGTAAAGGGAAGTTGAAAAAGAAGAGGTTTAGTAAAATGAGCCTTGCGGAGAAAGTGAGCACATACAATGAAAACCCTCTTCCTTGAGCAAGTTGGTGATGTCTGTGGTAAAGTTTGGTGAGTGCTGTTACTGCACGGGATTGGAGATGTATTGTTGAGTGAACCAACCAGAAAAAGAGACTACACATTTTGTTACTCCACTACGTCATAGAAAAAAGCGACTGAACGGTGGAATTAGTTCACATTGGATTAGATTGGATTATAGTACAGAGGGGATTCGGCAGCCTTGATCTATGCCTCAAGTAGGGCATCCCCAGGAGGGAGGATTTGGCGAAAGGAGACAGAGGATGGCCGTCTCAAGGAGCCACAATAGTGCTGAGAACAGGGTCTCTACAATTGACCAGTTGATGACTTCCCGGCAGGCCAGTATAGTTTGCATCCTGCCCACTTTGGCCCGGAGACTGTCCTATCAAAGGAGGACATGTTTACCAGGAGTGTATCATCATGCCATGCAGGACTGAGACTCCCACTGACACTTCTACTCTGAGAGAGACCACCAGATGAGAGATGATGTGAAATGATAATGGAGATGAAATGGAGAAACAGGAATTTTGGGGCTTGTAATTAACCTACCCAGCATTTGCCTGGCAAACCCGTAAAACCCCCAAAAACCCCATGGGTCAGGTAGGTCAACCAGGAATCAAACCCAAGCCTCCTGAATGTGGGCCACATATGAAACCATCTGAGCCATCCCGGTTGATTAGCTTACATTAGTGAAGTGCTAAAGTAAGCTAAGCAAACTTTCAGCGGAAGTTGAGCTACGTCATTAAGTTTGAAAAACTGGACCAAAATCTTAATACGGCAGTAAGTTTCCCCTACATGTTGTATGTATATATTTCCATCAGCACCTTTCTTCCATCACAGCCTGGCAATTATATCTTTCCCACCTGCTTAAGTTGTTCATATTATAATATATTGAATTCAGATTTTAGCTTTCTTTCGAACACTTTTGTGCCAAGAAAGTTTTACTGTTTACCTCATTAGCACAAAATGTATCTTGTAGGCAGGATACCATGACCTAGTTTTTCTCTTTAGTAACAAAAGGAGCCACACGATACAACTATCAAAAAGGTTGTGCTGATACATTAGTAAATCAAGTACATAAACTACGTTCACAGCGTGTCCGTGTGTATTAATACATATATTTTACACACACATGTATATTGTCCCTTCTGACAAGCACATGTGCACTCACATAAACACAAATTGTTCTCTTTTTATTAGACTAATGTTTGCTCTCATACATTTCTTTTACTTTCCGGCGTAGAATTTTTCCTGATGGATTTTTTGGAATACTGGGTACAAATTCAACACCACCTTGCAAATGCTTGTGTTCAGCAACTTTCTTTGCCACAAATGCCTTTACTTCTTCTTCTTTTAAGTTAGAGTTTTTAGGAACTATAAATGCCCTTGGCACTTCTCCACATCTCTGATCCTTAATTCCTATAACAGCAGCATCTAATACTTCAGGGTGAGCTCGAAGAACCTCTTCTAATTCTGCAGGTGCTACCTAGAAAAAGGAATTTGTAATAAAATGTACTTGGATTACATTAATACTTCCTAAAACTCTTTCAAGTTATAATAAATTCTATAAATAATAAATACTATTCTAATTAAGATACATTTTAATAAAATTATAAAATAGAAGTATTTAGAAACAGTGGAGCTTCATGAATAAAACCTTTTTTAAACCACTTGTCAAACTATAAAAACACTTTAGCTCCACTTACATTTAAAATTAGGACATGTTTCAAGGAACATGCGTCCTCATCAACAGCTGATGTTCGACTGGTTCTTCAGGTGACCACCTCCTCCTGGCGCTGTTCAACGAGTTGAATGACGTCATCCACTATTGGTATTTCAAAGTTCATAGTTCTCTTTTTATTCTTAAAAATGTGTATATTTTCCAAACTGTTAATTCCCAATACTTTTTTGCCAGTACCAAAAGTTTGACGTCTTTGGAAATATTATGATTTTTTTCACCAAAAGTGATGGGCTATGGCAGATTTATCTGTCTGTTTGTCTTTTATGCAAAATGATACATACAAAATGACACAGCATGAGAAACATACTAAATCACCCGCTCAAAAACACGAGTCCAGCCAACAAATTATCAGGATATCGAGATTTAACTGTATTGGAACACCACAGTGAAGCGAAAAATTATTAATTTTTAGATGAGTCGTATTTATTACACATCTGCTTCACTTTCGTACCTATTTTGAGGACATGTTTTGCAAATTATCGTTTGCATCTACGGCTCTTATGCGAATAAGAGTCGCATAAGAGCAGTAGATGCAAACGATGATTTGCGAAACATGTCCTCAAAATAGGTACGAAAGTGAAGCAGATGTGTAATAAATACGACTCATCTAAAAATTAATAAATTATCAGGAATTTATAATGTAAAATGTGAGGATTGCCATGAAATATATATTGGAAAAACAAAAAGAAACTTAGAAACAAGGATGAAAGAACACATGAGATGCATAAAATACAAACAGACAGATAAATCAGCCATAGCCCATCACTTTTGGTCAAAAAATCATAATATTTCCAAAGACGTCACACTTTTGGTACTGGCAAAAAAAGTATTGGGAATTAACAGTTTGGGAAAATAAACACATTTTTAAGAATAAAAAGAGAATTATGAACTTTGAAATACTAATAGTGGATGATGTCATTCAACTCGTTGAACAGCGCCAGAAGAAGGAGGCGGTTACCTGAAGAACCAGTCGAACATCAGCTGATGATGAGGACACGTGTTCCTCGAAACATGTCCTAATTTTAAATGTAAGTGGAGCTCAAGTGTTTTTATAGTTTGATAAGTGGTTTAAAAAAAAGACACATTTTGTTGCAAAAATTAACAAGACTTTTTTCTTTCTTCTTTTCTGCATGTAGTGTATTTATTAGTTCAGTGAAAACAATTTATAATGCTATTTTGTGATTGTTTACTAATAACTGAAGATTGAAACATGCTCACAATTTATGCAACACAGCTATGGCATCCTGTAAATAGCATTCCAAACCAAAGAAACCCAACAAATTTTCCAAAACACCGAAATCAAAAAACTGTCTTTACTTATGAGACAACCTTGTATAAGAAGCAGAAAGAAGGGGCATTTTTAAGAGTACTCTATAAAATAAAGAAACAATTGTAATGTACTTGTATTCCTTTTTAACTAAAATTAACAGCTGTAAAGAAAAGTCTACTGAAGTTTATGTAAACCTTTAAATTTATTTTTATGTAAACTTTCTGCTCTCATAGTAATGTAATTTCTGTGTAAGTACCTGTAATCCTTTCACTTTGATTAATTCTTTGTACCGGTCCACTACGTAGAAATCACAGTCTTCATCATAGTATCCTACATCCCCAGTGTGAAGCCAGCCAGATGAATCAATAGTTTCAGCTGTTGCCTTAGGATTATTATGGTAACCCAGCATCACCTAGCAAAATAAACATCTACATCAGTCCCAATGTGTAAGGACTATGATACAATGAAGCACAAAATTAATATAATTTTGACTCGAACTGGTACTAATCCCATTTGAAACACATAATAGATAGGAATTTGTTACACATATGACTGATAAGTAGCAAACCAAACACTGATGTAGATTAATATAATTTTGAGTCGAACTAGTACTCAGTGCTCCATTTATTGCTAGTAAGTGTTTCAAATGCGATGATGTTTGTCCTAGAGCACTATAGGTGAGCAACCAATCGGAGTCCTGCGGTGTTGTTGTATTACATTCCCCCTAAGTGGTGTGTGACAAGCGCCAAACTAATCAATCACTAATAAATACTATTCGTGCTAAGACAAAAATTCAGATTTTGCAAAAACTGATTCATGAGGAAGGAGAGAGTAATGTATTTAACATAACCGGGAAAACCCCATATTTTTAACTCAAATAGTTTTCCTAATACAGACAAATAAAGTAGATACCATATATTATAACAATGCATTGCGACGTAAGCACTGTAATGAATATTATTATTGGTTGGCATGTATGCGTGAACGTATATTTGAAATTACTCAGAACTGAAACGTAAAAATTTGACATGACATGGTAAAAGAAATATGTACTTTGAATAAGCCAACGTGTATGTTAAATTTGATGAGAGGAAACAATACACTTCCTGCTGGTCTGGCAGAACGTGTCTGGTCACATTATATCGTTGTTTATGAATGGTTTGTAATCTCTATTAACTCTAGACAGTTCAAAGCAGTATTATCCAGTTACTCTTCCATGAAGCTGGATCAATGAGATACGATCCACCTTCCCCCTTACAACTGCCAGAACAATCCAATTGAGTTAATATGGGCTTAAATTATGTTGCAAACAGAAATAATATTTTTAAACTGACTGATGTTGAACGACTTATTCGCGAAGAAATTGACAAGGAACACAACAAGACTGGGAAAACTGCGTGAGACATCAAATAAACTACAGGAAGATGACTTTTGGAAAGAAATAGCACATAGCTATCATCATAAATTTGAATACTTAGACGATGAAGACAATGACGAATTATCTTTTAACATAAGTAAAATTCACAGCTATATGGATTAACTGCTGGTATTTTCGTTGGATTAGAAAAAAAGTAATTCATAAACTATAATTAATTTTAATCTAAATATTTAAACCATTTGCATAATATATGAATATTCATGTTGCATTTGTGATTTCAGCAACTGCATTATTATAAAACTTTGGAAAGTTCAGTTTTAGTTCCCTTACATCTAGTGACATGAACACTCGCAATTGTGCGACAGAGAGAGCAATATAAAAAGAGTGGGAGTAACAAGGTGGCAATGCTGAAGGCTCTAATACATATGATTCGCTACAGGTGAGAACTCTTATTTATTTTTTTTATTTATTGTTATCTGAAAGGTTCCCAGAGCCATAGCTCATGCTAGGGAACAGTACAAAAATATATAAAATGATGGCAAATAGCCCTTAACAATACTTATATTACATTTTCATAGGAGGAATGAATTACCGTACAAGAATAACATGTATGAAACATACAAAGATACAAACATTCACTATAACTCAAGAAATAATAGTAACAAAGAACTTTACAGAAAAAAAAAAAAAAAAAAAAGCTACATATTCTATGGGACATCATATTAATTTTTAACCAGTTCAGCTATCAAACCAGCTATAAATGTGTAACACTTTATCAGCTATCAATATATGCCTTCAGTAAATTTTCAGCAATTTTCCTTTTAAAACCTTTTATGTTCCTGCAGCCTTTCAGTTCCAGTGGCAGCGCATTATATAAGTTGATAACGTGTGAGGTTAAGCTGTTCAGGCCATAAGTAGAAGTGTTCACTGTTGGTTTTGTTAAGTTTCCTTTATTTCTTGTATTATATATATGTGAGGAGCTTTCAAATGTTAGATTGCACTTTAGAAGATTATTTTTTATTTTGTGGAGATATATTATCAAGGACAACTCTTTACTTGTAATGGTAAAATGTTAGTTACATGGTAGAGTGTTTTTGTGTTTGTTCTAAAGGGTAGATTGTAGATTATTTTCAAGGCACGATTTTGAAGTATTTTGAGGTCATGAATTAAATATTTAACAGAGTTACCCCATAAGATGTTTAAGTAATACAAATGAGATTGAATTAAAGCATGGTAGATACTTCATAAATGATTTACACTGAATCCTTTGAATTTCAGCTAACACAGGAAGAATCTTATTTTTTACATGCATGATATGGTCCTTCCATGTAAAGGTACTGTCTAGGACCAAACCAAGGTGTGTGATTTTTGTTACTCTTTCAATCACTGCATTATCAACATGTATCTTGTTATTTACTACTGGTACGTATGATCTTTTATTAATTAACATATATTTTGTTTTACAGACATTCTTCCCATTTGAAACACATAATAAAGAAGCTGTATTGATGTGTATAAGTGCAATATTAGTCACTTCTGGATCATTGACATTTCTTTCACAAATGAAACAAATTTTTGGTTTAAAAATATAGTAAAATATATGCACATGTTGATACATCTAGTGAAAAATGTGATATAATTCCAGATACCTGAATTTTAAGAGATAACTAAATTATGTTCCTTATTTTAAAATTATGTCTTATCACCTTTTTCTATCTCTAATACCAATGAAGCATTACATTAATCCAATAAAAACTAGTTTTTTACAAACCTTAATCATTCAAATTTTAAAATTGTAATTTTTTTAAGTTTCCATTAGATATAGATATCCAAATTTATATTTATTATTTTTCTCAACCATGGAATGTGATAAACATTAAACCTAAATCTTTTAATCATATTTAACATGTGTAATTGCAGTCTCAGGTCTTCCAGCAGCATGGTTTCTCTACATTGTTCGTACACCAGGCGCGACGATGAGTACTTGGAGACACACAGGGCGCGTTTTAGGAACGTTGCTTTGACCTTCTGTTCCCATGATTTAATATCTGCGGAGAGCAATTTAAAACAGAATTGTAAAGAGAGAAGAGAACGTTTATGAAATAAACTGTCCATCTAATTCCGGTGGTTGAAGCAAAGAGCAACAATTAGGTGCCACCTGTGCAAGCCACGCTCTGTAACAAAAGTACAACCCATGGCAACTAGAACCTGTGAGTACAGCTGTGGCTAAAATGGACTGCTGATTGGCTGCGAGGTTAGCCGTGCGCCATCTTAGGTGGTGAATGCGTCAATATAACACAGGAAAACAGCTGTGTATACGTGGTTTATACAAGTATTAATCTGTGATACTATATAGCACTTACACAGATTTTCAATTGTTAACGTACGTTTTGTGATGTTTCATGGGCACGTAAACACAATCGCATATCGTCTGCTATGACAGTGCAAGTTTGAAGCAGGGTTACCAACTATAGCACAGAACTATAGTAACTTTACAATATGGATTTTTCTAAAATTTATCTTTTTGATAGTTGTTTAATTAACTTATCAAATTTTACATATATGACACCTTATGCAGTTCCTTGAGTCGAATTGAGTATACTGGGTTAAAGATCGGTGCAGGTTGGTTGTTCTGTAAAAGGTCATAGGTTCCAACATGTGTCAATTACGTAAATCCAGCAATTATCACATGTAAACTAAATTGTAATGTAAACACCACAGGTAAACACACTTGTTGTGCAGCCATGGCTGGTACGTTTACAAATAATGAATATACAGATATGGTACTTCTATATGGCGAGGCCCTAGAAAATGCTTCCCAAGCTCGCAGACTTTATGCTGAGAGGTTTCCGGAGCGTCGTTTGCCTTCTTTAAGTGTGTTTAAACGTACAGTGATGCGTTTGAAAATAGATGGATCTTTTGAAGTGCAACAAGTAAGACAGAGGCCGGTGTGTGACAATGAAGTCAATGTGCAACAAGTTAGCAAATATTTTCAAGAAAACCCAACACATAGTAAGTAATAAAGCTTCACTCATTTTTTGAAGTTTTTTAATGAAGTTTCAGATTACAAGTGCTCGTTGCTAAATTACAAGTACAGATTAGGCGTTAGAAATTTTAGGTTAGGTTTATCAATTTGAGGTAATCGTGAACTTGACCGATCTCCTGTACAACTCCCCTCCGATCATCATGACATCTCCCCAAACGACGTTAGGTCCCCCACCTTCCTGTACATGATGTTCACTTAGTTTTTAGCCATAGGTGGCAATATTTTAGTGTAACACATGCAGATACTCATAAAAATATTATCCTATTATATAAAATACATTCTTGATTCTTCAGTTCTTTTCTAAGAATTCTATAAGTGTTGTGACCATGCAACTATTTTTCAAAAACTTTAAGAGAAACTTAACTGGGTGTAACTGTTTAAGGATGCCACATTGTGACGAACCCCTAAGGGTTGTCACTTTTAAATGAAGAATCCAGCTACTCAGCATCTATGTTTATTCAAGCTTAAACAAATATATTACATATAATCCCTGGCACATCCCCATACATTATTGATGTTCTTAATTATGAAGCAGGCATATCGTCAGACGGTTAACCAGCCTGGGCCTTGCAGGCACACTGTCCTTAGCATAAACTTAAATGAAAATACACACAAGAAGAGTGAACAAGTGAACGAACGAATGAAAAGAATGAACCCCGCTTCCGACCAGAGCCGAACTTTTATAGGTACTAGTCAATTTCCTGTCAAGGTGGATATTGGGACATCGCTTCAAAGTTTCCTGAAAATAATTGAGTTATGCATGCTGCAAAAAGAATCATATTTTATCCATGTAATCAGAAATGTGATAAGATAATGGACTTAAGAAAAAGCCCAACGGACGTCTTAGCAACATGCATAACAGGAAGTCTACACACATGCATCCTGTGGATGCACTTTCTGTCTTATATAAGATTTTGGAATTCTCGAAGAAGGAAATAAATAATTTCTGGACCTATGTCCATTTAACACTTTTTTATCTTCTATATGCAAGAAATGTTTTCTCAAATTTTTGACGTATCTTTTTGTTACATTCTGTATAGTACTCAAATTTAATCCAGTGTTAAGCTATTTGCATGTTTAGTGTACTTTTCACAATTGTCTCACAGGGGAAACCTAGTTGGAAAACTGTACCACACAGGTACTGTATTATGCCATGTGTATTTTGTCATTTGGTGGGTTGCAGATTAAATAAAAGGTATTAAATGTGGCAACTTCTGCTTAAACTGTTACATATATTGGCTTTTGCTAAATCTAGATTTTTAGGGCAATTTGAAAGGTTAAAATTATGTTGAGATTTAACTGTATTGGAACACCACAGTGAAGCGAAAAATTATTAAATTTTAGATGAGTCGTATTTTTTACACATCTGCTTCACTTTCGTACCTATTTTGAGGACATGTTTCGCAAATCATCGTTTGCATGCATAAGAGCCGTAGATGCAAACGATGATTTGCGAAACATGTCCTCAAAATAGGTACGAAAGTGAAGCAGATGTGTAAAAAATACGACTCATCTACTCACTTTCGTACCTATTTTGAGGACATGTTTCGCAAATCATCGTTTGCATGCATAAGAGCCGTAGATGCAAACGATGATTTGCGAAACATGTCCTCAAAATAGGTACGAAAGTGAAGCAGATGTGTAAAAAATACGACTCATCTAAAATTTAATAAAATTATGTTGTTGCAACGTATAACTTAATTTTGAAAAATTTTTATTTATTGAGTTTTGAAAATAAGCTCTGCAATTGTAGTATTAAAAGTGATTCTTCTAATCCATTTAATTACTTGTGAAATATCTTTTACTTAGGAATGATCTCAAATTAAGCAAGAATTGCTTATTTACAATATGCAGAAACACATTCAAACATTAATTGAAAAAAAAAACACTCTTTGTAATTGGTTTCTTGACACTTCGTCAGTTACATTTTTATATTAATTCTCAACCTCTATCCAATGGAGGTGATGGCTTTTAAAACTAGTCCCTCAGTAATATATAAGTGTAAGTGACAAAGTGTAAAAAAACTACAAATTGTTTTTCAACTAATTTTGATGTCACTGGTACTTAATTCCTTCAATCACACATAATATTCAAACATACAAATGTTTAATCGCAAAAGCTATTTGTAGTCAGTTTATTGACACTTTGTTACTTATGTTTTTATATTGAGGGACTAGTTTTGAAAGCTGTCACCTCCATCCTCAACCTCTATCCAGTGTAGGCGATGGCTTCCAAAACTAGTCCCTCGATGATATAAAAACATAAGTGACAAAGTGTCAATATACCGACTACAAATAATTTTTCCGATTAATTTTGACGTCACTGTTACTATATTCCTCCAATCATACAAATGTTTATTGGTGGTAACAAGCTCTTGCAATAGTAAAAAGTGTTAAGCTATATTTAGCTTTAAAATTTCTTACTCTTCTAACAGCATAAGAGAAATAAATATATGGATATATCGAGATTTAACTGTATTGGAACACCACAGTGAAGCGAAAAATTATTAAATTTTAGATGAGTCGTATTTCTTACACATCTGCTTCACTTTCGTACCTATTTTGAGGACATGTTTCGCAAATCTTCGTTTGCATCTACGGCTCTTGTGCGACTAACGCTAGATCCAGCGTTGTGGGTAATTCTGGGGTTGTTGCTGCCATCTGTTGATTTAGCGATGAACTGAAATGTGGGATTCTCCTCTAGCGGGATTTCAAAGTTCATTAGTTGGTTTTTATGTTTTTCTATGTATATCCTCTCCCATATGACGAGTTCACTATGTTTTTGTACGTATTTTAGTAATTCTGTGCTATCTTCAATTTCATGATTTTCAGACCGGAAATGAGCTGCTATTGCGGACTTATCAATATTTTTGTATCTTAAGTGCCTGAAGTGTTCTTTCTAGTGCCTATGTTTCTTTTTGTCCTCCCTATGTAAATTTTTTCACAGTCTTTACACTTAAGAGGAAAAGTCAGGCATTTACAAAATTAAGTGTAAAGACTGAAAAAATTTACATAGGGAGGACAAAAAGAAACATAGGCACTAGAAAGAAAGAACACTTCAGGCACTTAAGATACAAAAATATTGATAAGTCCGCAATAGCAGCTCATTTCTGGTCTGAAAATCATGAAATTGAAGATAGCACAGAATTACTAAAATACGTACAAAAACATAGTGAACTCGTCATATGGGAGAGGATATACATAGAAAAACATAAAAACCAACTAATGAACTTTCAAATCCCGCTAGAGGAGAATCCCACATTTCAGTTCATCGCTAAATCAACAGATGGCAGCAACAACCCCAGAATTACCCACACCGCTGGATCTAGCGTCAGTCGCACAAGAGCCGTAGATGCAAACGAAGATTTGCGAAACATGTCCTCAAAATAGGTACGAAAGTGAAGCAGATGTGTAAGAAATACGACTCATCTAAAATTTAATAAATATATGGATGGTGACAGTTCTTCAGAAAATTAGAAAGTATTGAAAAATTCAAACTAATAACAGCTCTATCACAAAAAATTATTTGAAAAAACTGTGTGTTTCAATAAGATTTAAATTCTTTTTGTAGAAGCTTTTGTTTTATCTTATGGTTTTTGCAGTTTGTTTAGAATGAAATGCATTTAAAAGGCTGTACATAGAAAATTTAAGCTATGCATTTTACTAATCGTATACATATTTTAAATTCAAAATCTTTCGAACCATTTTTGAGATAATAAAAATTAACAGGCTTGTTCCATGTAAAGATTGAAATGTTCTATTCACTGAAGATCTTAATTTTTTGCGATGATAAGTGATATTCTGCAAATAAGAGTGTTTAAGGTTTCCTTTTAAAATATGTAGATCCACCTTTTGCATTTTTTGTGAGTTTATTTCTTACTTTTCAATAAGATGACTGTATTTTATTAATTTTATGACACCCAGTCATGTAGGTTGTATTTTTTATTAAGTTTAACCTGCAGTATTTGCTTCTTTATTGTAGGCCAAAGAAGAGCGGCCAGTGACTTGGGTATAAAGAGAAATTCTATTAAAACTATACTCAAGGAGCAAAGTGCTGATCCACATGAAACACAAACAGCTCGGAAACGGCAAGCAATAGACTTGGAAAAACTAGTTAATTATTGCAGAAGAATTGTGGAAAGTGAACCAACTATTAAACTAAACTCTGATCTGTGTTCTAAAGGGATTGAGGACAGCAAGAGAGAAGATATACAGTTACACGAAGTTGAGTGTGATAGTGAAAAGATTGTAAAAAGTGAACCGAATAATTCACAGTGTGATAATGTAGCATTTGATTGTGATATAAAAATTGAGGACAATAAGCCAGAAAATCTACAATTTGTTAATATGGAGTGTGAGTTTAGCAGAGAAGTTGTGGACAATAAAGTAGAAAATCCATATTTTGTTAAAGTAGAGCCTTTAGATTTATAAGTGATATTTTTATAAAATTAAAAGATGCTGCACTAACAGCAGGTTCTGAAACAGAGGAAGCAACAAGAAAATTTATAGATGTACAGTTATATATTTATGAAATAATTAAGTTGATGTACTAATAGAGATAAGGGGTCCTTGATAATAAAACACTGATTGTTATACAAATATAACAATTTGTAACAAAAGCTTCACTTAACTTAAGAAAATGGTGTTAATTCTTCTTTCTAATTGATATCGATTTCATGAACTCTTGTCTGCAACTTCAATCAAAGAAAACCAAAACTAAATTCAACTTCTTTGAAGATGCGGACAAGAGTTCGTGAAATTGATATCAATTTAGAAAGAAGAATTAACACCATTTTCTTAAGTTAAGTGAAGCTTTTGTTACAAATTGTTTGTATAATATCCATTGCTTCACTGTAGCTAGCTTCATTTTCTACGTACTCTGATTGTATTAGAAAATTTAGTTTTACACTCCAAATCTTTGTTTTATGGCATCTCTCAGACATAACTTGCACACCTAAAGGAAATACAGTTGAACCTAATATATACATATATCAACAGGAAGAGGAAAGATAACTTATAACTCAGAATTACTTACAAATAAGGTTTTGATAATGCATAATTTTTTAAAGTACTACAGTGGATCAGCATGTACCTATATAAAACTATACAAACAATAAAGCTATGTACAAAGTAAACATTATTTAGAAATTGGTCCCACTTTAAAGTATTCAGTTAATTTGGCATGTTTCACTTTTCTTGCATTAAATGTATACAACTCATTTTTAAAAACATATTAATGAACTTGGAGCTTTTTAGCTACAACTCTTCACACTGATGTAATGCTTACCTACAGTTCGGCTGCTCTATCTCCGGCTCTGACATTTCTCGAGAGGGGGAAACAGACTGTTGCCAGTTCTTGAGCGGGAATTTCAAGCAGAGAAACAATGCGTATTGTAAATATTTCAAGTATTTGCATATTTCACGAACCAGTAGCCATATTGTTATAATAGCGATAATAATAGGACTTACGAACACTTAAAATTGAAATTCACGCACGAAAAATATACCAAAGAAAATTCACCAGCGCAAGCAGCTAAAAGGCCACGTGGCTCAAACAAATTTAACCTGGCAACACGGTGTTGGGTTCCGAAGCCACGCCTAGCACTGACAATGCTGATTGGCGCTAGCAGACAGTTTTAACTTCCTGACCACGACACTGGATGTCGAGGCTCCCAGTACTACCAATAGATACAGTTAGTGTGTGTGAAAGGTGTGAACGAAATTTTTGAATAGAGTAGTGTTGTAATAAATATCTTGCATGATAATGAAATTGCAAGTTGTATTGCATTGTTTTAAAGCTAATAAAGTCCTATATTTTCATTCTAAAAATAATTTTGAGGATATGTTTTCAATTGCTCGTTACTCTATGTTGGTACTATTAACCTTCCCCCTCCACCTCTTGCAGTCACAAAACGTCAGAGCCGGAGATACAACGGCCAGACTGTAACTGCATTCTAGAGGTCCCGAGTTTGAATCTGGTTCAGGGTGAGTTATCTGTATAAGCTTTTTCATGGGTTTTCCGTCACTTTTTTTTTATATAGATTTTACATCCTCCAATGTTAAGTCGTATCGTACGATGAATGGAATGGGTGAAATGATGCTCAAATAAGCCCAGGGTTCATAGAGCTTAGAGTTACCCGACATTCGTCTTTCAGGACAAGGTTTCCGTCACTGATGACTACATATCATGTATAAGCAATTCCCACATCAGAAGCAATAAGATTTTAGTTTTGTGTCTTAAGTGCCATCTCTCCTATGAATTTTACTTTCTGATCTAGCATATAACATTTCTTTTCTCTTTTCTCCATGGCTGATTAAAAGCAGCTGAGTACTGAAAAACAAAATTGCTGTCCAACAGTAGACACCAAATACTGAAAATTATCTTTACTACAGTACAGCCGTTGGATTTCCGGCTCTGATGTTTTGCGGTTGCAGGAGGCAGAGAGGGAAAGTTAATAGTACCAACATAGAGTAATGAGCAGTTGAAAACATATCCACAAAATTATCCTTGCAGTGAAAACATAGGACTATATATTGCAATTTCATTATCTTGCAAGATATTCATTACAGTGCCACTCTATTCGAATATTTCTTTACACCTTTTATCACGCTAACTGCTTCTGTTGGTAGTACTGGGATTCTGTACATCTGGTGTCGTAGTGAGGAAGTTAAAACTGTCTGCTAGTGCCAATCAGTATTGACGTTGCTAGGCGTGGCTTCTGAATCCAACACCGGGTTGCTACTTTAATTTTGTGTGGACCATGTGGCTACACTTGCTTTTCGTGCTTGAACTGGTGAAGTTTGTTTGCTATTTTGTGCATCTGCGAGTTCCGATTTTTAGTGTTTGTAAATCCTATTATTATCGCTATTATAATAATATGGCTACTGGTTTGTGAAATATGCAAATGCATGAAATTCCCCCATTAAAGAACTGGCAAAAGCCCGCTTGCCCCTCTCGAGAAATGTCAGAGCCAGAGAACAGCCGGCCAAACTGTACTGGATTGTTGCTGTGACACTGTTGCGCCCAAAAGATGTATATGAGCTAATGTCTTTGTCTTTTGTTTCCATGGCTGAAAACGGCCTCCTCAGCTTGTGACTTTGTCAGCAGCGATAAGGAATATGCATTTTGAGTTTCTTTTAAGATAGCATGTGCCACATGCTCATTTAATTACATATAAAGGCTTTATGTATAAATAAGGTTTATTAACATGTTTCTAAATTACAATTTTTCTGGGACCTGCAAATATTTACATATAACCGGGTTACATATAAAGTAGATTCAACTGTATAAATCAAAGAGGCAGAATGTGTGATTTAGATTAATTATTGAGTTGATTTCTGATGTTACATCATTATTTTGAAATGAAAAACATGTTTTATGAGCTAATTGTTCCATTTATTATTGTATTATTAACTGTTGGCATCATTTCTTGTCCCTGCTGTGGTATGAATCTCTGCATAAGTATGCAGCATGGAGGGATTTCAAAATTGAAAATGCTGTTTCTATTCTTAAAATTTACATGCTTTCCAAAACTGTAAGTTTTGTTTTTCTTAAAATGTTTATTAGTATTATCAGATTTCTGTCTTTCTGGAAAACTGTCAAACTATTGCTGATTTGTCTTTCTGTTTGTTTGTTTGTTTGTTTGTATGTTTTGTTTTTTTGAGATTTTTTCAAAGTTTATGGATAAGAAAAAAATAAATATTTAGTTGATGAAACAACTGTTATGCATTATTTCATAATTTTCTAGGTCCAAAAATAACAGCTGAAGCAATTTAAAGCTTCATTGTAGCTTTAAATTCCTTCATTCGTAGCTTCATTTAAAGTTTTGTTAGTTGTGGAACATTCTGCCATCTGAAAGGGATGATAATGTTGACATAAATAAATTAGTTGTATAATTCCATGAAATGTGCTAGATTTCTACAAATTTGTTGATTTCTGCATTATATCAACAGCACCAAAATTGACGCTAATGCAGAGCTTGAAAATTCTTACGATTTATGGAAATGCTAAAGAAATGATATAAATAAATTTGTATCTGAAAAGTATCTGACATGTGACAAAAAACATGGTTAAATGTCCTGAGCACCATGATTGCAAGTAGATTATTAGAGATAAACAACAAGATAAAATAAAAAGGATGACCCTTGGCATTACAGCCGCATCAGCGTGGACCATCCATACCCAACTTGCCCATATGCAAGGCAGAGGTGGGCAATCATTCAACCGATATGAGGAGGTGATGTGGTCAGCACCATGCACTTCCAGTAGGAAGTGTTGGCTTTCTTGACCAGGGTTTGCTACCTATCGTAGCTCCTCAATTTCCTCGTATTGCTGGGTGGGCACCGGTCCTATACCGGGTGTTAAAATCTGCACCCCCTGATGTGAGATAGAACCCAAGCACTTTTATGGCAGGGAACCAAAGCACAGTGCTTTAGCCCATTATGCCAGAGCACAGGACAAACAATAAGATACAGACAAAATAAATATGGAGCCTCAAAACATACTCAGTCAATTTTAAGCTTTAGGAGGGCAAAGGTCCTGCCCCCCCCCCCCAAAAAATAGAAAAACATTAAGAGCATGAGGAAGTTTTTTATCAGGCAGCAAATCCTATACCAATGTTAAAGTTGCGCTGCTGGAACAGTTACCATGGATTTATCTTTGTTAACAGAAACTTCTCATATAACGCACTGATTATTCTTGTAAGAGTGAGAGGGTTACTGATGCGCCCCTCGTTCGTGTGCTAAAGACCAATGAATACATCACTTCAGCCAATGGTTCGCAGGAATCACAAATGACAGATGTTTACTCCACGTGGAGTAATCAGTGCATTATATGAGAGGTATCTGTTACCAAAGATAAATCCATGGTAACCGTTCGAACAGCACCACTATACTTAATCAAATTCCAACAGAGAAGAGGGGCTTAGCTTATGCACTTTTCATGGATAATCTGTTTTTCAGTCCTGCACCTTTCTCGTTTTTAAAAATATCTGGAATTAAAACTAAGAGAAAATAGAACTATAAAGTCCTGCCCAGTTCAGAGTGAAGGCTATTTTTCCAATAACAATTGTGAGTATTTTGAAATACATTGAAAGAAATAATGGAATGCTGTATGTCCACTAGATGGACAGAAATGTAGTCACAGTGATTTTCTCATGTGGTGACCAATACCCATAGGCCAAATTAGGAGGTTTTCTCAGGCAAAAAAAAAAAAAATAATAATAATAATAATAATAATATGCAGATCTTGAGTATAACATAGGAAAAAGAGACCAAATGGACAACATCTGGAATGCTATCTACTGCTATGTGACATTCACAGCCCCTTTTGGGGCTCAGCCTTCCTCAGTTTCTGCCTCCATTCATCTCTATCTGCTGCCTTCCGTCTCCATATTCGGACTCCCAGTCAGTTGCCATTTATTCCTTCCAACCCAAGGTTATCTGAGGTTTCTTTAACAATAATTTGTTTGTGGGACTGGCTAAGTTGTTAGCCTAGCACCCAACCTGGAGGACCAAGACTCCTATTTATATCCCCAGAGTCAAAGTGGCTCAGCTATATTCCCAAGCACTGGGTGTCCATTTTAGTCGCCTTCTTGACGTGCATGGGTTACATTGGGACTATTCTTTTAACTCCAGTCACCACATGATGGAACACTACCAGAAGTGATTTTGGCACTTTCTGTTGGCATGGATGCTTGGTGTAGCTATGTGGAGCAGTTGGATTCTGTATAATAAATCAGGCAAGCCAAACATTTCTCACCAAAAATTCATGTGGGGAGTAGCAAACGTGCTGTTACACCAAGTGGCCGGAGGTGTATGCCATCCCGAACCAGGAAGTGAAGATGATTACAGACTATCTCGTGGAGCAACTGTTCTGCAGTTTTGGGGTTCCATTAGAGCTCCACAGCGATCAGGGCACCAATGTTGAGTCCCACCTGATGAAGGAGGCAGTGGAAAGACTTAGTGTGATCAAGACCGGCACAACACCTCTACATCCACAGTTGGACGGCATGGTCGAGAAATACATCAAGACCCTAGAAGAACACCTGAGGAAGGTCGTGGCCAGCCATCAGCTGGACTGTGATGTCAAGGTGCAACTGTTCTTGGTGGCCTACCGCTCGTCAACACACACCACTGGGATGATGCCAGCAAGCTTAAAGTTCGGACGAGAGCTACGCCTGTCTTGTGACCTGACTTTTGGGAGCCCCCCCCCCCCGGAAGCGAAACAGCCAGCAACCGAGTATGTGGAGAACCCTGTGGACATCTCCAAGACATGTATGAGATGGCTCGTCAGAACATCCAGATGGTTAGCGACCGCATGAAGACCCGGTACGACAGGCAACCCAACAGCCAAGGGTTCCAGCAAGGTGACCTGGTCTGGTTGTACCGCCCTACGCAGAACATCTGCACCCAAAACTAATCCTAATCCAATATCGAGGTCACAATCTCCTTTTTCGATATGAACTTTCAAAAAGATTAATGCTGTTATCCCTAAGGTAATTTAATCTTTGAATCATTAATAATGGATTATAAAACTAATAATAATAGTAATTCTAAAGAAGAGTTTATTTTATCTCTAAGGGACGCTGCCCTAAACTTCAACAACCGTGGCAAGGACCGTACCGGGTGGTAAAGAGAATTAATGACGTAATCTAGTGCATCCAGAAGGTGCCCCGAGGAAAGATGTTGGTGTTACACCTGGATCGTCTGGCCCTTTACGATGGTGCTGTTCGGGCTTACCACAGTGATTTCTTTCGTTTGTTTACGTGCAGCTGAGAACGAGACAACGTTGAAGACTGTTGTTGTGTATGTCACATCTTTTTACTGCTGCAAGAGTTGTACAAAGTTTTTGTTTACTGCCATAAAGAGCATTGTAATTTCTGCAAACAAGACTTAATTCTACGAACTCACAAAATCACAGTATAATGTCTACTGTATATACACCATGTCTACTCTGCTGCAGAGTAGAACTGCAACACTCAAAACTGAACCTTGGAAAATGCTGCATGCGACTACTTGCAAGTAGCTGCTGGACATCCCTCGTCAGCTCTATATTGAGTGGGGGATGGTGGTCCTTACATATGCCATATGTAGACCACTACCCGTCAGGAGTAAAACATTCCATCCCATATAATGCTACATTATTATGCCAATATGTTCCTGTGTATTCTGTCCTCATTTTCGGGTACTTCCAGCTATACTCTTCACCCGATTTTTGGCATACAGGCCCCACATAGAGCACAGATGATGCCATCAAACTCTCAAGTGTGTACAGGTACGAACATATTGATAGTTCTCTTGTAAGTAATGAACATTTAATTTTCTTTTGTTATAAGCTTGGAGGCAAAGGCAATGTAACAAAATGTTAATTGGAGGTATTAATTATACATGAAAAATATGCTAAAACAGAAGCTATTAGGCCACTACAAATAATTCATGCATATACATCTTCCTCTTTCTTCATTTATTTATGTCTGCATTTCTTATTTTTACTATTACAGTAGAACTTTGTTTACTCAGATCAACTGGGACAAGGTCGATCCAATTTAATAAAAATCCAACTTATTCAGAAAATGACGAAAAATTCATAAAAATCATGTACAACATGTAATATTTTTAATGGAGTTTAGAAATTACTATCACTACACTTTCATTTAAAAACATGTACACTGCGATTACTGTAATAGCCTATGTGTTTGCACTGTACACAATATAGATACAAACTAGTCAGTAGTAAAATCAGCAGTGAGCTTCTGCTGTCTCAGTTTAGTGTACTGCTTGCAAGCAGCCCAATCTCGCATCCGCTTTAACATTAGAAGATCATTTGGCAATGTTTCGACTTGACACTTGAAATAAAGCATCAATGTTTCTATGTTTGTTACTGCTTGCGCATGAGTCATAACCACAACTGATTTATCCACACTCTCTGAATATGAATACTCTTCATTTTCATTTTGAGTAACACTGCATGATGCAATAATGCCTTCCTCTGTAATCGGTTGATAATCTTCATTGTCAATTTGCAACCATTTTTCAATATCTTCTGCATCAACATCAAAACTGCCATTGATATTTTTAAACATGTCTGTAAAATCTTCTTCCACACTTATTTTTTCTTCTTCTTCAATCTTGTTTTCTGACAAGTTACTCACACCAGGCCACAATTTTTTCCATTACTTTATCAAAATTTCCCTTCCAATCTTGTCCAAGCAGGTGGAGTGAGTGCAATGTATTCGCCCGCTGGCAAGAGATTTCGAGTAATGTACCTACGGAGAATAGCAATTTATCGTCTGTAAACAAGTCTTCATTTACTATGCTAAACAACATAAAGGGAAACCTGTAATACATCAAGCGTTAGATAAGCCTACCGCTACAGCCTGCATCCCCTTTACTGGCAACTTATCTGGCAGAATCAGCATAATTCTCGTCAAATACCACATCAGGACCTTCCACAAGCTACCTCCGAAGATTAAACATCTGTTGAGACCAGTGAAAGACAAACTGGACTTCCAAGTTCCGGGAGTGTACTGCATTCCCTGTGAATGTGGGACACCATATATAGGACAAACCGGAAGGACCATCACTACCAGAATAAACAAACATGAATGGAGCATTCATGTAATGTAAACTGAGAAGTCTGGACTGGCAGAGCATTGTTTTGATAACGACCATAGAGCCAACTTTCGGGAGACGACCATCTTGGCAAAATGCAACAGTTACTGGGAACGGAGAGTTAAGGAGGCTTTGGCCATTTCCTCCGAGAGGAGCATGCTTAGTCGTGATGCTGGATTTCAGTTCAGCTTCTCTTGGAAACCAGCCTTAAAAATGTTAATCCGTCTCCTTAAGAAGAACAGATCTATACAGCTTGATAATCAAGTAATTACATTTCTTTGACCCAATTAATTTTCTATACTCACGCCATCTCCTAACCTGGCATTTTAACTTACTGAAAACAGTTTTTGTTCAGTAATGCAAATATTAATAGTGTTTTGTCTTTGTTTATATTTATGTTACATCCAGTGATTCATTTGTGGTTATAACATTTAATAAATATCCTGATGATGGGAGAGATGTATGCTCCTGAAACATTGATTTCTAATCGTCTTTTCACCTGGCTTGCTTCCCGAGATCTTGAGCACAACATAATTTTATTTTCCAAAATGGTCCAGGTCAATGAAGTTTTACTGTATATGTATTTATATAATTTATAACTTTCAGGTGAGGAACATATCAGGTGATTGCAATAGCTTAATAGAAAGCATACCATACTGTCAAGTAAATATGTTCTTTTATCGCTAATACATACATTTTGTCATACTAGTTATATTGTTGCTTTTGGAAATTACATGAACATTAAAATGCTCTAGGAAGGGGGGTTTCTCAGAAATGCCTGATAAAAGTAGCAGAAATTGTTTGCCCATAGAAAATAGATAATTATACATTTACATTCCACAGAACTGTACAAAGAAAAATATTAAGCATATTTGAGGACATGGTGTAATGACCTTCATGAGAATTTACATAATGACCATAAAATTACATGGTTTTATAAAATATTAAAATTGGAATGCATCAGTTATCTAGGACATTGCCTTGCTGATCATGTAATGGTAAAGCATTGAGATTGTTTCGGTTACTGCCCATATGCTAACAAATTAAAATAAACAAGTGAACTTACCTGAGGTCCTTTTATGCACACTTCTCCTTTTTCTCCTTTTCCCAAGCTCTTTCCTGTTTCTCTGTTTATTATTTTCATTTCTGTGTTTGGAATAGGCTTCCCACATGATATAAGTTTGGAACCGTGTATTTCCGAAACACAGCAAACAGGTGATGTTTCAGTTAAACCATAACCTGAAAACAATTTTGTTAAAATGATCAGGCATTTATAATGGGTTAAGTTTTCAGTTGTTCATATCAGATTTGAACAAGCTAACAAAAGTACATAGTTCTAGAATAATATTTACCTTGTGTAAATATCAGGTGTGGAGCTTTATCCAGTAATCGCTGTACATCAACAAGGCCCACAGGAGCTGCTCCATTCATTATACATCTCAAATGATCAAGATGGCTTGGTTTTACCTCTGGATGTGCGCCAAGGAATTGTATTAAAGGAGGTACCAAGAACAATACTGTGGCCTAAAAAACATAAGCATAGAATTTTCAAATAACATTAGGTTCATTATATAGAATAAAAAGAAGTATTTCAGAAAGTGGAGTGCCATTGTTACTAAAATTAGGCAAGTGAGTCAACCTTGTATATACTTTTCTCCACTTACAAGTTTTTTATGAAGACTAGTTTCTGGGGACTTCTCCCCTATCGTCAGCTCTGTGGTAGACTGATGATGCATCCGGTGTCTGCATCTGGCTTGGTGTTGTGCTGCCATCTAACGTCCTGGTAAGTTTGATGACGTCATCTACGGCGGGAATTTCAAAATTCATCAAGAGGTCCTGTTTTTTCGTAATAAATATGTTTTCCCAAATCTGTAGTTCCAGAGGTTTCTTTGCCTGTTTGATCAGTTCTATTTCTTGTTTTATGTTGTGATTCTCAGACCAAAAGTGATGTGATATGGCCGACTTGTCCATTTGTTTGAATTTAATATTTCTGAAGTGTTCTTTCATTCTTGTTCCCAGATTCCTTTTGGTCTTACCAATGTATATCTTATCAGGCATTTACCAAATGAGTTGCCAGGATTGTGACAAGATATACATTGGTAAGACCAAAAGGAATCTGGGAACACTTCAGAAATATTAAATTGAAACAAATGGACAAGTCGGCCGTATCACATCACTTTTGGTCTGAGAATCACAACATAAAACAAGAAATAGAACTGATCAAACAGGCAAAGAAACCTCTGGAACTACAGATTTGGGAAAACATATTTATTACGAAAAAACAGGACCTCTTGATGAATTTTGAAATTCCCGCCTTAGATGACGTCATCAAACTTACCAGGACGTTAGATGGCAGCACAACACCAAGCCAGATGCAGACACCGGATGCATCATCAGTCTACCACAGAGCTGACGATAGGGGAGAAGTCCCCAGAAACTAGTCTTCATAAAAAACTTGTAAGTGGAGAAAAGTATATACAAGGTTGACTCACTTGCCTAATTTTAGTAATTAGGTTCATTATCAGTAAATGCTAGAAGTTGAAGACAGTGTTATTGAAATAAAATTAAAATAGAAAATGAGTTGATTAATAAAACTGTTGATGTCCAGTTAATAATGGAAGAAACTAGCCTCTGAAACTGTTCCACGAAATTGAAAAAAGTGTTGTTTAGTGTTATTGACTCATTTTCTATTTTAAATTGTTTAATATTTTACAAGGGTTACTCCACAAGATTTTAGCAATGATTAAATTGAGCAATGTAACTAATTTCATTTGAAAGAGGGATACTTTAAAGCTGTAAATATGCTTTGCTATACAACAATGTAGCAGATTGAAAAAATATTTGTGGTCAGTTTTTTGACACTTTGTCACATTTTTATATTATTGAGGGATTAGTTTTGGGAGCCATCACTTCCATTTCAGAGGAAGCATCGCATCTTCAGAGATGCCCGACAGAGTTACGGGCGAAATGTCAGATATGTTTTCATCATCTAGACCACGGCCTTCAACCCCGGAAACAACATTCTATTCGATTAATGCCGGCCGTGAAAGCCTAAACATGTACATAGCGTTTCGCCTATCCTGCGACTCAGCAGTGTTGTACCAGCCACCAACATGAACAGGCACTTCACTTTAGCGCAATGCATTGTCATGTGTAAGAGTTATTATAAATGGAAATCACCAAGCTATATTCACACAGAGTATATTCAAACCTTCCCTGGTGAAGTGCCTCCTTCCAGATTTACAATTTACAAGATTGTGAAGAAATTCAAAACTACTGGTTCTGTGGCAAACAAAAACAAAAGCGTAAACATACAGAGGAAAAGTTAGATGATGTAAGCGCATGTTTTGAACATTCACCAACCAAATCCATCCCAAAATTAGTACAGCAGGTGGGAATTTCAGAGTTTTCTGCACATAGAGCAACTAAATTAAAATTAACTAAAACTGCATAAGCAAATAAGTGTCCATGTTTTAAAACAAGGTGATCCAGTATCATGAATGCATTATTGTGAATGGTTTCTTTCATCACTGAATGACAATTTAATTGATCCACAGCTTCTGTTCTTTTACAATGAGGCATGGTTCCACCTCAGTTAAAAGTTAACCACTGACGCAACAGTCCTACGGGGGCCAAGGCCTACCAACCCAACTACCGGCCTTATGCCCACTTACACAAGGTAGAGGTAGGCGATCATCCAACTGATACGAGGAGGAGATGTGGTCAGCATCTTGGCATCCCCCAGCCGTAACGTTGGTTTTCGTGGCCAGGACCACTTACCTATCGTAAGCTCCTCACTTTCCTCACAGTGCTCAGAGGGTACCTGTCCCATACCCGGGACCTAAAACCCACACCCTATGGGTGGGATTGAACCTGGGCCACTTTCTGTGGCCAGGGACGCAAGATGCAGGTCGCAGAACGGTTCCACCTCAGTGGTTGTGTCAAACCACTGAGAAACAATTGCTACTTGTCCTCTGAAAATCCACATCATGTTCAAGAAATCCCTCATTATGATTGGAAAGTTAGTTTGCTGTGCTGTTAGCACTAGACGCATAATCTGTCCAATCTGACAGAAGGAGAGATATCATGGGTGGTTTCAAACAAGATTCTGCTATTGCCCATACAGCAGAGGAGTCTGTGAATAAAATTAGGGAAGTGTTTGAAGATTGATTGATTGATTGATTGATTGATTGATTGATTGATTGATTGATTGATTGATTGATTGATTGATTGATTGATTGATTGATTGATTGATTGATTGATTGATTGATTGATTGATTGTGTATGGCTCTCTTGCTCCCCCAGTCTAACAGTGTGTGACCTGAAAGACAAAGTTTACAAGACAAATCCTCCTACATTGGAAGAACTAAAACAAAATATTAGAAATGAAATCGGAAACATTACAGTGGCCTAACTTAATTGTGTGAGTCAGAATGTATTCTCCTGATATTGCTTGTTTAGCCAATGGTGGACATTTCCAGCATCTTTCCAGCATGCTTTATGCGTGGAGTTTATGCAGGAACAAAGTCAGCTGTGGTGCACCCAATGGCACAGGTGAAATGCTGTGTGCCCTTTAAGTTTTAAATTAAAAACCTTCTATTGTCACAAGTGACTGTTTACTGTTTATGTGACTTCAGTAGTACGTGTGACGTCACTCCCCCCACTCCTCCACCCTCTGGCATAAGTGAATGTGAAGTGTGAATCTCTTCCTCTTTGTGTGCAGGTCTTTGACCTGGCAGGGTCTGACGCCCTGGCTGTGTAAGGTAACGGTCGCTGTGGCCACCTATGTAATTAATTAGTTTAGTAAATATTCTTATTACATGAATTGTAGTGTTAATTAGTGTCACCCATACCTTTTGTAGAAATGAACCCAAATAGAAAATCCCAACCTCTCGTAAAGCATGCATTCCCTACCAATTGAGCTACCCTCCCCGTGTACGAACAGGTCATGTGCTCCTTTATCCTTTAACATCTATGGTTAGCCCGTCACATAATGGTGGTTAGGCATCGAGTACAATTTTTCTAAAGGTTCATTGTGAAAATTCTAAATTTATTTTGGAAAAAAATCTTTCATGATATGTAGAAATTGTGTAAGAAATGTAAGGCCACATGGAAAACTTTTTTTCTTACCTCACCATCTTGAGGTAGTAAATCTAAATAATTCTGTTCATAGTTTTGATGTTAAGTGCAGTAGATGGCCTGAACTCATCGAGGGAAGAACCGTTTGTGTCATCTCCAAAGGTCTGAGGCTGTGGCACCAGTAATATGTAAAGGTGCTTTGTTATTGTTTCATAAATAAATTATTGGTTATGATTTAGTCAGGTCTGTATGTGTAAAGGTAGTTAGCCCTCTCTTTTCACAATTTCTAAAGTCCCGGGATCCTCTTAGTAAAATCATGCATGCTCGGCGAGTATACGTCTCTCGACTTCGGCCCTCATGCGTATAAGTTTTTGAGGTAATTTAGGATGCTAAAGTGAAGTAATTTACGAGGGCCATGACATAAATCGCACTATATTACCTTATTTTTCACCTTATGTGTGGGGATGCATGATGTTAACATGTATTATAAAGTGTGGTTTCACAGGTAGATAAAAATATCAAATTATTATTTCTGCTTTGATATATAAGGACTTTAAATAAATCTGGTAGTTAAATAGCTGATGCTTAAAAATATTTTATGACAGAAGGTAAGAAATACAGTGTGCCTTTTTGTTGTAAGTGTCCTGTTTTACTGATTAAGAAACATTTACACGTTACTTTGGATAGCTGTATCTGTTCATATTTACCTATTATTGAATTATTAATGTAATGCTGTTATGAAATAACATATTTTGAATCAATAGTCATCAAATTTGTTTAGACACTTACCTTTTGTTCCACTAACATTTTAAGGAAACCTGCAGGCTCAAACTTTGGTATGGTAACAATTTTGCAGCCAAAATACATGGCATCTATAGCAATAGATACCATTCCATAAATGTGATAAAATGGCAAAATTGCAGGTAATACATCTTGAAATTCCTCTGGAGAAAAAAAATAGAAAAAATAAAATAAGAACTTGTATTATACTAGGAAGATTGACAGTCATAGAACTACTATATGCTTTACAAAGATATGAAGAAGTGTCTCTGTTAATCAGAAATTACTTCCAAAAGAAATTAAACCAGTAAAGGTGCATTGTAACTTCTAACATGTGTAACTTGGACACTGCCCTTGGAAGCCTTCGTAAACATAAAGTGGGTAGAATAAATATAATACATTAGCATTTTACATTTTGCTGGAATATAGTAATAACCAGGGCTAGGAAGTTCGTACCACTTGCCGTTCCCTATGCAGGTTGTGACTCACCCTCTGCTGGCAACCAAACAAGTCATAGATAAGAAATGCAGAGCAGAGAGGCATTGAAACCAGTTGCCCAGAGAAAAAAAAATACTTATGAGACATTTGTAAATGCACATCTTTTTAGATCATTATGTACAACATACAAATTCTTATATAGTACATATGGGATTGTCTCTGGCTGATCTCATTATTTAAATAGGCACATTGTGGCAACACCCAAGCAATTATAATGCAGATTGTAATATTTCCTGATCAAATGTAAAATAATATCCAAATAATAAAATTAATGTCTTAAATATTTGAAGAATCTTACTAGACAAAATGCCAAAGCAGGAATTTTACTACATTTTAGTTAATTGATGGAAATTAATCATTTCTTCACACTAGCCGTATATAGGCTAAGGTCTTTGATAGATAGAGTCAACATGAAAAATTCACTGCCATGACCGGGATATGAACCACGGATCTCCTGGTTTCCATCCAGTCGCTCTAACCCATTGAGCTACCATGGCCAACATGCCGTCCTGACATTAAGTTCTCCATTTTACTCGTGTGATTTCCCCAGTAGACCACTAGAGGCTCTCGCATTCGGAATACGCCATCTGTGGCGACTTACTCAAGTACTTCAGATAGTAAGTCACCACAAACAGTGTATCTCAAATGCAAGAGCCCCTAGTGGTCTACTGGGGAAATCACACAAGTAAAATGGAGAATTTAATGTCAGGACGGCATGTTGGTCATGGTAGCTCAATGGGTTAGAGCAACTGGACGGAAACCAGGAGATCCGTGGTTCAAATCCTGGCCATGGCATTAAATTTTTCATGTTGACTGTATTTTACTACATATTTACTCATCTGCGGCCATATTACTAAAACAATAATGTACCTCTGAAGCCTTTCAAATGAAAAACTCATTCTGTGTCCCATAAAACAAGATTTAGTTGATTGTTAATCTGTTGCAAATTCGTTAATGATTTCAGCTAATTTAGTTTCTCAATCTGGCTTCTCTTTTTTCCATGTTTGCTGAAGTATCCCACTGAAATGTAAATGTAAATAATGAAGTAAATAAGGACATGAATAAGTTCACTTCTAGAAAACATACAATGGTTGTACAGCAAATTTAGTTGCTCATCTTTGAAGTACAACAAAAATGTTATTCAAATGTCTTCCTTCCTACCAATGTGCTCTGTGCCATGCAATTACACCTATTTTGCAGTAATGAGTTGCATTCTACGGTGAACATTTCCATTGCACTGTGTTGTATAGCCATGTCTGGCTGCACTTTTCACTGCTCAAGGAAATTGGTAGGAACTTCCTAACTCTGGTAATAACTTCAGATTTAGTTTTCTACTTAAGAATCCATTAAATATGTTTAAAAGTAACAAAAATCTCAACAAAATATATCAGTAAATTTGTACTGACCAGTAGCTGGACGCATGTCACAAATTTCTGGTGTCTTGCAGACCTGCAGACAGTTGGTGATAAGATGCTTGTGAGACAACTTCACTCCCTTAGGAAGACCTGTTGTCCCACTAGAATAAGGTAGGACAGCAATGTCACTTCCATAAGGACCATCAACACCAGAGAGGTTAGATGTATCAATGTTTTTCTGAGTCATCTCCCTGAAATCAATTGCTCCTGCAGGCAAACCTTCTTGAAAGGTACCAGGAGTGACAATGATTGGCAGTTCCTTTCTTGTTAATTTGACAGCTTCAAAAACAGTTGAATGTACTTCTGGTACAGTCACCACGCCTTTTGCTCCTGAATCTAGCAGCTGATTTCTTATTTCCTCTGAAATATTGAGAGATAATTTACCTTAGAACTAAAATGACTGTTCATTGTTTAAGAATTTCAATTAAAAAGCTTTTTAAATGACCTGTATGAGTCACTTGTTTATGTCCAAGATTGATGTTTCATTTATTTTATTTCTCCAATGAAAGGGTTGTTGTAAAGATAAATTATACGAGGGCTGTTCAATAAAGAATGATCACAATTTTTTTTTTTTGACAACGTACCTTTACTAATACTCATAATTTTTATGGTCCTTCTCAAAATAGCCTCCCGTGAATGCGATGCACTTATCCCAGCATTTCTGCCCATCTTCAAAGACATGTTGGAAACCATTTTTTGAGAGATCTTTCAAAATCACCTCCGCAGCCATCACCACTGCTTCTGATGATGGATAATGCCTCCCGTGAAGGCGTTTCTTCAAGTTAGGGAATAGAAAAAAGTCACATGAGGCTAAATCTGGACTATAGGGAGGCTGAGGGATGCACTTCATGTTGATTTTTGCAAGATATTCAGCAACAACATTGGCAATATGTGGCCATCTTGGAATCCATCGCGCACAAACATGTCTCATGCGTAATGTTTCTGTCACCAACGTGTGGGTGGCACCCAATGAAATGTTCAGTATTTCAGAAAGTGATCTTAAGGTAATTCGTTGATCCTCTCTCACAATGGCAGCAGCAGTGTTGATGTTTTCTTTCGTAAGAGGAGTAACTGGAGCACCGGGTCCACCTTCCTTTGAAATTGACTGTCTCCCCTCTTTAAACATTTTAAACTCCCTTCAAGCTGTGCTGTAGGGAAGAACAGACTCAACTGAAGATTTGTTGAGATGAAAGCAGAATTTCAAAGCCACATATTGTTCCTCGCGTTACCTCCATTACAGTGGTAGGCGATACTGAACTTGTCTGAACTTGCCTGGTTCTCACAGGTGGGAACCAGGAGTACCAACAGTGAAACTACTCAGCACAAAAGTGAATCGAGAAGATATTGACACATTGCTTCACTCACACATTGCTTCAATGTGTCAATATCTTCTCGATTCACTTTTGTGCTAAGTTGTGCTTCACTGTCTCTACGCTTCTTTCAAGTTTATACTTTGAATGAAACTACTACGGCGTGTTTGTTTCACATTAAGCTAACAGAATATAATAAGATTGAATTTTAGTGCGAAAAATTATGACCGTAAAAAAAATTATGATCATTCTTTATTGAACAGCCCTCATAGTAAATACAAATGTAGATTTGTATTAATTATGTATTTTAAGGTGAACGAAGTTAAATAATATGCTAATATTAACTTGTATAAAATAAAAATAAAAGAATGAGGTATGTAAATGGTTTTTTTAATGCCTGTCCAAGTTATAATGTTTAGCAGAGTGCTCCTAATGCACATCCCATAATGCATTGCCCAGAATGTGCACAACGTGTAAAGAAACAGAACTTTTATGCTATAACTACACAACTAATTAATTAAATAGTTGACATAGCTTATGTTTAAGCTTAATTTAAGACTACCAACATGCACACAAGAAATACTTGCAACGTCAAAACATATAATCTTCAGATGCAGCGCTACAGCGTGAATAAATACCCACAATATCCCTTCCAAATAACACCAGGAATCCTAAACAATCTGACCTACAATGCGCTGGAAGACAGGCTGGGCTCTATGTTGAGCCTGTATCCCAGCACCATAAAGCTACTCCCGCTGACTCGCACTGTGAGTCAGTTCTACTTATTTCCTGGAATGTATGTGTGCTTTAGGTGGTAGGTACCGCAGGACATTTCTCCTTCCCAATCCAGTGGAGGCCATTTAGTAGTGTAGTACCTATGAGGTGAAGCTACACTCCCCACTATGCTCTTCAATTCATTGGGAGTCTGAAGGGATTTTTCCTCCACTCAAAAAAAGAATCCTTAGAGCAAAGTCCCACAAGAAATAAGGAATTGTATAATTATGTCTCTCTTGCACCAATCATCAATCCTATTACTTTTGCATAAGCAAAGGCATCACTGAAAGCTTTTAGAATGTCATATTTCTAAACGCAAATAAAATATTGTGACTTTGTGGGTTCGTAGAATTAAAAGTCCAAGTTGCAGATATTCCAAATGTTCTTTATTTCCGTAAAAATACTCTCTGATCAATTCTCACATAACAACATTGCGTCACATACACCACACAATCTACCAAGGTCAATGACAATAACAAACAGCGTTCTGATTACATCAGTTTACATCAGCTCTCGTTACATTCCTCACAGCTGTTTGCGACTCTTGTTTTACAACTGTCCGCTGGCGTGTCACAATCTCTTATATACCTCATTCTTAAATTTGAGAGATTTCTGGGACAAACAAGAAGCCGATTGTTCCGTAAAATCACTAGATGTTTCTGGAATAACAAGACATCGAATCACGAAATCCGAACCTTCCAGAAGCGTAACTTAATCTGTGCCGGCAAGTCCTTTAACTCTGCTATCTTTATTTGCTGGCTCTTTGTATACACAAGCTGCGCTATCATAGATAACGGGTTCGCGACACTATGTTTGTATTTGATAGCTATTTTCTAAGTTTTGCGAGTTGATAACCATATAGTTTTATTTTCTGTAGTAGTTTGTTAAGTATCACTAGTTTGTGTTCACCATAAATGAATTTGACTAGAGAACATTTACATATTATAATTCTTTATTATTTTAAATCATCTTTAATTCCTAAGAATTTGAAGACTGACTTAGAAATGCATATGGTGAAGAAGCTCCACATAAGACAACAATTTATAATTAATTGGTACAGCAAATACAACAGAGATAATATTTTTTCCCTGGATATAAATTTTGTAAACACGTTCAAGAATGACTGTTACAGTAAAAATATTACTGCTGTTCGAACAATGCAGCATCACTGCTGTAAGAACTGATTTCACTGAATGTGAAAATGTATTGATCCAAAAGGAAATATTTTGAAAAACAAAAAAATAATTTAAAGGTTTTAAAACTAATATTTACTTGATTTTAAAAATATTTTCAAGTTGCCTCTGTATTTCTGTATGTTATCAGGTACTGCTGGGTCATAGATGTCCTGATTTTTTTAATATCTTCAGGTTGTTGTTTGCCAGCTCAAATTTGACTAGAATCAATTATATATTTTCTTTTTTGATTTTTGAAAGCCATCATATCAATTCTATGTCCACCTTATTGCATAGTGTACTAGACAGATGAAAAAATTGAAAGGAATCAAGTTTCATTATTTCAGTTATAAGAAGAAAACTAAATAAAGACTTTTCTTTCAATCTGTTTTTAAATATATTGCTTTCTTTTCTGATAATTATTTAATTATAATCTATAACTAGCATATGTATAAATAAAATTGTGATTTCAAATTAAACTCTGGAACATATATTCATCTCTAAGTCTAACACTAGTAATAACATTCAGTTTACATGCCTAAAATGTGAATTTCAGGACCAAAAAATATCAAGGATGTTAATATTTGCAATTGCATTTTAAGAAAGATTTGTTATGTTACCTGCACTGTAAACTGGATTGACAGTGGTAACCGTAATTCCAGCTTCCATTGCTCCAAAGAAGACAAGTGGATATTCCGGAGTATTCGGCATGGCTACTGCTATTACATCTCCATTTAAGAAGCCAGCTTTTCTCAAAGATGAAGCAAAGCGTCTTGCAAGAGTTCTTGATTCGCCATAAGTGTAACTCCGGCCTGTGACTCCACATACCTAAACAAAGACACTTAAGTACTTCTTATCTTTATTATGTTTTCAGAATTATCTGTTACAGGTAAGTGGAAGTTGAATATTCTTAGTATAGTCTCAAAAACATGGTTAGGAATTTCATGCATTTGCATATTCTTTCAAAGTATGTTACTGATATGCTGACAAATTATTTACATGAACTATGAATTTCCTAGAGCTCTGAGTGATTTTTATTGTGCATATTTAATGTGCAAAAATTGAAGATATTGGCAGTGAAGCAACATAAGTTAACATTAATGTTAACCCATGGCACAATAGTCGCTACTGGGCTAAGACCTACCAACGTGACTACCAGTCTCATGCCCACATATGCAAGGTAGAGGTGAGTGATCATCCAAATGATACAGGGAGGAGATGTGGTCAGCATCTTGGCACACCCAGCCGGAAAGTTGGCTTTCTAGCCCAAGGTTTGCTACCTATCATAGCTCCTCAATTTCCTCATGATACTGAGTGGGCATCGGTGCTATACTCAGGACTTAAAATCACACCCTCAAGGGGTGGGATCGAACCTGGGCACTTTACGTGGCAGGGAAACAAAGCAGGATGCCTTAGCCCACTAAACCATGGCACAGGACGAAGCATAAAAGTATTGCAATATAATAAATGCTTTATAACAGAACTTTGCTTATCTGTTTTTTAAATTAAATTCCACAGGAAGTGTTTCACAATTCATCAATTGCATCCTCAGCTTTGTATTTTAATTAAAATCATTAGGGCCATTTTTGAGAAAATCGAAAACAACAAAAACTCTTCCATCTAAAGGATAGTTTAAGTTGGAGGGATTTCCTTGAAAATCTAAATGAGTGGGATGGGTCAGGTGGCTTCATCTGTAGTCCGCATTTGGGAGATCCAGGTTTGATTCCCGTGGCTGGTCTACCTGACCAATGGGATTTTTGGAGATTTTCCTGGTCGCCAGGTGAATGCTGGGTAAGTTAATTACATTCCCCGAATTTCCTATCCCTCCATTTCATCTCCATTATCACTTCATATCGTCTCTTACCTGGTGGTCTCTTTCAGGTGTCACGGCATTGTATGGCCAGATTATATGCTCCAGGTAAACACTTCCTTCTCAGGAGGGACCGTCTCTGGTCTCTTAACCTGGTCTGGTGTGGCTCTTTCTGGACCATAGTAGGGTGGGATTAATACTAGGGATCTATGTAGAGCAGCTATCACTGACCTCCCTCTCAGACCAGGGAGTTACCGAGCTATCCCTGAAGGGCACCTGGCGCTTCCAAGGCTCTTTCCATAGGGCAAGACCTAGAAGCTAACAAGCCCCCCCGTCTAGTCTAAAAACACAAGACGGGATGGAAGTGGATACGTCACTTACGCGTGACAACCTCAAAGGGGAAGGCTACCGAACAACCTTGGTACGGCCGCCTGGTGATCTAGCACACCTTCTACTAGCTATGCAGGCTAGTATGTGGGAATATATGGGTTCCCTCAATCCCGTCCGGAGACATACCCGATCTCCCATAGGTGTTGGGAACCACTGCCCCCTCGAGTCCAACCCAATCCGAACAACTCCCATGCAGAGAGGGGCTCGGCAGTTCGGCTCGAGGTTCCTCTGGTAACGTCAGAGGCACCACGAGTTCTAGGGGTCTGCAGCGCTCACACCACAGTAGCTGAAGGGGACGGATCGCCCCCTACGGGGAATAGGGTGGGATGCCAGTTGTATTGGCCTGCCGGGGAGTTTTCAACTAATCAATTGTAGGGACCGTGCTCTCTGCACTGTTTTGGCTCCTTTGGATTGCCACCCTTTGTCTCCTCTCGCCTCATCCTTCCTCCCGGGGATGCCTCACTTGGGGGCATAGGTACAATAGACCAAGTTTGGACCTCCATGCCGAATCCCTTCCATAGCATAGTCCAGTCCAGTCCAAACCTTGAAAATCTCCATGCTGCAATCTTGTAAATTGCTGAATTTAATATCAAGTTTGATTTTTTATCAAATTATCGCTTCTAATTTTCGTTTTCAAAGGCGCCTCAAAGTTTTGGATAGAATACAATACTTTCTCTATACTTACTTTAAGTAAGTAGCAGAGAAAGTAGAACTGAAACATTTCATAGATTCAGGCACTGCAAAATGCTTTGAAGTGGAAAATGTCAAGTTATGGATGATGTTCAACAAAACGCTTACCATTGCTGTCTTATTAGGAACTCTGTCTACTGTTTTCCATATGAACTCCACAAGTGAGATGTCTGGAATGGCAACATCTGCATAAGGTGACTTGACAACGTGTGGATCAGGACTGGATGACAAACAACGCTGAGAACAGGACGCTACAGGTAAGGCAGTTTGTTTGCTTTTTCTCAGTACTCTAAGTACACTAATACTTTGGCGCTGCAGTCCATTCCACACAACCATTCTTGTTAACTTTGGATACTGAAAATGCAGAAAAATTATATTAGAACCTCCAATTAAGTCAGGTTTATTAATACTTCATTAATGTAATGATTAAGCTGTTTATGAACATAGGAATGACTGGAATCAAAAGAATATAATGTACATTAATAGAAGAGTGCAAGTTATTAAACTAAAGGTTATTTTGTCTGTTACTGTTTCTCTCACAATTCTTGATGTGTGCATTATAAACACTTCTGTAAAAAGCAGTATCAGCTAACGTAGCTAGAAGTAGTAAAAATATGAAAGTAAAACATGAAATGTTCATGAATATGAAATGAAATGTATATGAAATGAATATGAAATGTTCATGAACATGAATATTGGAATATTCCTCGACCTGTCTAAAGCTTTCGATTTAGTTGATCATGGAATACTGTTAAAGAAATTATCTCATTACGGAATAAGGGGAACTGCAAATAGCTAGCTTGTCTCCTACTTGAGAGAGCGAAGGCAAATAATAGAAATAGAGTTTGTTGATAAAACTACAAAGGAAATAAAAACTATAAAATCAAAAGCTGCTAGCATAAACTGTGGAGTTCCGCAGGGTTCAGTTTTAGGGCCGCTGCTATTTATTTTGTATATTAATGATTTGGCACGTTATTCACAAAATTATTTAAAATGCTCCTTATTCGCAGATGATACAAGCCTCTTGATATCAGGTCAAAATGATGACGAACTCAAAGAAAATGTAATAAATAATTTGAAAGAAGAATCAATTTGGTTTCAAAATAACAAATTAGTTATAAATAAGGATAAGAGTCAGGCATTGGGTTTTCATAATAAAATCAATAAGGCAGTTAATTTACCTGAAATTATAATGGATGAAAATTAAATTAAATATACAGGAAAGACAAAATTTTTAGGAGTTTGGATGGACGACAGTCTAAATTGGAATATACATATTGAAAGTCTAATGAAGAAATTAAGTAGCATTTGTTTCCAAATATCAATTTTGAAGCACAGTGTAAATTTGAATACATTAAGAATAGCCTATTTTGCAAATTTTCAATGATTAATTTCTTATGGTATATGGGGAAATAGTAGTAGCATTATCAAAGTATTTAGAATCCAAAAAAGGGTAATTAGAATTATGATGAATTTAAAGAGAACAGATAGTTGTAAGCAATGGTTCAAAAAATTAGGCATATTGTCATTACCAAGCATTTACCTTTTAGAAATAATAGTACAGGTTAAAACGAACTTAGATAAATTTCAAAAAAGCAATGATATTCATGACCATAACACGAGAAATAGTTCAAACTTACATGTCACCTATCATAAAAAGAAAATGTATGAGCACAGTTTTAAATTCAACGGAATTCATATCTACAATAAACTGCCAACTGAAATAAAAAACATTGAGTCCTTCACAAAGTTTAAAAACACATCAAAGAAGTATTTGTTACAAAAGTGTTACTACTCAGTAGAAGAGTATTTAAATGACAAAGGGTAGGAATAAAAGGAATGTAAATTTTAATGATTAATTTGGTTATTACGCTTAACAACTTATTGTAATTCTTGTTTTTTGTTACTATTTTTTGTGTAGTTAGTAATTTGACAATTCCACATCATGAATGTATGAATTACAGATGCAATAAATGAATATGAATATGAAAGTACTGTCTTATTCTACTGCACAATCTTGATCGTCTATATAAAATACTCCATAGACTTCAAATGTTTTACCCTTAATTCAGGCTGTTTGACTTTATATATGTCAATATCACTACACCCTAGTGCTTAGCCACAGTATTTTCTGCTATAGTTACAACATTAAAAAATAAATATTTTATAGATTTTAAAAACAGTATTCTTGGTGTTCCTTCCTTTTCCCGCAGAATCCTAACTTAACTTCGATCAAATGTTCCATAGACAAAAATTATTGTCATCTATCCCCAAAATATGTGGTTATAATCTTGGGTTTCAATTGAAATCTATTTTTTAAATATTGAAAATGTGACTGGATTGAAGCTATTTTAGTTCTACTTCAACAAGTTTTTGCTCAGAACATGTTTCAAAGACATTTGTATCTATCATCAGTGGTTATATCCACTGTGTCTGAAAAAGGATCACCTAATTTAATGTGAGTTGTACTGCCATCTAACGGTGTGGTGAAGAACTTCGCTATCTTGTCTTCTTCTTCTTTAACTTCCATAAGTTGTACCACTATCATGGTGTTAGGGGATTCTCCATCCATCTGTCACTGCTGGCAGACTGGTAAGCCTGAATAATTTTGCTGCATGACCACCATTAAAAGAGTTTAACCGCAGATAGGAATTTTGTTTGGGAATTGTAGGATGACCTTTTTTTGCTTTAGATGATAATTAAGATAAAGACATAAAACTTCATCACATATTTATGAATTTCATTGCAGGTATTAGGAGGATAGGTTAAAGCAATTATCATATTGTTAAAATGTGTGTTGGTATATGATGCTGTTGAAATTCTATGCCTTTTTAAGTGAGGAAAAACAAATTATAACTTAACACTTTACCCCATGTGGTGACCACGGCTAAAGAATATTCCCAATGTAGTCCATGTATGTTGTAGAAGGCGACTAAAATGAATACCCAGTTCGTGGGGGTATAATTAAGCTAGCCTGACTCTGGGGATATAAATAGGAATCCTGGTCCTCCAGGTTTGAGGTTGGGCACTAAGCTAACAACCTAGCCCTGGAAAAAAATTATTGCTGAAGGAATATTGGGAGTTTGAATGTGGAGACAGAAGGTAGAAGATAGAGATGAATGGAGGCAAAAACTGAGGTAGGCTGAGGCCCAAAAGGGGCTGTGAAAATCATGTAGTAGTAGTAACAGTAGTAGTATAGTAGTAGTAGTAGACTTAACACTTGAAGAGAGTAGATGTATTTGAAAATTTAAATCAATATCAAAGGATATTTCACAAATGTGCAGATTATCTCTTAGAGTTTACCAATTATACAGGAGTAATTTAAAATTAAGATAATTTCATGAGGCAATTTGCAGAAAATTCAAGTAATGTATTTCATTTGTTAAATAAATATTTAATTTGTTTATCATACTATCAGTTGTCAGGAAAATATCGTGCTGCCAATGTGCTGGAATTTTGTCACATAGGAGTCCTTTTACTGAGACAGGACTATCCTTTTAGGCACACTTAAAAACAATTGGTCGGAGCAAGGTTTGAATCCATGATCTTGGAATCTATGCACATTGAATGGCTGGGAACCAGAGAACCATCCTTACTCTTGCAAAGTTCATTACAATGTCAGTAATCCATTTTATAATATTAAAAAATAATAATCTATTATTTTACACAATTAATTAGTCATATATTTTTAAATAAAACCTAATCATCTAATATTGTTTTCATGTAGGCAGCTTGGACAAACTGAACATTCAGTGCAATCCCTGTTTTATTGTCATTGTTTTGAAAGCTTTTTATCTCCACCACTTCTTATCTACTGCATACATTAACAGAGAGGCTACTTGCTTCTAGCAATTATCCATCCATACTAGTGAGCTTTAATGCTAAATGAACCTTCTAGAAAATAATCGTGAGTGAAACACTGTTTTACCAAGTCCAGAAAACAGAATTCCCTGGATTTACCTTTAAAAAATGATAAAAATAGTTCCATTGTCCATTTAGAAAGATCTGTTGATGCAGAGTAGATTTTCTTCATTACGCAAAGCCAATACTGTAATGTCAGTTGAACATAACAGTGATAGCAACATTTGGTAAAGGTAAAATCACTGAAACCATGGCAGACCACTACATGTAGGCCATTTTGTGTTTTGAATGCAACCCATGGTAAGAAGGGAGAGACCCGAAGGGCAATCAGATCTGGAAGGTGACATGCATAAGCTTAGGCAGTTCCCTAACATCACCAGATTGAACAATTTGACGTTGCTTATACCCATCCATAAGCTCCAATCCCCCAGGTATTATCACCTGAACAGAAGCTTGCTCATTAATGTGTAGAGGAGAAGGTTGTGTTGTTGTTGTTTTCAAATGCTAGGTTTTGGCAATGAAGCCATTAGCGCTCTTGCTCTCCAATATTTCTGTGTAGTGGGTCCGGCAGGTAGGGCTTCACAGGTTAAAAGATGTTCTTCAGTCATTTCCTCTTCTTTGTTGCACAGAGGACAATTTGGACTTGTATAAATTCCTATTCTGTGTAAGTGTTTGGTCAAATAATTATGTTCCTTAAGTAATCTAAAATTTGCTACTGCAGCTTTACATGGGATTTCTGGAATAATTTCTGGATTTTTAATTAAAATGTTCCATTTTTCATCTTTGGCTTTGTTAGATATTGATTGGTTTTGTTTGTTTCTATATTTGCTTTTGATTAATCTTTTTATATATGTAAAGGATAAACTTTTACTTTTGTTCTGAATTAAATTTGCACCTTTTTCGGCAAGAAAATCAGCTGATTCATTTCCAGCAATTGTAGAGGAGAAGGTGGGATTATGGAATATGGTGGTAATATGGAATCCATGTCTAGTGGTTGTGGTATTTGAGCGACGCCACTCGGATGTCCGTTAAACTACAGCTGACAGTGCTAGTAGATGCTTGCATGAGAACGAAGAAACTGTTGTGAGTCTGCGATGGAGAAGAGAGGTTTTTGTGTTAAGCGTGTCACAAAAACTTTTGCAGTTTGTCACATTGTGTTTTTTCTAATCTTCCCCGGAGGTGCAAGGTACGTTATCTAGTATGCTTCGACTGAATAACATGCCATTGTACCTTTATAGAGCAGATGAAACATATTATGTCAAACACAAAACGCTATATGAAAGCTTAAATTTAAATATGGCAATGGTGGTAATAAGGAATACCAAATGTGGAATTTGCCAACAAAAGTTCTGCTTTTCAGCAAGACCATTCAGGAGAAGTCAACGGAATCAAAGAACCTACTTCAGTGCAAAATGAGGTAGTTTTACCCTTCCATCTCTCTTCTGTGCCAGTAAGCAAGAGGGCTGCTTCTAGAAGAGGTGGAAAATCCAGATCAGCAGCTGTGATAACATCCTCTCCTTATAAAAAGTACTTGGAGTCATCGCTAGAAAATCATCCTTCGACATCAACAGGGAAGTCAGAAATTAAACCAAAACCCAAAATGAAAATGAAAAAAAAAAGTAACTGACCAAAACCCAAAAGAAACATGGGAGTGGACAAATTTTCATCATCTGATAGTGAGGAAGTTGTTGTTTGTATTCCAGATGATGACACCAACCTGGAGGAACTAGGCACAAACCTGATGATGGAGATGCATTGTGCCTATTTTGTGAAACAAAATTTTACAAAGATAGTAGTGGTGAAACATGGATTAAATATGTTATATGTAATATATGGGCACATGTAGTATGTGCAAGTGCTGAAAAAGAAGATTATGTGTGTGATTTCTGCAAATTAAACCACTTTATCTTTAGAGATAAAGGTGTTCCATATTACCACCCTATTTTCAGTGGACCAAAAAATGCACCTTTTCATAAGATATCCTTTTTTTCTGTGGAATTAGCATTATAAACAATTCAAATGTTGTCACAGATGTAAAAGTAAACAAAGCATCAGTCTTCGTTAATAAATGTGTAAGCAGTTAACCCCAAAATTAAAAAATTGTCAATAAAAAATGGTATTCCATATTCCCACCTTCTCCTCTACCTCCACTGTACAACAACACCATTGTCTGGTCCTTCAACCATGAAACAAATGGACGGGAAAGTTGCAATAGAAGAAGAACCAATTCACTTACTGAGTCAGAGAAAACTGAAAATCCTGAAGTCTGAAGCAATATCATTTGGTTGAGAAAAACTTGATCCTCTTCATTTGTTGCAATTTTATAAAGCACCAGTCATAATATGCTCTGAGTTGCAGAGGGTTTCTTTCTTCTCCCTTGTTGTTTTCCCTCAACTTTAACATATAACGGAAATATTTAAGATATGTTTATGTATCGTCCTACAGAGGGGGATGCCTAGCTGCACTAGAACCCAACGCGGTTCTATTGTGAGTCACGGGAAACACAGGCCGGAAGAGGGCGGGGACGGAGCAAGCCACAGAGCTCTGAGTAAGTCTCTAACAGTTTCAGATATAAGTGTGCAACATCCGCAGCTTCTACCCGCATATGCCTGAACCACAACGCTGACAACCAGCCTGAAAAATGACAGGGGAAACGTCATGAAGGAAAGAACAGGAATCGGCGGATTAAATGTCACCCTTAGCAAAAGGTAAACAAACGGAAACCCGCAACCTTTCGTATAATGAATGCGATACCTCATAACAGTCCCAAAACTTGTAATTGCTGAAAATTAAGTCATAATTAGGGGTGGTGGTTTTTCGCAAATGCGATATAGCGTGAAATTTATTCAAAATGCGATATAAGTGCGACATAAAGTCGAAATCGGAGATTTTTGCAAGTAATTCATTTTCCCAATGTTTTTTCTTATGGAAACTTTAACTGAAGAGTCTGTGGAACCTTTGCATGTTTAGAAAGTCATAAAGTAAGTGACTACTCTTCTGGAAAATGCAAAACAACCCTTCCCGCTAAATTAGCCTATTGTTCCACCATTGCCCATGTGAGGTATGTTTGGTACTGAAGCAAGTTCAGTTGTTTTACAAAGGAAAGTGTTACCCTCGCCTAATCACAGTCATAAATCTATCTTCACAACCCAGTTAACGGAAAACTTCAATCCTTGTCCCTGAAAACCAATAGCAATCCTAATTTTAAGAAAGTGGTAAACACTTGTCAAATCCTGTTGGAGTTCTCAGCTGCTTAAGTCCCGCTTTTCAATGTTTTGTTCGGTTTTACGCCCAACTTTCATTCATTCTATGTGTAGGTCACGTCAGTAAGTGCGAGGCTAATTTTGTGCATTTTCTTTTTATTGTGCTAGTTTTACATTAGTATGCATGTTAGTATCTTTTTTGTGTTTTGCAGTCTGTATCAACTTGTTCTATATTTCTGTGTATTGCTTTAACCTATATTAATGTAAAATAAATTGACACTTTATGCACTTTTAACTCAATGTCATTAATAACCCTCCATAAATGTGTTTTAAATATCATATAAATAATGTTAATATTCATCATTTAAAAGAATTAACTCAAATTAAACTTTTTTTTCTTAAAAATGATATAAAATGCTAAATTGCAAATGTATAAATGCTAAATTTTTTATTTCAAAATGCCTAATAAGGCATAAGGCCATAAGGCAATGTAAATGAAAATCCACAACTTTCAAAAGCGCCACTGCTGCATTAAATTAACCTTCTTCATTCAATTTGTCTTGTATTGTAATGGGCGATGTCTCAATTGTAGTGATGACCCTTATAAGACCCGCCTCTATGGTGTAGGTGTAACGTATCTGCCTCTCTTTCAGGAGGTTTCGAATTCGAATCTTTGTTGGGGTGAGTTTAATTGTTCCATTTAACTCCAATGGTCATATCGGCGGCCGTACTCCTTTGGAACATATCGAAGGTGTTAAGTCATATTCGTTGGGTTTTAATCATTAGACCACGCACACAGTCACACTGGGGAAGATGGGGAATCATCTTGGTCAGAGAAAATCCCCACCCCCAGCCGAGAATCTAACCCGGGACCCCTCGCAGGAGAGCCAGCCAGGTAAGTTATCTGTATAAGGTATTTTACCGGGGTTTTCTATTATCCTGAAAGATAAATGTTGGGCAAGTAAGCTCTGTGGACCCTAGGGTCATTTGTGCACCATTTCACCCATTCCATTCATCGTCCGATGCGACCAACTTTTGAGGACGTAAAATATTAGTAAAGTAAAGTAAAGTCGGTTTTATGACTTTGATGTGTTGGAACATTTATTAGGTTTCTTGGTTTGGTAATGGTATTTACAGGATGACATAGCTAGTGTTGCGTACGTTGCGAGTATTTATGAGTCTTCAGTTGTTAATAAACAATCGCAAAATGAACATCAAGTTTGAACTTAGAGTCCTAAAATACTACTGGAAAAGAGATTATAAGTGTGCACAACGATGGTTACAACGTTTCTACAATGGAGATGAAAACACTAAAGATTTACTACGTTCTGGAAGGCCTAAAGTATATAAGGATGGAAGTGGATACGCCACTTACGCGCGCCAACTCCAAAATGGGAAGGCTACCAATATGACCTCGGTGGGGCCGCCTGGTGATCTAGCACACCTTCTACTAGCTATGCTGGCTCGTACACGGGAATATATGGCTTCCCTCAACCCCGTCCGGAGACGTACCCGATCTCCCACGGGAGGCCTAAAGTATAAAATAAAATAAAAATAAAATAAAATCTACATGTCTAATAGCCCGGTTTCCGGAATCTACACCAGACCTTATTATGCAAACTTCATTTTTAACTTTATTAACTTCTGAATCAGATTTCACAAAACAATTTACAAATTTTGCAGATATAATCTACTTTCTAACTTAACGAACCAACTAAACCTAAAGATTACTGGATTGCAGTAACCTTACAAATATAATCTATCTAAAGCAGTCGTTTTTCTACTTTACTTCTACTTCAACCATATAATTCAAATCTACATTTCTACTACAGCTTTAATTCTTATAACAAGCTACGAAAGACTGTTTCCTACAATTTTAAAATTTCCTCTTCTGCAACTGGTATCCAAAGCTTCCTCCTACTGGTATCCATCTCCTAAAGGAATTGGCATCAGTAGATGGAGCTGGTTCGTCAGTTCCAGACATCCGGATAGTCATCTCTCCGCTTCTGCATATCTGTCCGCTCTGCTACTCTCCATATATATCTTCTCCCTCCTGGTATTCTCTTTTTGTCTATGGTATTTCTGTCTTTATGTCTTCTTTCTAATGTCCATAATTGGCGTCTTAAATCAGGTCTTCAAGTCTGGTAATCTGTAGCTTCAGTTAGTCTTGGTCCTATTTCCCTCCGACGATCTCTTAAGTTATTGTCACCTAATTATCGGAAGGCCCGACCAGCTAGCAGCCGGGTAGGCGACAGGAGGCATTTAGTCCACGCCTACCCATTTGTCTTGTAGCGCTAACGAGGGGGATGGTTGGAAAAACATCGCTAGCCATCTCTTTCCCCCTCCTTGACGTCTGGAACCTTCAGGATGATTCACTGAACCGCGAGACTTCCAGAAACAGCGATATTCCTATAAAAAGGGGTTGCAGTTGGCGAGTCAGTTGAGTTCTTGGCGAGCAGCCGTGAGGAGCGCCGTGTGTGTGGACGGACTGGGAGACGGTGTACGTGTATCAGAGGAGTTGTACGTAACTGTGAGCGTGCAATGGACCTGTGACAGACGAACTGGTGAATTGCAATTCTATGTAATCAGCAAGTGTTTCAACTGTAATTCGGTGTAAATAAAGAACATTTTGAGTTTGTGCAATTGGACTTTTAATTTCACGAACCCACAAAGTTACATTATATTCTGTTCTCGTAGATTGAAATGGTCTTACATTTCTTTCTTGAAATATTTTGTCGCGGGTCATATATTCCTCCAACGCCTTAACGGATATTATTTGAGACATATTTTCTAAATGTACATAATCTTCTGCATCTCTTAAGATGTTCCATAAATATTTTCCTTGGAGTTTCCTTCGACCTTCTTCTACTAGTTCACTATATTTATTGCACTGAATCTAAACAGTTACATTGCTCACATAAATCTGAGTTCTTCTTTCCTATTCTTTTTAAATATACATTGTATGGGCCATGTCCTGTAACAAAATGAAAAAAAAATCCTTTTCTTTGTTTTATATGTTCCAATTTTAGCCTCTCTTTAATGTCCGGAAATAAATAATGTACTCTTCTTCCTACGTGTGCATTATCCCACTCTTCTTGTCATTCTTGTAATAAATAACTTTTCAACTCTTTCTTAGTATTGTATCTTTTTCCCATATTTTTAAAAACATTCTTACTTCTTTAGCCAATAAGTTGCACCACTTAATCTAATGATATAGTCAATAAGCCAAATTCCCGCTACTATTAGTAGGGCCAAAGTAGATGTCGTTTTTGTAGCTCCGCTGCTGCTTTTCGGATTAAATTTGCGGAGCAATTGACCCTTAACCTATGTGCCCATATACTTGCGCCATATCCTATTAAACCTATTACAAAACTCATATGATATATCCTTGTTGCTGTACTATAGCTCTTTTGTACAATTGACACTAATTTCATAATGACATTTACAGCCTTTTCTCTTACGTACTTCATATGACTGTTTAAAAGTAAAGTCCCATCTAATTCTATGCCTAAATACTTAAACGTTTTCTGTCCTTTTATATTTACATTATAGATTTCAATAGTAAGGCCTAAAGTATATTAAGGATACCGCAAAATTTTGCGAGAAAATCCGTAGGCTTTCAGAAGAAATTGATACATCAAAAGGTACCATATATCGCCATTAAGACACTTGGAAAATCATACAGAAGCTGTGGATCTATACCTAGTGAACTGACACTTCAACAGACTGAACGTAGAGTGGGTCGTCAGCTTATCCGTAATCCCATGGATGATAGATATGTCAGGGGAATTGTCACTTGTGATGAAAAATGCGTAGGTATATTACGCTCCCAAAGTAATGTTTGTCTACTGCAATTTTGAAGGTGTGATTCACTGGGAGTTTGTTCCAAACGGGCGGGTGATTGATCCGGATCTTTATTCTCAACAACTGGAATGAACTCATTAAATTTTTAGACGGAGACACCCAGGATTAGTTAACGGAAATATAGCTATATTGCAGCACGACAATACGAGGTACTTTTTTTTTCCCAGCACTGGACCAGATAGGAACTTAGTTTTTTTTTTTTAATACACGTGGACTCTTTGTGAATGCGTGACAGAGATGGCAGCATAGAACTCTAGTGGCAGTGACGAGAGTTAGAACTGCTTTTGATATTTAAAATGGCGACGTTTTCATTTCAAGAACAACGTGTAATCATTCGTTTTCTCCATTTCATGGTGCGACATCTATTGAAATTCATCGTCAGTTGAGTGAGGCATGTGGTGATGGTACTATGGATGTGTCTAATATGCGTTCCTGGGTGCCACAGTTCAATGAAGGCAGAACATCGTGTGACAACAAACCAAGACAGCCACGGCCTCGCACCAGCCGGTCTAACGACATGATCCAGCGAGTGGAGAACGTTGAATTCAATTCAATTCAAATTTATTCATCTTTTAAAATCAAATCTGTACGTAGTACTTTGATATAGGATACGTCAGTAAAGTTACACTTTATATTACAAAGTTAAACATCAAATATAGTCCTGCGCCGTGGCGTAGCGGGCTAAGGCGGCATGCCTGGGTCCCTGGACACGGAAAGCGGCCCGGATTCGATCCCACCCATGTGGTGAGGAAAGTGAGGAGCTTACGGTAGGTAAGCGGCCCAGGTCACGGAAACCAATATTTCTGCTAGGGGATGCCAGATGCTGACCACATCTCCTCCCCGTATCGGTTGGATGATCGTGAGGCCGGCAGTCGGGGTGATAGGCCTTGGCCCTCGAAGGGCTGTCGCGCCATGGGTTGGGGGGGGGGGTTTAAACATCAAATATGCCTGACCTACATTCAATTATAATGTAACACAAGAAAGCCCTTGTTCTAGTTTTAAACATGTTGTAGTTATCTATGCTTTTGATGTCATTAGGAAGGGAATTATAAACTGTTGTACAGGAATACAGTACTCCATTCTTAAACAGTGTAGTTCTGATTGAGGTTAAGTGTATGTCCTTAATCTGCCTCGTGTAACGTTGTTCTGGATGATCACTGATTGAGCATTTTCAGATCTTCTTGCAGGATTGTGTGCACAGATCCCACGGAAATGCGAATTTTGTAGGCGATGTCTGCAACTGTCTTGGCTTTTGTCACACGATGTTCTGCCTTCATTGAACTGTCGCACCCAGGAATGCACATTAGACACATCCACGGTACCATCACCACATGCCTCAATTAACTGGTGATGAATTTCAATACCTACGTGTCACACCACGAAAATGGAGAAAACTAATGATTACACGCTGTACTTGCAATGAAAACGTCGCCGTTTTAAGTATCAGAAACAGTCCTAACTCTCATCGCTGCCACTGGAATTCTATGCACTGTGCAGTGCTGCCATCTCCGTCACGGATTCACAAAGAGTCTACGTGATTTTAAGAAAAGCAGAAGTTCCTATCTGTTGTTATAACTTGAACGTACCTCGTACAGATGTTCCCTCATGCATGCATCAAATTTGGCAAAGCGTGTTTTGTAGTTGCATTTTTACATGTGTATACCTGTTTATACAGTAATACGTTTATTACAGAATTTTATTGTTAATTTAGTTTGTGGTTGATCTATTACCAGATATAAAAGGTATACGGACAAAGCTTAGTATGTTGCGCAGGGCAGCTGACCATTTTTTAAGAAGGGCCCCCTGTCTGGAAAAGCAAGGTTTGGATGCTGTACGTCAAAGTAGGAGAACTTGTGTCTTTAAGTGCATGTTTGAGAGGACGAAACTCCACGTGCGCAGATCGTTACACGTTTAGCATCAACCTAAATAATTGTTGACCATATCATTGGTCCGTATTTACTCCCAAACAAACTAACAGGACCGATGTACCTCGCATTTCTTAGAGACATTCTTCCTACCTTATTGGAGGAGGTACCACTACACATTTGGCAGGTAATGCGGTTGCAATGTCACGGAGCTCCAGCACACTTTGAGAAAAATGTGCGGAATCACCTCATCGCTGCATACCCCAATCAATGGATTGGTAGAGGAGGACCAGTTCGATGGGCAGCACGATCACCAGATCTGACATCACTGTACCATTTTCTGTGGGGAGACCATGGTGTACGTTTTTCCTGTGATGTCAGAGAAGGACCTCACTGTACGAGTATATGGAGCGATTGGCATTTTTTCAGGTCAACCACACTTATTGGAGCATGTACGTGAAGCTCAGCGCAGCCGATATAGGCTCTGCATTGATGTAGGAGGTACTCAGTTTGAACCCCTTTGTAATCTTAAACTGCTTTGTGTTTCATACCATTTGTTCGTTGTATTGACGACATGTACAGATGTATTTTTTTTTATCTTGAAAAGTGCAGAGCGATGCGCAGTGGTATCTGGACGAGTCTACCTCAGAACGGTTACAACTGGAGGGGAGGGCAGGTCAGTTGCGTACCAGTTGCGAGCAACTAAACACGTGCAGAGCTACTCGGTAACACTACAGCTTGTTTCAAAATGTGCTTGTCTCCTGGTTCCAAGAGAGCATTTATAATGACGCCTCCTAGCAGCACATTAGGAAATAAAGTGCTACATTTAAAAACACGAGAAGTAATAACCAATATCCATAGATTTATAAAAAAGGAACAATGGTCTGGGTCAGCTATAAAAATCTGGGGAAGGGTATCTGAGGCAACAGTTGTGTCTGAAAGCAGTTTAGGAGAGTTATTAAGGAAAGAAAAGCCATTGGTGCTAGTGCAACAACGTCCTTCTCTATGCCCAGTAAACAAAGATTAAGAACATGCACAAAATCTAATTTGCATGTTTTAATTCAGAAGTAGTTAGGCGAACTATGAATAATTTTTAAAGCACAGAAGAACAAAGACTGATTTTGAAGAAAGTGCTTATGAAGCTTAAAAATTCTACTGACTTCCAAGGCAGTGTCTGAACACTAAGAAGAGTTCTTTTGAAACTAGAATTATTTGAAAAAAAAACACACACACACACACACACACACACTAAGCGTGACAGACAAATTTTAATGGAACATCGCACCATACGTGCAAAAAGGCTTAAGTATTTACGAAATATTCGGAGATATCGAAGTGAAGTTTATATAGTTTATATGGATGAAACTTATATAAATACAGCACATACTGGACCATATGCCTGGAGTGAAATACGTTACAGGGACTCTGCAGCGATATTGAAAGGCCGACAGTTGTTTATCATGCCTGCTGGAGAACAGGGTTTTGTTCCAAATGCCTATGTACTATTTAAGATCCAATAAAAGCGTGGAGATTACTACCATAGTAAGAATTACAACTTAGTTTATAAGAGCTGCAAAACTGGCTTCCAGAATGGAATTTGTTTTTACACACCTTATGCACCGCCCTCCCCTCTCGTAATCTTACGCGTGTGACGCATTGTGGCGATAAGTGCACTATCCCCACCACAGTTGCTACTCATCCCTACCGCGCAGGATTCCTGTCAAGATAAAATAATACATCTGTAAAAGAGATGATCTACTGCGCCCAAAACTTGTATTTCCGGACTTGGGTTGCATTGTGTGTTTTTTTTGTTTTTTTTTCACTCATCCTGTATGTACACGGTGTTCATTTTCATCTGTAATTTTACCGCTCAAAATTTGACGTCATCAATAGCATCGCTGATGGAGCGAGTTTATATGCGATTCCCCTAGTGGCTTGCGATCGAATTTGATGTCCTGACAGCAGCTTTGAGGCTTCCCTCTACCGGCAGGTAAATATATTATTTGGGGGTAGGTCTGGCCGCGTAATATAAAGGTGCGTAATTTCGCCTGGTGCGTAGATACGATCACTGTTTTTTTTTTAAAACTATGTACTGCAAAGTTAATTATGCCGCCATAAAAGTATACCATGAAAAATATACGAAATGATAAGTCAATGAACATCTGCTTTTCTGTTATAGTAGACATATATGCATATTGTAAACCTGTCACATAAAATAGACATATTTCAGTTTGATCTCAATTCTTTTCTATCACTCACAGTTTCCTCACAATGCAACTTCATTACAAACCAGAAAATTTGCAGAACATATTCTAGGAATGAAAAATAAATTTGTGTTACAATATGTACAAAGCTTTTTATCCAAGTCTAAACAAGAAAATATCTCTAGTACATATACTTATTGTCCATTTTCTTGAATTTCCATTCTCTCTTCCCCTTAAATATTGCCTGTATTGCGAGAAAGTATGCTTGAGACCTTTCTGTCATAACATTATTCATTGCTTCTAGATTGGTACCAGTCACTTTATAGCGTACAGTGTCTGTCTTTTTGTGAGTAACTGATCCTGTATCTTGCAAATGCTTGATGCATCTATTGGATTTAAAAGACATAAGGATACCAACATTAATAGATATTTTAATTAAGCGTGATACTGATAAAACGTAAGACGTTTATGTTGCAAATAAAAGTATGTCAATTTGACGGTACCTGGACACTTTTGACATTACGCTCCGAGGGACTTGTCTGAATGCGGATAGCGTTGCATAAACTCCTCTATGCAGCGGTCTAAATTATATTTATACATCGCGCCAATTTAATGCCGGTACAAAAGCAGCATTCAACCATAAAGACACAGTGCTCTGCGTTCATATCTAGGCGAAGCTGTATTAGTTACAAGCACAACCACACTAAGAGCGCTGTAATTTGCTTACTGTTCCGCAAAAATTACGTCTTCCTCTCCGTAGAGGGCACTATGATTTCAAGATACTATCACCAGTCAACTATGACGTCATTCTTGCTCAGTCGGAGGACGGGAAATAACGAATAAAAATGAACACCGTGTATATATGAGCCCACGGTCCAAAGAACTTAGAGTTACCTGACAGTCATCTTTCAGGATAAGGGAAAACCCCGGTAAAAGCCTTAACCAGATAACTCACCCTGACCGAGTGCTATTGAATATTTATTATCAATAACCGATAACACGTTTATTCCGATGATAGACTAAATTGTCAATTTTATTAATATAGAAAGTTTATATACTTTAATTAAATTCTCAATACTGTGCATTGCGAATAGGTTTGTCCTATCAGTATTCAGCTTCTTGTTACTAGAATGTAAAAATATCAATCGCTAGTACACCAAAGGAAATTGGTGAACTGAATCATTCCCAAAATACGGTAAAATAACCTAAAACGGACCCTTTATATGTCAGAAACCTGGAAAAACGAAAACAAATGGAGCTATTTCCCATGTAAAATTATACTCTAACCCGGAAAACTGCCTAAGGCGGAAACGGAAATATGAGGGCTGTTCAATAAAGAATGATCACAATTTTTTTGAAAACGTTCCTTTACTCATCCTCATAATTTTGATGGTCCTTCTCAAAATATACTCCCCTGAATGCGATGCACTTGTCCCAGCATTTCTGCCAGTCTTCAAAGACATGATGGAAACCATTTTTTGAGAAATCCTTCAGAGTCGCCTCCGCAGCCTTCACCGCTGCTTCTGATGATGCGCAATGCCTCCCACGAAGGCGTTTCTTCAAGTTAGGGAATAGAAAAAAGTTACATGGGGCTAAATCCGGACTATAGGGAGGGTAAGGGATGCACTTCACGTTGATTTTTGCAAGATATTCAGCAACAACATTGGCAATATGAGGCCGCGCATTATCGTGGTGAAGCATCCAGCCTGCTTCACGGAAATGTGGTCTTTTGCGCCTGATATGGACTTACAATGTTTTCAGGACATCCCTGTAGTATTGTCCAGTTACTGATATGCGTGCAGGTACAACATGCTGATAAACCATTCCATGAATATCAAAGAATGAGATAACCATAACTTTCCCAGCAGAAGCAACCACTTTTGATTTTTTGGGGGTTGGTGATGAAGAAGATTTCCACACTCAGCTTTGCTATTTGCTCTCAGGATCAAAATGATGTAGCCAAGTGATTACGTTTGAAAGAAACTCCGGATCTTCCTCTAACATTAACTTTAACTGCATGTTGCAGTGGTAGGTGATACTGAACATGTCTGAACTTGCCTTGTTCTCACAGGCAGGAAACCAGGAGTACCAACAATGAAACTACTACGGCGTGTTTGTTTCACATTAAGCTTACAGAATAAAATAAGTTTAAATTTTAGTGCGAAAAATTATGATCATTCTTTATTGAACAGCCCTCGTATTTTTTTCGGGTACCGTTTGCGTAAAATATGTGTAATGGGTTACAAAGTACGTATTTTAAAAAGTGCAATAATTTTGAGGACGAATGTATTTACACCGAAGTTCCATGAAACATAAAGTCAGAGACCGTAATCCTTCAAGGAAAAGGGAAGGCAAACCGTTAGCTCTCTCAACTCTCTTCCAACACACAACTGTTTTGCAGTTTGTTCATTCTTAATTTCCTTGATACTGGTGATCAAGTACGAGTGGAAGAAAATTGTGAACTTCGGTGATTTTTAAAAACATAGTTTGTGTATACACAAATTCTGTAAAATGAGTTCTATACTTAAGATATTATCACTGGAGGGGGGGGGGGAGGTTATTGAAGATCACGAAAAGATCAAACATCCAGCTAAAGAATTAACTGCGTTGTTTAAAGTGCGAAAAACTCAGATTTATGATATGTTGAAGGAAAAAAATTCAAGATGAGTGGCTAAAGGGAACAGCAGGACATGTGAAACGCATCATAAAAACCACAGAGTATGTCGAGCTAAGTCGTCCTGCGTTCGAGTGGTTTGTTAGGGCGCGCGCTAAAAAGAATTCCCATTTCTGGACCATTGCTTCAGACTCAAGCTTTGGAGACAGCAAAAAAATTAGGTAAAGACAATATCAGACCTTCTAATGAATGCCTCTAGAGTTTCAAACATTGCCATAACATTGTTTTGAATACTGTTTGTGGTAAAGCAAATGATATTTATATGCAGATAGTTGACATTGGAAAGGAAAAATTAAAAACAGGCAGAGATATAATGCTATTCTTTGACTACAGTCCCAAAACTTGTCAACTTGTTTTTCTAGGTTAGATTAGATTAGATTGATTTACGTTCAGTAGGTTCACTTGTAGCCAGAAAAGGCTGTGAACACTGAACATGTCCAGAGGTATAAAGTTTAATAGCATATATATATATATATATATATATATATGTGTGTGTGTGTGTGTGTGTGTGTGTGTGTGTGTGTGTGTGTGTGTGTGTGTGTGTGTGTGTGTGTGTGTGTGTGTGTGTGTGTGTGTGTGTGTGTGTGTGTGTACTTGAATAGTTAACATAAGGCACATACTATGGTATACAGGCATTATGAACAACATTATGGAAAACAAAGCAGGGATAATTATGTATGATACAAAATCGAACACTTTTTAATCCAGCTTTCACTTGGCTTATGCCAGTACGTCTCAACCTTTTTGCAATGGATACCATTCATTGTTATTTCTTAAATACATATACATTAAGAATAAACTTTCAACTTGCATCAAAGATTTATTAGTAATGATTTGTCATTGGAACAGTTAGATACTACTTACAGAGCTACAGAAGCATTAACAGGAAAATTTGTCATTAAGATAATCTTGTACAGATTAAAAAGATTTTGAGCAAAGGTACTCTCTAACAGCATTTTTAAAAGCACCGAAATTACCTATCAATTTTTTCTTTAAGAACATTAGGAAGTGCGTCAAATATTTTGATAGTTTCATAATACACACCTTTCTGGAAGCAAGAAAGTTTAGCACTGGAATAATGGATATTATACTTTTGTCTAGTGTTTATTCTGTGAATTACATTATTTGTTGCAAATAAGGCGCGATTGCATACAAAGAATTTTAGGATCGAGAATATATACATGCAAGGAAGCGTTAATATCTTCAATCTTCTAAAAAGATCTTTACAGGAGCATCTGTTGTGGGTGTTAGTAATGATTCTTATAACCTTCTTTTGCATAAGAAATATTTTTTTACTTTCTACTGAATTGCCCCAAAATAATATTCCGTATTCCATAATAGAGTTAAAGTATGCATAATATACTGATTTAAGTGTGTCAATAGAACTCACATTAACCAGCTCTCGGATAGCATAACAGGCAGAGCTGAGTTTAGGTAAGATGTAATTTATGTGAGCTTTCCAATCTAAACATCTGTCCACTTGAAGGCCCAGAACTTTTATGCTGTCAATTTCTTCTAATAACATATCATCAACCCCGATTTCTATTTGAGTATGTGACGTACGACAGGTTATAAATTTTACCACTTTTGTTTTGTCTAGATTCACAGATAATTTGTTTGCTTTAAACCAGCATGACATACAGTTCAAAACATAATTCATTTTAATTATACACTCGTTTAAATTAGTACTGGTCACCAGGACACTAGTGCCATCGGCGAAAAGAACTGTACTTGTAATGTCCTTTATATAAAGTGAGAGGTCATTTATATAGATCAGAAATAATAAAGGCCCTAACACGGTGCCTTAGGGTACTCCATGAGTTACTTTCCAGTTCGAAGTTTGTTTATCATAACCAATATCACTGACGGCTACTTCAACACTCTGTTTTCTTTCATTTAGATATGATACAAACCAGCTTAAATGTTCATTTTTTTAGCCCATAGAATTCCAATTTTGCTATAAGAATGTCATGATTAACACAATCAAAGGCCTTTGCTAGAACACAAAAAATTCCACCTACATGTTTTTTTTTTTAACGTTTAAGGCAGTCAACAATTCATGTGTAAGTTTACAAGTCGAATTATTAGTCGATATTCCCTTTCTGAATCCAAACTGATCACTGACAAGTATGTTGTTATATTTAAGGTGTTTATACAGTCTGGTGAACATTACTTATTCAAGAACATTTGAAAAAATTGGCAAGAAAGATAATGGTCTATAATTGCGTTCACCTGTTTTGAGAAGAGGTTTAACAATTGGGTATTTCATTCTGTCAGGAAAAATACCAGTGTTTAGAGACTCATTACATAAATAACTAAGGGGAATGCTAATTTGTGAGGAGCAAGATTTTAAGATTTCTATCATCGCGCCATAGCTAATTCTGATTTAAGCGGGATGCACATTATCTGAAATGTCAAACAGTCGCTGAAGATAATTTAAAATTCAAAAGCTGAATGCATAAATAATCATGGTCAAACAAATAGATACAGTTTCCGTCCTTATACATTTTCCTCACGTAAAGTGAAGGCGAAAGATCGCAGAGGAAGGTTATAATGCCTTAAGAACATATTTCATCTCACAATCTATAAACAATGACTTGGCCTAAAATACTTTAATAATAAGGTGAAGTTATGTGAATTGGAAGTTTAGAAACGCCCTTCAGAGGATACACAGATAAATCAAGGGAGTTGCTGCAGCTTCATAATAACTTGATTTTTCTTTTTCTTAAATTAAACTGCAGTAATAATTCGATTTCTTGCACAGCACGTCTAAATGAAACTCTAAAAGGCCATATAGTACAATTACTCGCAAAAAAAAATTAAAAAACAGCTATGCTGTAGAGTGTCTGGCATCTTGACTGGGCTTCTCAATGGTTCTTTACCACCACTTTAACAAATACAGTAAACTTCTATAAAAATAGTAACATTGTTAAGACTACTGTGTTATTGTAAACAAGATGTTAATGAGCAAGGATGAAGTACAAAATCCTTATCTCACTGTCTCTTATCTGCCATCCTGTTCTAGAGTTCAATATCCTTTCCTTACACTTAACGTAATGTGCCAAGGTTGACAGGTCAAACATTACCTTCCCTTTACATTAAGTAGGTTGTCATGTGACTAATTTGAACGATTCGGCGTGATACAGTGGCTTGGAGTAATAAAACCAACTACCAATCAAGATGGTTCCTGTTACGTAAGTTCAAGCACACACAGCAACATAGATGCACTCAGATATTTCTCTATTTTATGTAAAAGTGACACATAGATTCACATTTTCCTGCCTAATTGCAGAAGGTGGTTAATTTCTTAGCTTTTGGTTAAATTTCAAGTGATTTTCTAAAGATGGCAGGCCAATTTTGCAAAGTTTCGTTTGAAAACCCAAAGAAAGCATCAGCAGGGAAAGCAAATATGTAATATATGTAATTATAACTATAATATAGGCAAAATATAGTGCCATCTATATAAATCTGGACAATTTCAATAGGCCATATAACTTTTGAACCAATAATACGACACAAGTGTAACTTTGAAAGAATATAATACACAATTGGGAGATTACATTACACTATTTACATCTCAGAGAAAATGTTAGAAGTGATCATGTTAGATGTGTTAGAATGGATCATGGTCCCATTTTCTTTGAGACGACTGTAGACACATAAGTTTATATGGGTATCTTCAAGACATTTATGGAGCAGCTGGATGATATCGAATTCAGACAAGGTTATTTCCAGCAAGATGGAGAAACGTGACACACATCTAATGACACAATGGAACTTGTAATCATTTTCTTTGATAATCGAATAATCTAAAAAAGTCGGTGGCCCCCCCCCACATCCCTTACTGTCCAGCAACGCAAATAAGGTCCCTGAAAGGAATGCGCTGTCTTACACGGTGGGACAAGGACGGCGAATGTGTGTGGCAGAAAACACCTGCTACACAAGGAGCATAACCGTTAAAACATGTGCCCTATTCACTCTGTACACGAAAACCGAGAAGATTCATTCACAAAAGTAGAAGCCGTCAGAATGTTTTTGAATGATCTGTAACTGTACAGACATGGGGTGTCATAAACCTGTCCAGGGAGGGTGTGGGAACCTTCGGCAACCCCCCTGCGTCTCAGGCCTCGGAGACTTACTCTCCTGTGGAGGACGGTACCTAACCTCAGCGGATTTTTTTCTTGTGGGGGTATCTAAAAAATAAAGTGTATACAAGAATATGCCACGGACAATTCATATTCTCAAGGAATCGATTCGAACCGGAATAAGTAACATTGGCGAGGATACTCTCTGTAACACTTCAGAGAATATGGTGAGACGAGTACAAACATGTATAGATGCTGGTGGAGGACACTTCCAACATTTTCTCTGAGATGTAAATAGTGTAATGTAATCCCACAATTGTGTATTATATTCTCCCAAAGTTGCACGTGTGTTCTATTATTGCTTCAAAAGTTATGGCCTATTGAAATGGTTCAGATTTATATGGATCGCACTGTACTACAAGACATTTGTACTTTTTTTTAATTTACGTCCTTTAACTTTTTAAGTCATATCGGACGATGGATGGAATGGGTGAAGTGATGCTCAAATGGGCGCAGGGTCCATGGAGCTTAGAGTTACCCGACATTCATCTTTAAGGATAAGAGAAAACTCCGGAAAAAAGCCTTATCCAGGTAACTCACCCTGACCGAGATTCAAATTTGGGACCTCTTGAACGTGAGGTAGACACGCTACCAGCTACGCTACCGAGGCGGGCAAGACTGTTGGTTGTATCAGATTCAGAAGGTATACGTAAGCTTGTTGTAGTTTAGTTACATTCCTCAATTGAATTCCATAATCGGTTTATTTATTTATTATCCAATTCTGTGATTCCTAATTCACCCAAAGGTGTGTTATGAATAAAATTTAAAACTTACGAAATGAATGTAATAAAATTAGAAGGTATGACAGAAGACAGTATCATCAAAATGACAGAGTAAACATCAAAATTAATAATTTAGTTTAAAAACGATGTTTTGTTCAAGAAAGCCAAGAAATATTGATAAATTTTGCAATTCATCAAAATATGTGTAAGTGTAACCTAAGGATTGAAGTAATAATTCAAGTTCATGTCTTTCAAAACAGAAAGTGGGACAATCAAATAAAATGTGTGGGACACCTTGAAAGTGATTCCCACAAATACAGAGGTGGATTTGATTTTGAATCGAAATGAGTAAGCAGAAAATTTGTCATGACTAGTCAAAAATTGAGTGAGAACATAATTAGATTATCATCCACGACTGGAATGAATACTAGTTAAAAGTGATTATGGTGCTTTGACTAAGGATTTATATTTCTCAACGGTTTCTGATAGACATACATGTAAATTCGTTATTCCTAACTATGTTCTCACATAAGGAAAAGGGCACAAAGTGTAAAATACTGGAAGATCTGAAATAGCAGCTCTCTTTGCAAACTCGTCGGCAATACTCGCGTGTCCTCTGTCCCATGAAATACAAATATGAAAACCACTTAATATTTGATTCCTTGTTTCAGCTGCAGTAGAATTATTGTTGTTTGTATCTTTCAGGGACGTATTTAAGGGGGGTCCAGGGGTCCGAACACCCCAAAAGAATTATCATTTCAAACTTTTAATAAAGAGTTGAACTAAGACTTAGTTTAAAATGAATCGAAAAAGTTTATTCAAGCTTCTCATTTTAACGTTTCTATTCACTGTAAGGCAGACATGAAGTTATTTAAGAGATAAACGAAAAGTTACTGCACAACAGCTGTAGAACTCGTTAAAATACACAAATAATGTAATTTACAATAACGTATTGCAAGGTTAACCAATTCCGATATATTATAATTTGTTGATTAGAATTCCCAGATACTTAAAGTTATGTAATTTTTAACTTCTAAGTTCCTCTTCCCTTTTTCATTCAAGAAGAACTAATACTTCAAATGTATCAATCAGTGGTTCGCTTTTTAAATATCTGATTACTGCTTATATCACTTTATCCCAGGTATAAGAACAAAAAATGTAAAATGTGCAAGGCGTCTCTACAGACTTTATCCAAAGAAATAAGAGAAAAACAATCTTTTCTAAGAAAAATTTGTAGAAGCTTGGCTGGAGAAAGTACGTGAATATTGTACATTACTGATTAATTATTTATTAAAAGCAGATAATTCAACGTAGATTTTTGGACCCCCCCCCCCTCCCCGGAAATTGACTTCTAAATACGTGCCTGGTATCTTTCGAAGCCGATTTCTACTTAAAAAAATACAAATCACGTAATGAATTTTGAAACACCATCAATCGATTCTGTCTAAGTTTATTTCATTTTCAAAGTTTGGTAATAAATACAAAAACAATACAACATCTAGCGGCAGTAACGATGACAACGAAGGAAATGACTGAATATGCGATCGAAGTTTGAGAAACTAGTCTCTTAATTCTGTGGAAATTTCAACAGTTTTCTTAAGAGATAAGTGAAGTTTGTGACAAGTAATTATAGATTATGTAGTAAATAAAATGCTTAATGCCTACATATGCAAATTTAAAACTATTACGCATATTATATTTGTAATTTACGTCCTCCAACGTTAAGTCATATCGGACGATCAATGAATTTGGTGAAACGATGGTCAATGAGTCCGGGGTCCATGGAGCTTAGTTACCCAACATTCTTCTATAAGGATAAGGGAAAATCCCGGGAAAAACCTTATACAGATAACTCACCCTAACCGAGATTCGAACTCGGGACCTCTTGAACGTGAGGCAGACACGCTACCGAGGCGGGCGATTATCTATTAGATTAATAAGAGGACTTTTATAAACAAATGTTTAACTGGAATTTTTAAAAGAGGTAAAATTGTCTGACAAATGTGAATAAAAGCAAAGGAAGAACTATATACACAATTTTGAAACTCCCTATGCATCTTCAGTTAGTGATAAGCATGGCTGGAGATTTGAGGATCTATAATTTGTGTTATTCACATATTTTGTCTAAAAATTGTCTAAATTGACATATAAACTTTTAGGACCTTCAAAAAGACCTAAAAGTATACCAAAAGTAGCTAAAGATTTAAAAGAAAAAGGACGTACAGACGTTTTACTAGACTTAGTTTTTTTGGCATATTTGCGGCCAGATTTATTTCACAAACTGCGAAACTGCAGTGAAACCAATCTACACACTCCTACCCCCTGTTTGAAGTCACTGTCCAATGCTGGTCAAGAATAACGGGATCTTTAGATAGGGTTTATGTCCTGAATACAATAGAAAGGGTCATCTCACCTGTTACCTACTGTAGCAAGACCTAGGAGTATATATTAGAAATTGTAAATTAAGCTAAACTCTGTTGAACAGGAAAAAGATAGTCAAAAGAAATTAAAGTTGAAAAAATAAAGAAGCTAATAATTACGTAGAAAATGAAGTTAGTTACAGTGAAGTAATAAGTATCAACTTCAACTAATTCAATTAATAAGAAAAATCAACATCATTTTTCTTAAGATAAGAGAAGTTTTTGTTACAAGTAGTTATATTTGTGTAAATAAAGAAGCTGTTTAAAGGAACAGAATGAAGAAATACTGGGAACTAAGAAAAGAACATCACATAGGGAAATGATTGATTCAACGTACCCCAAAAAGGGTGAAACGAAAAGAAGAAACAAAAATGGTAAAAAAACTTTAATAAAAAAGCCTTTGGTCACCTAATTGGCCAAATTTTTAAAACGTTATAACTATTATCATGTTCAGTTATTTTCATCTTTGCATTTATGTGTTTTTGTAACTAGAAGCCTAACATATCTTACTGGTAAAATGGGGTTACTTCATTTGGAAAATAAATAATAATAATAAATAATAAAAAACAGTTAAAAATAAAAGTTCTAAGAAAGAATCTTTAAATAAAAAACAGCTAAAAAGGCAAAACAGTACATAAAAAGAGATTTTTCCTCAACCTCCGAGCCCTAGTGATTAGTATCTGTCAACGTGTATCCACTAAGCCTCTACATTTATTACAAAACTTGGCTGTCAGATTGTATGTGCAAATTTTGCATAATTTGTAATTAAATTAATACTTTCAGTTAACTAATAATACATTTTATATTCACTACTTTAAATGCAGCACAGAAACCACGACAAATTCTTCATACGCTCTTCACTGTTGACAAAACACTAGCGTGTGATTTTGATCCATGACACAGCACAGTTCAATTGTTTAATTTCTCAACACAGTTGTCGACCTTGGCCTTGGATAAGGAATTTCGCATCTCGCCAAACTTACTGGACAGAATGAAGTGCAAGGCCTTTATTTTAGGAAATACTTTAATTGATTAAAGACGATTATTTACAACTAGGCACTTACAGTTGTCCACTTTACAACACCTGTAGTGGTAGTCACTGCACTCGCGTCTTCTCTAACTGAAGCACATGAGATGCCAAAAATTGCTTATACATACGAGGGGTTTCCCCGCACTTCTCCTCGCCCTAAACGTACAAAAACATGCTTTGTCTGAAAACTCTAAAGTCCATGGAGGTGGGGCCTGATCTTTGGTCGTCCAAAGTGCGTTATCATACCGTTGCAATAGCTGATTTCTCCAATCTCTTAGCTGATATCGTTAGTAACACTAAAGTATCTCACTAGCAACTAGCTTCGGAAACAAAGTAGAGAACAAATCTGCAAGTAATTAAAGTATCTGAAGGTAAACAAGTTCCAATTAAAGGCATGGTAACTACCTGTAAGAATAAAAAAGGAATTTCAGGTGAAGAGGCCGGAAACTAGGCAATAGTTACTTGAAAGGCTGGAGCAGAAAAAAAAGAAAAGAAAGCTTTACTTATACCGCGGAATCTTCAGTTCCATGACAAGTTGAACTTCAACTGCCAAGTACTACTTCACATTTTACTCTTGAGGGGGAAAACATTGATAAGTAAATGCCTACTTCAAAGTTGAACTCTTTACAGTGGTTTTAATGGAATGTGACTCTTGAAAGAGCTACCATTTCGTGACAGCATTGCATCAGTATTTTCTTTTACTCATACTTATACCTATAGTTCACTTAAAAATGAGACTGACATTGCAACATTAAAGCGAAACCAACTCCTTCCACGTGGTTTTCTTCTTGTAGAGAAGCTATTCTGGTTGTTGAAGTTAGGTATAAATCGATTCTATCTATGGAAGCAACAAACTGTACTTCAACCAATGAAGAATGTGGAGTTAGAAGCGGTGGACTGGCATTGCAACAGTAAAGCGAAACCAACTCCTTCCACGTGGTTTTCTCCTTGTGGAGAAGCTATTCTGATTGTTGAAGTTAGGTATAAATCGATTCTACCTATGGAAGCAACAAACTGTACTCCAACCAATGAAGAATGTGGAGTTAGAAGTGGTGGACTGGCATTGCAACAGTAAAGCGAAACCAACTCCTTCTACGTGGTTTTCTCCTTGTGGAGAAGCTATTCTGGTTGTTGAAGTTAGGTATAAATCGATTCTATCTATGGAAGCAACAAACTGTACTTCAACCAATGAAGAATGTGGAGTTAGAAGCGGTGGACTGGCATTGCAACATTAAAGCGAAACCAACTCCTTCCACGTGGTTTTCTTCTTGTAGAGAAGCTATTCTGGTTGTTGAAGTTAGGTATAAATCGATTCTATCTATGGAAGCAACAAACTGTACTTCAACCAATGAAGAATGTGGAGTTAGAAGCGGTGGACTGGCATTGCAACAGTAAAGCGAAACCAACTCCTTCCACGTGGTTTTCTCCTTGTGGAGAAGCTATTCTGATTGTTGAAGTTAGGTATAAATCGATTCTACCTATGGAAGCAACAAACTGTACTCCAACCAATGAAGAATGTGGAGTTAGAAGTGGTGGCCTGGCATTGCAACAGTAAAGCGAAACCAACTCCTTCCGCGTGGTTTTCTTCTTGTGGAGAAGCTATTCTGGTTGTTGAAGTTAGGTATAAATCGATTCTACCTATGGAAGCAACAAACTGTACTCCAACCAATGAAGAATGTGGAGTTAGAAGTGGTGGCCTGGCATTGCAACAGTAAAGCGAAACCAACTCCTTCCGCGTGGTTTTCTTCTTGTGGAGAAGCTATTCTGGTTGTTGAAGTTAGGTATAAATCGATTCTACCTATGGAAACAACAAACTGTACTCCAACCAATGAAGAATGTGGAGTAAGAAGGGGTGTACTGACATTGCAACAGTAAAGCGAAACCAACTCCTTCTACGTGGTTTTCTCCTTGTGGAGAAGCTATTCTGATTGTTGAAGTTAGGTATAAATCGATTACTACTTATAGAAGTAGCAAACTGTACTCCAACCAATGAAGGATGTAGGTAACGTTAGAAGGGGTGGTTGTTAGCTGTGATATCAATCTAATTACAAAATTGACTGTACATATGGTAGATAGAGGTAGTTGTTCATGGGAAGTACACGTTGTGAGATCCCTGAACCTCTCCTCAAAGTTTCCAGTAAAAGGTCAATGCACCTGCATATGAACAATGCAACTTGAAAAAGAAAATTGTTATTTATGTTTCGAATTTCTAATGGAAAATGAGCCACTTTCTTTTTATTTTGCCAAAAATAACTCAAACGATTTTTCTGAAAGTATCTAGTGTTTAAGATACTTATTTGGCTAATGAAATCTGAATTTCCTGTGAATAGTCTTTTAAGAGCTCTTCGGAAAGGAAAAATTAAAATATGCAGTCTATGTTGAAATGTCCATAAATAAAATTGAAACAAATGCAAAATTGTTTTGTTGTTGTAGCATTAGCCGTTTCGGAACTACTCGTTATTACTGAAGTTATATCTCGTACTTATGTAGGATTCGTATATGCAGTCGTGAAGTAGTCGCTGGATATCTTGGCGACCATCGCAAAAAATTTCTGATGTCACCTTGCGACCAGCAAGGATAATTAATTCGTCTGGACAACCTGTTTGAATAGATTTATAATTTTAAATGTACCCACAGGGAAAAACTATAGGCTCCCTGTACCAATCCGTCTTCACGAATAGACAAAATGGAGAAAATTCTACTGCAGACAAATATCGCTGCCCAGTGGAACATAATAGCCTTAGAAAACATGTTAATAAGTTTCAGTAAGATGCATCAAATAATGTAAAGAACGCTATTTTCTTTCTTAATCGTTGTTAAATAAAATGTTGAAATGGATTAGAACCACGAATGGGGTTGCTCTTTACTCTTGAACTCTTTACTAGTTAAAATTTGTTTAAACGGTTTGGAAGAGGAGGCTGTGATGGCATTATCAGTCATTATCATGAACACTCCTATTGCTGCACTTTATGTTAGCATGTGTTTGGTGTTCTGTGGTGTGAACTTCTAAATCCCGGAGAATTTAGGTTAGCTAACATGTAGAACAAAGCGTATTTAACTTGTGCGTGTAACAAATGAAATGCGTATAACAAATGAAAGTCTCTGCGCGTTGCTGACATTCACCACGGCAATATACTCCACAGCGTGCAAGGATAGTCTCCTACTTTATAAGCTTATTTATGACTGTCTTCGTGGAATTTGAAAATAGCTTTAAGATTTACCTTAATTATATAGTCATTATGATACTGCAACAACACCCTAGAGGAATAAAGTTTCAGTTGGCAACAGTTATGTATTAGCACACGTGTCTCATGTTTACGTGTATTTTAAGTAGTTGCCACAATTTTGGAAGAGAAATATGTTTTAAATGAATCTATTTAGACATCGGAAATAATAAAAGGGAAATGTTTCACACGATAGGAGAATATCTCAAAGGTTAGAAAATTGATATGTTTGTTGGGATGAAATTTAGAGAAAGAAGTTGACGTGTATGAAACACAAGATCGTTCAAAAAAGAGATTCGAAATAATTTTAAAATATGTATGGTCCTCAGGAAGTTTGTGACACAAATAATAAATAAAATGTAAACTTTTATAGGTGATACATTTATAAAATAAAAATATTCTTTAAAAAAATATAGACTTATAGAAAACAAAACAGAAGACTTTCATAACAAAGAAAACACTAGTTACAAAGAAGAATAAAACACATGACCTTGCGTGAGAATTACTAAGATTGACGACCATAAACAGGTTTTGATCTATGTTAGCCTTGAAACTCTTAAAACATGTCGTGTACTAGGAAGTTCATACCATTGCCATTGATGAAAGCAATCACTGCTTATAAGGAGCATGAACAACATGCCATGATAATCACCCGACCATCGAATTGGACAAGAAGAAGTTTATCGAGAGAAGAAATTTAAGGGGATATGACTCCATAATCATCTACTACAAACTTAAGAATATTGATGTTATCTGAGTGACTTTTGGAGTAAATATATTGATGAACACATTTTTTTTAAATGGCAACTATTACATAGTCACTCAAGGTATGGTAAGAAGCCTTAGGAACCATTTATAGGGCATTTAATTTGTAAAATTTAATGAAAACTTTATGTTCTAGGTATATTTTGTTCATATAACACTATTGCTGTCTTATTCATTTATTATTATTATTATTATTATTATTATCTTATTGAATGTGTTACTATGTGTTCATTTTTCTACCTTTTTATTTATTTGTTTGGTATGCTTTGTCGATAGGTAGCCTCCCAATGGAGGAAGCTTGTATAAAAATAAATAAATAAAATCATTAACGACGTGAATCAGAGTTACATAGTAATAGTAGCCTTAAACACGACTAACATTTTATAGCATTATGATATAACTATTTTTTGTGTCAAATTAACGAGCAATTTGTTTGTTTGTTTGTTTAGGATAAGAATGTATTGGGTGACTGCAATTTACTGTATTGGATGACTGGATCAGAAGAATCAGCTGATCTCAGTTCTTGCTGTAGCCTGCCTCGTTAACTACAATAATAAAATTATTGAAAATGATGTATGGAGTTCTGAGGCACGTCGTACGCATTGTTTGTGTTTATAACAGTTCTCCAGGATTAACTGGCGAGTTTCTCACGACACTGCATTTCATTTGCATTTTGCACTTTATATATATGTAATGTGCAGTATGAGATAATATGTTAAATTAACTGTAGGGGAGGGGAGGGGATCCGTCCTCTTCAGCTGCGGTGGTGCTTGCGCTGCGGACACTTACCACTCGTGGTACCTCTGACGTTACTAGAGAACCTCGGGCCGAACTGCCGAGCCCCTCCCGTCGGGGAGTTGTTCGGATTGGGTTGGACTCCATGGGGCAGTGTGTTCCCGACACCCACGGGGAATTGGGTACCTCCGGCCAGGCTACGGCCGCCCAGAGGGGGCAGAGGGTTGCCTCATACGTCCCGGGTACTAGCCTGCAGAGCTAGTAGTAGGTGTGCTAGATCACCAGGCGGCCCCACCGAGGTTTTCGGTAGTCTTCCCTGCGTGGTTGACGCGCGTAAGTGGCGTATCCACTTCCATCCCGTCTTGGCGTTGTCAACGGGGGGGGGGGGGCTTTTTAAGAAATCAGGTATTGCCCTATGGAAAGGCCCCGGAGTTATCCATCGCTCCCGGGATGAAGGAGGCCAGGGTCTTCGGACTTAGATCCTCTGCACTTAACTGTGGCTGCTCGCTGCAGAACAAAATTCCGCCAAGTCACTGGATTTACCCCGTCGCGTTTTGCAACTGTTCTAACGCACGAAGGGATATCTGCTTACCTAAAAGACGGGACAGTTGGGCCACCAACTATTTATAACGAAATAGATAAACATGTTATCTTAACGGTGTGCAGGTGTGAAATGTACAGTGCTTATGTTTTTCACACCTATTAGTTTAAAATGATAATACCAGTAACTATAATAAGAGCCCCAAAGGCACGCAGTTTTGACATCATTATCAGTTATTTCTATAATTTTTGTTGGGTCGTATGAAAACTTCCTGAATGTTCAAATAATTTACCCAGATGCATAAAAATGTGTTCTTTATAGAAGCCCAAAAATTACTATTACCTATTAAATTTTACATATCCGTTTTCAGGGGAAAAATCATTCATCACTAGCACTAGCACTTGGTGACATTAACAATTTTAGCTCCTAAACAAGAAATGGATATGTGACAAATTATTACATATTTATGAACTGATTTAATAAGTACATTGAAGGAAAATCTTGTTTAAAATATAAAAATTCGTAAAAATCAGAACGAGAAAAATAAAATGAACATTTAAACATATAATGTTTTTGTCTTTTTTGATGTGACTACTATAGCTTTTAAAAGTTGCATGTACTGAAAACAAAACGTTTATAAAGATCAATTTTAATTTTTTAATTATTTTCGGCGAACCATCTTATGAGTTGTATTTTTTATGTGTTGCTGCAAGAGTCAACCTTCACCATCGAGGTCGCCTTGTGTTTACAGTACATTGACATGCCCAGTTTCAGTTAGGCCATACTTCATAACCACGTGACTTTTTCATTATTTCATAACGTAAGCAATAAATAACCCACTTTTATTATATTTCCCTCTATTTCCTTTTCTTCCCGTTGCTCACACAGCTTCGATAAGATAGGCTTTGAACCAAGCAATTGGCAGTCAGCTGTTTAAACTACAAGGGCTATCCAGAAAGTAGATTACGTTTTGGAATAAAAAGTAAACAAAGTATAGGAAACAAATTTTATTATATACAGATCAAAGCCACACTCAAATACTACTTTTCGACATAGTCACCATTCAAATTAAGGCATTTATCGTAGCGATGTACGAGCTTGGAAATTCCTTCGTCGAAAAATTCGGCCGCCTGCGCCTTCAACCACTTCGTTACGTCTTCTTGCAGCTGTGCGTCGTCATCAAAACGCTGCATAGCCAGCCACTTCTTCATTGCTGGGAATAGGTGGAAGTCGCTCGGTGCCAGGTCGGGACTGTACGGCGGATGAGGAAACAACTCCCACTTAAAAGATTCAAGAACTTCACGAGTGACATTTGCCGTGTGGGGCCGGGCGTTGTCGTGATCTTAGAGTTTGGCAATACCTTTGAGAGTCCAAAAAGTTCAACGCTGCAGCCATTCGCTGATTTTTGTGGTCCTCTGTCAAGATTTTTGGAATCCATCTTGCACAAAACTTGTGGTAACCAAGCTTTTCGCTGATGATTTCGTGCAACAAACTTCGCGAAATTTGTGGAAAACTCAAAGAAAGTTCCGTTATTGTGAACCTTCGATTTTCACGGACTTTAGCATCGACTTTTTCGACAAGTTCGGCGGTCACTATGCTGGGTCTCCCACTTCGATCTTCGTCGTGAACATTGGTTCGGCCATTTTTAAATCTGATGACCCACTGACGCACTCCAACTTCAGTGATAATGTTGTCCCCATACACTTCACAAAGCTGCCGATAGATTTCTATCGGTTTACAGTTTTTTGCAGTCAGAAACCTTATTACTGCACGCACCTCGCAGCTCGCGGGATTTTCAATTAACGCAGACATTTCAAACCGTCACAGTATCTGAACGGAGCACAGCACGAACCTCTCACTAGCACGGCTAGATGCCGACTGAGCTGCGCAACGCTCTGACCCCAAGATGGCCGCGCTAGCCCCGCCCCTAGCGGAAACAGACGAAAACGTAATCTACTTTCTGGATAGCCCTCGTATCTCAGTTGCCATCTATTGGTCATTTTTCTCAAACATGGCAAAGTTCATGCTGAAAACTGCATTAGTGTCAAATGTCAGCTACTGTGAACATGTTCATTAACATAACACGAAACAAGCTCTACAGCTTTAAACAAACATTAACATACATATTCAGTTTATGTCTAAGTTTTACTGTGAACTGCCCTTTATACCTCGCCATGTTTGCTTACGTTCTGGGGAAATGATAACATTATATCGTATCGGCATTTCTTATACAACTCAATGTACACCAGGGAAACGATGATCAAATATTTAAAAATATGATGTGTGGAGTCACATGACTTTCTTTACTCTTGTACAAACTATTCTTACAAACGGTTATGCCTCTGTCTACTTCTTGTTAATGGAGATACATATTTGCACAAATTCTCATTGCTAATTTCCTTACAGGTGCAAGGTTATATGGGTAAACAGTAGACTTAAGCGATAGTCAATTTTTTAAAGCTGGATTATGCGTTGGCTTTGAATTTCCGTTCTCTTTGCTGGCCAAGCGAAAAAAATGAATAACGACTTCCCATTTGAGAAAAGTATTATTGGACAAATTAGTCAAGCAACAAGGGATATCTTCGAAGTGGTTCACTCCATAAAAAAGTATCAGACATAATTTATGCTTTTTAATGAGATATGCAATTTTTGCTGTAGAGTTTTTGTCTATACCGGCTTCCGAGTTATGCAAAAGTCGTTTATAATAAAGGACTTCTGAGGACATCCCCAGAAAATTCAAGATATGCATTTCATTCGCCATAAAAGTATATTAAAATATATTTTAATCAAAATCGATTAAGCTATTTTTGGAAAAATAAACATTTTCTAAAAATTGTCCTTATGAAGAGCAGTCTGGTGGAAGGGGATTTTCTTGAAAAGCTTTTGAGTTATGCTATTCACACAAACCAACCTTTTGCCCGCCTCGGTAGCGTGGTGGTAGCGAGTCTGCCTCACGTTCAAGAGCTTCCCAGTTCGAATCTCGGGTGAGTTACCTGGATAAGGTTTTTCCGGGGGTTTCCCTTATCCTGAAAACGAATGTCGGGTAACTCTAAGCTCTATGGACCCTGGGCTCATATGAGCATCATTTCACCCATTCCATTCATCGTCCGATATGACTTAATGTTGGAGGACGTAAAATTACACACAAAAAAAACCTTTTTCTATTTTTTATTTTTGTACTTCCGATGAAATCTGACATCAAACTTTTGGCTGGAATGCATAATTTCTCTTACTATACGTAATAGCTAAAATAAAAAAGAGGGTTATGGCCGCGCCATGGCTGAGTGTTTAGACCGCTTGGCTCTCACCTAGGCGGCCCAGGTTCGATCCCAGGCGACCGCAAAGTGGGATTTGTGGTGGACAACATGGCGCTAGGGTGGGTTTCCTCCGCGTCCTCCAGTTTCCCCCACCATCATTCATTCATCCCAGGCGTTACCGAGCGGGATGGCTCAGGCGGTTTCGTCTGTGACCCGCATTCGGGAAGCTTGGTTCGATTCCCGTGGCCGACCTGCCTGAGCCATGAGTTTTTTCGGGGGTTTTCCCGGGTCGCTAGGTGAATGCTGGGTAGGTTAATTACATCCCCCTCTATTTCATCTCCATTGTGCGGGCGCTGCGTACCCTTAGCACTCGTGGCACCTCTGACGTTACTAGAGGAACCTCGGGCCGAACTGCCGAGCCCCTCCCGTCGGGGAGTTGTTCGGATTGGGTTGGACTCGAGGGGGCAGTGTGTTCCCGACACCCACGGGGAATTGGGTACCTCCGGCCAGGCTACGGCCGCCCGGAGGGGGTAGAGGGTTGCCTAAAATGCCCCGGGTACTAGTCTGCAGAGCTAGTAGAAGGTGTGATAGATCACCAGGCGGCCCCACCGAGGTTTTCGGTAGTCTTCCCTGCGGGGTTGACGCGCGTAAATGGCGTATCCACTTCCATCCGTCTTGACGTTGTGCTCAGCGCGGGGAGGGGGGCTTTTTAGACTCCAGATATTGCCCTATGGAAAGAGCCCCGGAGTATCCATCGCTCCCGGGTAGAAGGAGGCCCAGGTCCTAGGTCCTACGGGTCCAGGACTAATGGGAGTAGAACCTCTGCACTTCACATAAATAAATTTCATCTCCATTATCATATCATCTCTCATCTGATGGTCTCTTTCAGGGTAGAAGTGTCGGCGGATGTCTCGGCGGTGCATGGCAGGATGATATGCTCTGAGGTCCTCCGATAGGTCGGTTGCCGGTCTCCGCTCCTCTGCTGGGACCATTTTGGGACCGCCAGCCAGGGACCTTTGGGGCTTGGCTGCTGGGCTCGTTGTCATTCCACTGTGGGGGAGCGAGTTCGTTGTCTTGGCCTGTCGGGGGAAGTCTCTATCCAAGTAAACTGTAAGGACCCTGCCCTCTGTACTGTCGTGGCTCCGTGAGTCGGCCACCCTCTGTCTCCTTCGCCTCATCCTTCCTCCTGGGTGTGCCCCCACTTGGGGGCATAGAAACAACGGGCCCAGCATGGTGACCTACGTACTGAATCCCCTCCGTAATGAAATCCCAATCCCCAATCCCATCCCAAACGTTGGGCCGACACCCCAACCCTGACCTCATCTATTAGGTCAGTAAGCTTCGGATCCCTCGCTCTGAGGGGACCCAAGCGACTCCTAACACCAGCATTGGTGAGAAAGGGAGACATAAAATAAAAGAGCGTTGATTTGGCTTTGAAATTCTACTGTTTACATTACCGACTAGGAACAATGAATGTGGGTAACCCAATTATTTCCCACCTAGGCAAATCAAAGTATAAAAGTTTGAACTTGTGTGTAAAGTATTTATTTTGATGAACGTAAAACTGTCTTATTGTCGGCATGAACTAACATGAACTTTGCCTTTAGCAAATAAATAATTTGGTGTTAAAAGTGATTCATCTTAGAGCACGTCTTTTAGCTTCTTGTCTATCTTTCACGATTTATGGAGAGGTTATATTTATTTCAGTAATTGTACCACTGTATGTGTTATCTTTGATTTCCTTTTATCAGTTTCTTACTTTCTCTACTTGTTATAATAAATGGAGTAAAGATCATATTCAACATAGAAGGTGGACAGAGAGATTTGTTAGGTAAAGGATGTTTTGAAGTGACCTCAATCCTAAAAAATATCGGCGGTCACGTGTGTTTCTGCAAACAGTGTAACTCGAGATTGTAACTGTATATATAGTGTACATTATGATTATATTCTAACATTTTATATCCTATATTCTGGTGTCTATTGCACACTTTATGACCGTCTGAGATGTCGTACATATTTTGCAGTAGGTATCTCTATGCATCTCTCTCACACTCGACGTTCTTCTATTTTTCATAGAGAGTGATGGGTTTAGATCTGAAAACGAAACATAAATATTAAATATAAAGCTACTCTTAAATTTCCAACGATTTCAAACACATTCCATCTTTAAGACATTTGTTTTTAGCATTTATTAACAGCATTTATCTAGCATCTCACTTATTTTCATTTAAAAATACCAGCATAACCAATATATGTCGTTTTGTTAATTTATTATGCAATTTGCATTCTAAAACTATTTCTAGATATATGAGGCTTTGTCGTTCACGTGACAGGATGTTAAGAGAAAATGTATGTATGACATTCCTCAAGATTTTATTATTAATAGTAGTTTTAATTTTTACGGTGCCAGGTGCATGCCCAATGGACCTCAAATGTTCTGAAAAGTTTCAATTCGTTGCAATAGATTTAAAATACAAAGCTACGCTGTAAATGATTAAAAAAAAACAAATTCGTTATAAGACTTTGTGATTCATAACAGCTGTTACGATGTTAAAAATGCGTGGAGTCATTCACTGCATAATCTAGTACATATGTATGTTGCATATATTATTTCAGTCTCTGTCCTTACTCCAGTATTCTTCACTAAATTATAAGACATTTACGTTATATATTTGAATATATTTCAGGGGCGATTGTTCCTTGATGCGCTTGAATCGTCGAGTCACCTACTTGTTTTTGAATAACTTACATGGTTATTGTTTATGTTCTGGCATTTAATTTTCCTTTATACAATTTCTCCAAGTTATATTTTGTAATGGAACCGCTCTCTTGGCGCTCGCGTGTCGATAATGCAGCTAGCTCACTTTCCGACTAGTGATTCGTTATTGAAAGGCCAAGGTGAAACACTTGCGGTGGGCGACGAGAGGTTGGAGGGGCAGAATGCATTGCTGGTTACCATGGCTACGGATTCGTTTCATAGAAGCCGTATATTCCGCACCAACTCGTGTTGCCAACATAATACAGGACCTTCTTCCTACTTTTTCGTTTATTTGAAAAGAATATTGTTGGTAGAAGTGGTAGCCCGCTTGAAGCGAGCCCCGCGTGTCATGTGCTACTGTTTATTATCAGTTTGCATCCGGTGTAAAAACGAAGTTTTGTATATGATCAGTGATTATTGTCTGATATGTGAAGTGTTTAATTTTTCATAGTTAAGGGATTTACAATGAATCCAACACACGACTTGGTGTGTCTCCAAACAACCTTTTCTTTATGGAAAATTGGTAAATGTCAGTGGGCCAACACCAGTACTATGCTGAGAAAATCTTTGCGGCGGAGCATTTCAAAATACACCAGGACATTTAAGACTCGTTGGTATGAGGAAAATAATTCTGTGGGATTGAAGGAGCTGGGGGGAAAAACACTAATGCCCGATTTAACCAACAGATGTTAAATTCGACGTTAACAAATGTAACGTAACAATTGTCACAGCGCTAAAAGTAATGTTAAATTTCTTGCATTTCACCAACCAGTTTTCTTAAAATGTTAACAAACCTGTGTTAACGCCAAGAAACTTGTAAATATCACAGCTATAGAAGGCTATTGATGATTTTCTGAACGTACTCCGATGCGCTTTTGTTTTCATTTTAGTCTGCACAAATGACGGATGAACAAAATCATAAATAAAGCCGTGAGACAAATTTCTGATCGACGGAGAAAGAATTCTTAATTGAAATGGTGACGAAGTGTAAGCATATCGTGGAAAATAAGAGGACGGATGCAGTGAATGCAAAAGAGAAAGATGTCGCGGGGAAAATATTGGAAACGAATTTAATTCAAATGCATGTGTCATTACTACAAGCACCAAACAACTTGTCAGTATTACGTGAATTTAAAACGAGGAGCGAAGAAGGGCAAGTGACTTGAACGTTTCAAGACGGGAGGTGAACAATGTATTATCCACATAATTCTGTGAATTATAAAATCACAAGGTTATTGATACTTGAAGCAAAGGCGAGATCGGCATATTCCTTTCGATGCATGTTCTAGCTCAGTATTACGTAAATTTAAAACGAGGAGCGAAGAAGGGCAAGTGACTTGAACGTTTCAAGACGGGAGGTGGACAACGTATTATGCACATAATTCAATGAATTATAAAATTGCAAGGTTATTAATACTTGATGCAAAGGCGAGATCGCCATATTCCTTTCGATGCATGTTCTAACCTCTCTTGTACTTCCGCAGTAACCTTCATAGCAACATGTTTCGACAGCCTATACCTCCGTAAAACAATTTTCTTCAGATAGTTCCTCAAAATGATTTCTCCTCATAGGCCGTACTCTACTACGAATGCCATTTAGACGGTCTTAAATATAGCAAATCGACATCAACAGCTGAGTTCATGCTCGCCATCTTAACTATTTACAATTGTTAAGGACTTAACATTAGAAATTCGGCGTGTTAGTTTAACGTGAGATTTAACACTTGTGTTACGCTAACACTTGTTGGTGAAATGCAATTTTTGTTTTAACTATTGCTAAACTCGTGTTAAGTCTTAACATTTGTTGGTGAAATCGGGCATAACAAAATAGCGGATGTTCTTCACGTCTATATATTGTAAAATGCAATGAGAACGTTAAGCTTAACAGGCTTTTCATGCAATATCCCATTAGGGAGGTAGACAAAACATTACATTTCGTGGACATAATAAACGCGAGGACTCTTTAAATAAATGTTATTTTAAGCAACTTTTAGATTCATATACAGAGGTAAGCTCTGTCGAACTTCAAAACCACTATTCCAGTATAAAATCCGTTTTTTGTGATGCTGATTTTGCGAATTTAGGTTAGCCAATTTTCCGAGTCACCTAATCAGTTCACCCAGGGCAGCGCCTTATATATTTATCCTTTCACTTATGTATTACTTCACAACACTGAACTGCCAATCTTTCTTTTACTGCACCAGCTTCAATTGTTTGTTCAAAAGCACCATGCAGTCCTTTTCCAAGTACAGTAGGGATATCTCAGAATAAAATACATAGATAAAACGGTTGCAGTTTCCTTGGAAGTACAGTATAGCCCAAAGTAAATGCGTTTAAACTTTGCATATTACTTGTATTCTTAAGCGATTGTAGACAGTTGCGTTTCTGTCCAAACAGTTTCTGTATTATTCATAAAAAATTATACTCAAAGTTTATGTTTCCACCGGGACAGGAGCTTTACTTCCGAAATAAACAAAATTCTTGTTCATTCAATGTCCGATTTAAGCAGGTTTCACCATGTTAGAAGGTATTTTGGAACTTGGTTTGCTGCTTAAAAACTTCATAATTTTATTTCAAGCAAAAAACGGAGCGATCTACGTATAATAAATTATTATTTTTATTTATTTTGAACCATACAATATACAGATAAATATGTTATTGTTGATCACGTCAAAGATGTCATAACAATATCCAAATAATTACAATAGCAATAAAGTGATGGTAGTAAAAATATTACATACAGTTTAATAATAGCAATTACATCTAAATACAATGTAAGTAATAAGAAATTAAGTTACATGCATAGCATATTTAGTTCTATATATAGGTTATTGTTACCACAAAAAAATATTTAGTGATGGTTTGTGTTATGGTTTAAAAAACTCTTTCGAATCATAAAAGCAATGTGCTAATAATTATTTTTAACTCTTTTTAAATTTATTTATGTTAATTATTATCATTAAGTCGGTTGGTAGTGAGTTAAAGTATTCAGACCCAGCATGAATGATATTTTTATTTCCAAAGATAGCCCTGTATGAATTTAAGAAAAAGACATTGCCATATATTCTGACGAGAAGCATTTGTAACAGTTCTAATATGGCCCCGAAAATATCAATATTATTTATTGTTTTTTCAGGGCCAAATTAAAACTACTGTCACAAATGCCTCGCCCCCCCCCTTTTTTTTGAAAAAAGAACTAAGATATTATTCCTACTGATATTGTGTCGTGAATTTAGTCTGTGTGTACGTATAAACTGTGAAATTGTGTGTGTACACCCTTGTTTAGTTGAGGGGATTCCCCAGATCTTTTGGAATACTTAACATGCAAAATAATGGTAGAATTTTAAATTGTTTAAAGCATGGTCTATAAGAATGGTGGCTATTGATTCTCGCTAAAGCTCTTGCAGCTCTTTTCTGTAGTAGAAAGATTTGCATGAAATACTTTTTTGAAAGGGAACCCCATAACATGGTCCGATATTTTAAATGCAAGTGAAATAAGGCAAAATAAACAGTAAGAATCACTTGAAAAGGTAGCATGTTGACAATTTGATGTAGCAGAAATGTTGGAATCACCTTTACCAATGCCTAAATAACGGAACATTTTGATATCTAAAAGGTTTATGGCTTTCTACGTTGCAGCCAAGGACGTATTTAAGGGGGGGGGGGGGGTCCAGGGGATCCGGATCCCCCCAAATGAATTATCGTTACAAATTTGTAATAAATAGTTGAAATAAAACTTATTTTGGCTGGCCCCGTAGCTCAGTCGGTAGAGCACCTGCCTGCCGTGCTAGGGGTCCCGGATTCGATTCCCGGCGGTGGGGATGGGGATTTTTCTCCGACCAAAATAATTCCCCATCTTCCCCAGAGTCTGGAAGTATGAATGAGAGTGTGAATGTGTGCGTGATGTAATGATTAAAACCTAACGAATACGAGTTAACAGCTTCGATATGTTCCAAAGGGGAACGGCCGCCGATATGACTATTGTAGTTAGAATAAATCGAACAGGTTTATTCAAGCATCTCATCTTAACGTCTCTATTCACTGTCAGGCAAACATGAAGTTATTTAAGAGATAAACGGAAAGTTACTGCACAGCAGCTGTAGAACTCGTCAAAATACACAAATAATGTCAATTACAATAATGTATTGCAAAGTTAACCAATTCCGATATATTATAATTTGTTGATTAGAATTCCCAGATACTTAAAGGTATGTAATTTTTAACTTCTAAGCTCCTCTTCCCCTTTTCATTCAAGGAGAACTAGTACTTCAAATGCATCAATCAGTGGTTCGCTTTTTAAATATCTGATTACTGCTTATATCACCTTATCCCAGGTATAAGAACAAAAAATGTGCAATGTGCAAAGACCTTCTACAGACTTTATCCAAAGAAACAAGACAAAAACAAACTTTTCTAAGAACAATTTGTAGAAGCTTGATTGGAGAGTCATGTGAATATAATATATTATATGTGTTTTTATTTTTTACTAACATGGTAAAAAAACATCCCTGATTAATTATTTATTAAAAGCAAATAATTCAACGTAGATTTTTGGACCCCCCCCCCCCCGGAAATTGACTTCTAAATAGGTGCCCGGTTGCAGCAACTTTGCAACGCTGAAAATGACACATTCTTTGGTGAATAATTAAGACCTCACACGCGGATTCTTCGAAATAATCATAATTTTACCGAGCAAATACCTCTGTGAACAGGAAGGTGGCATTGCCTCCAAGCGAGAAAGACTGGTGGAAAAGGTGGAGGAAGAATAAGAATAAGAAGAAAAATTAGAAGAAGAAGAAAAGAACATGGTGGTGGTGATGATGATGAGTAGGCACGAGTAAAACTTATCTTCTTAGCTCTTACGAGCTAAGCTGCTAATGCTTTTATTTTTAGACTTTCAATGACACATTTTCAAACGTTGGAGTGTCAAGTTGAAGCAGCGTCTCCAAGTAAACCTCGATACGTTATTTTTGTTGTTGGCAGTTTTGTGCCATAAATATGTAATGAACTTACCTGAAAGTCAACGTGAGAACAAGTGAAGGATGCCTAACGCACATATACACTCCGAGCTATTACTGCCAGGCGACATTAACGTTTCCCTTACCTTACGTAACTGTATTTCGTACGTATTGAAAACGTGCTGGCTATGCTCTGTTCCTCCCAAATTACAATTATTAACCTCGACTTAACATCCATGTTCCAGTGACGCACATCCGCTAATCTATTCGCAGTGTTTATATAGGATGTGGTGTTGCTATGTCTATTTTATCGGCACCTTTATTTGGCATTTTGAGATCGAACTCTTCTTTAAATAAGCACCTTTCGTAACTCGTCGCTATCAAGATTTCACGGCCAAGTGCCTTATGACACTGTCTAATACCTTAAGATAGTGAGAGCTAAAGAAAGCCCGGCACAAATGACATTTAAATGAACAGATTTAAGAAATTGTTCCAAATACTGAATTGATATATTAGCAAAATTAATTTCTTAGTTCAATCTTAGCTTAGATAGTTACAGGATACTTCAAATTTCATTATATAAATGAAAATTATAAACAAATGTCCTAGCACGGGTAAGTCCGTAAAATAATATCTATTATTTAAAAAGGTAAAGCCAGACTGAAAAATTCTGTATTTTAATGATATCAGGCTGTGTACTAATGCACAAAAAAAGTGAATTAATTCTGTTTGATTTTAAGAGACGTCCTTTCGAATCTCAGCTTAATATAGGCAATAGTCTAGTCCAGTGTGTAAAAAGTGTAAATATTTTATATTTAATCCTTGATGACAAGTTAACTTGGAACAACCACTAGAAAGTAAATTAAGTTCAGAACTTTTTGTGTTGCGATATTTAGCCAATTTTCTCTCAGTAGATACTAGTAAGTTAGTATATTTTGTATTAATATATTCACACATTTCTTATGGCATCGAGCTGTGGGGACACACTTCCAAATTATACTTTAACAGAATTTTTCTCCTACAGAAAAGAGCTATCAGATACCTGGCAAAAATAACACGTACGAGTTCATGCAGGTCGTATTTTAAAACATTAAACATAACTTACTCTTCCCTGCATATTTATTCTGCGAACAATACTTTTTGTACATAACAGGGAATTAACCTCCGCAAATTCCGATGTCCACAAATATGAAACAAGGGGAAAGAATAACTATATATAGTTAAAGGTCACAGGCTAAAAATTTTTGAATATAAGCCCCAATACTTTGGTCCAAAACTACTTAATAAGCTTCCAGAAAGCCTAAAAAATACTGTCAACTGCTAAGTTTAAATATAAACTGACTAAATTCTTGTTAAGCAGAGCCTACTACAGTATAGATGAATATTTTGATGACAACTTCGATGATTTTGAATAATTATCCAGGATTTGAACCACGAATCTCCCCGTCTCCGTCCGGTTGCCCTTAACCACTGAGCTACCATGATGCCAGTACGAGACAGTTGGATAATTTACTGCAGTAAATTTTTGAGTCTGACTCTACCTTTCTAAACAATGCCCTGCACACGGCTAGTGTGATAGAACAATTAATTTCTATTAGTGCCCGCCTCGGTAGCGTAGCTGGTAGCGTGTCTGCGTCACGTTCAAGAGGTCCCGAGTTCGAATCTCGGTTAGGGTGAGTTACCTGGTTAAGATTTTCCCGGGGTTTTCCCTTATCCTTAAGGACGAATGTCGGGTAACTCTGAGTTCTATGGACCCCGGGCTCATTTGAGCATCATTTCACCCATTTCATTCATCGTCGGATATGACGACATTGGAGGACGTAAATTAAAAAAAAAATCTATCAGTAATGTTTAGTTACATATGAAAATAATTAATAAATGAGAAGAGGGTATTATGGAATACTATTTACATTTCTAAAAATAGCTTTACTGTTTTTTTTAAATAAAAATTGCCAAATCATCATGACTACATATAAATAATTGTGATGAACTGTCACTCGTAAAAAAAACTGCTATTTATTTTGTTCTCATAAAAACAATGTACAAGGGACGTCCAGAAAGTAAGTTCTGTTTCAATTTATCTCCGCTGCAGCGCTGCGATCGCAGTTCCGCACATGCGCGGTAGACGCTCTGTATCAAGAAGAAACGTGTGTCATTGTGAGATCGCTGTGGGCCACGTACGCTTTGTTGTGCTTGTATACAATGTCGGTGTTGATTGAAAATCCCGCCGCTTGTGAAATCAGATCTGTGATTCGTTTTCTGAATGCTAGGAAAGTGAAACCAATTAAAATTTATCGGCTGTCAAAAGGTGTTGTGTTTCTTCACGACAACGTACGACCACACACTGCAAATGCGACGAAAAACATCCTACAGGGATTTGGCTGGAACGTGTTTGACCACCGCCCGTACAGCCCTGACCTCGCTCCTAGCGGCTTTCATCTGTTTTTGCATCTCAAATCTTTCCTTGGCGGTTAACACTTCAGCAATGACGAAGAGCTGAGAGAAAATGTTTCCAACTGGTTGAAGACACAGGCGACAAACTTCTATGAAGAAGGTATAAAACAACTTGTGCCTCGCTATGACAAATGCCTGCAAAATTTCGGCAGTTATGTGGAAAAGTAGTTTAAGAGTTTCAGAATTTAGTGCAATAAATAATTTTTCTGTATCTGTACACAATTTAATTTTATTACCAAACAGAACTTACTTTTTGGACGCATATTTAAAAGTGTTACAAATAGAGGTTAATATTAAATATTTGGGTATTGTGGAACAGGTGGAGTGTCTGCCTCACGTAGGTCCCGAGGTCGAATCTTGATCAGGGTGAGTTACCTGGATATGGTTTTTCCGGGGGTTTCCCTTATCCTGAAAGACGAATGTCAGGTAACTCCAAACTCCATGGACCCCGGACTCATGTGAGCATTATTTAACCCATTTCATTCATCGTCCGATATGACTTAACGTTGTAGGACGTAAATTAAAAAAAATTGAGGAATTAATTGGATTTCACAAAACATGAAACATGATTGATTTAAAATAGACAAAACATCTATAAACAAATATTTATACGTCTAGACCATGGACCAAATCCAGAATACCAGAAGAAATAGGTTTTGTTTGCATTTCAATTAATTTAATTTGTTAAATATGCTTTGGATTTAAATTAAACTATATTTCTATTTATATAACTAATAATAATTGTTTATCCACTAATATTGTACTCAAAACTCATTTTTAACTTTATTTCTATTCAGTATATTTTGTATGGTTATATGGAATATTATACTTTTACGTCGGGTATTATGAAATACCTGATATTCCATAATACTCGACACGCTATCTTGGACAATCAACCTTCAAAATAATGGACAAAACATTGGCAGCTAAAAAGCGAACCACAATATAATAAATTACATTTTTTTTAGTGTATCTTAGGTTTAACACCAATGTTCAAGTTACATGCAAAATAGTGGGTTAAAACACTTGAGACTTTATCTGCAAAAACTTTTGAATATCACAAAATGCACTTTATTCTGTAGCGAGTGAAGTGACAACAATCTGACAACTATCACTGCAGTACATCATGGTAGTCTTTCTTGACCATTTCATGGCACTCCCACGTGATAGCAGCAGCAAACGGAGCAGAAATCTTGGTATTCCATATTTCCCAACTATTCATAATACCCTTCTCTTCTCCACTCTTTGGGCCTAAATTTATATTAGCAATTTTGGTTTGTTACAGTTCATTAGCCATGAAAAGGCTTGCTTATTTTTATTTTATTTTAAACGTTTTATGAAGGTGCAGCAACTTAATTCAAGGTCCCAAATAAATTAAAAGTTAAACATTCACGCATTCTGATAATTGTGAACTCAGTTTTACGTAGATAAATTCAAAACAAATGATAAAGGTGCAAATTACAGAGCACCATATGTAGACCAGGGTGACTGTGCTTCGAATACGACGACGCCTGTAAGAAAAGTCCATGGTGAAGCTGAGACACACCAAACACGTCACCGTCATATTATGAAGGAAATGATTGCATAGTAAAGCAACCCAGCATTCGGCTACCAATTCGAGAAAACACGAAAACACCGGGAACCGAACCTATGTCAGCCGAATGCCAGCCTCACACGTTACCTACCTGGTCATCTCACTCGTTAATTTCATTAAGACTGGCCTTTATAGAGTTATGACCTGTTTTGATAAACGAACTACATAAAGAAAATCAAGATAAACAAATATGTATAGACTCATCCCAAAGATTGTGTATGTACTACATGGCAAAGCGAGAAAGCGTATCGACAAAAATTCGCAACACAGAGATGTTTACCTCAGGTTATCGCATATACACGGTGAGTCCAGTGTATGTGTAGTCTGTTCAGATATAATCATATCTTCTGGACAGCAATGTGTCATACTTCGGAAGGCGCGAGAAAACATATTTAGACACATGCAGCATCCAATCGCTCTATTTGTGTTTCGTAACTTACTGTACGTCAACTTACTAATATTTCACTCTTCTAATCGACCAGATAAGACTCGATAAGGGACGATGGCAGCGCTGGTCACCTGAAGTTCAATACGCCTCAACACTCTGTCCAGTAATAGTATTGCTAATAACATGACATCTTTCATAAAATCACACAGACACATTTCTTACCTTTTTCTGAATTTGGCGATTTGCAAAACGTCTTCGCCTCCCAAATTATATATTTAAATGAAAGTCCATCTAAATAAAAGTGTGCCGAAATATAGTTTTCGATGGTGCTAAGAGGTATATTTATATGATTTGGATTTCTAGGTTCACGTGTAGGAATATTGTTTCTTTCAATATACTTCATTAGATTATCTTGGCATATCTACATTGACCACTGAAGAATCTACGTACGAGAAATTAACCAGCATCCAATTCAGGAGAAGAGGATAAAAAACAAAGGACAAAGAAGTATAATACGTAACAAACGAAGATACAAATATGATGATGAAATAAAACAATGAGGAGAATACGATTAAGAAAACAAAAGAGAAAAGACTATACAAAATAAAGTACCAAAAACCAAAAAGTTTATTATAAAAGGGAAGAATAAACATACGAAATAGGGGATTAAAAGGTTAGAGGTAACGCAACGAAAGCTTGCCAACGAGAGATGCGCAGAACTTCGACACTGCTCGGATAAAATCGGGTTGCCTCGCTCTCTCAAAAGCCAAGTGCCACCTCCTTTCCCTACTGTTTACACATGCATTACAACGCGGTGACAAGGAAATATCCAGCAAAACTAAGATAATGGGATTATTAATTTAAGAAAGAGGAACGATAGCAACGGAAAGAAACAATTTAGTTATATGCATGGAAAAAAATACAGTTAACATAGAGAAAAATACATTTGAATAAAATAGTAAAATAAAAGTATAAGGTACTGAACAACGTAAATAACTTCTCCGGTAGTTTAGCACTCCCTAATTTTGATTTTAAACGAAACTTATATAAATACATAAATAAATGAATACATAAAATCATTAACGGCGCTACGAAAGCTTGCTAATCTACCTCATGCTAAATAACAATAAAAGCGAAAAAAATACAGCCAACGGCGAAAAAACGTAATAATGATATGTATACATATATCCGTAGTACCAGGAGCGAGGGGGAAGTGAGGGAGAGTAGGTAAAGGGGAAGAAAGAGAGAAGAAAGAGAAAATACTTATGAGCATTTTTATGCTAAAAAGATTGTATTTAAAGTTTTTTTTTTTTTTTTTTTTTCTTTTCATTTCCTTTGCTCTCCTTTCTTTTTCAACATCTTTTATTATTCTACCTATACAGTTTGAAACAAAAATGTTTAATGGCGAGCAAATAAGTTGGCGAGCAAGGGTTACCACAATTGAGACGCCAATTTGATACAATAATGTTTTGTATCAAACAAAGTTCCACGTTGTCGCGACAATGTGTACTTAATATGATTGGCAAGGGTTCGACGTTGATGCTACTTTGAAGCTATTATAATGTGTGGCTCAGGGTAAAACAATGAGGTTTCTCACAGGGTATGCGTGGATGTGTGTGAGAAGGATATTTAATGACACTGGAATGCCCGTTTCCAACTTATTTATTCACTGCTTCTTTTTTTAGAACATCGAAATTGAAGTTGCCGACCAAGGGTTACCAATCTCTGTTTAGAGTTACTGACGGCAGAATGTTTATTACTCGATAAACTTTATTCGTTCCTCACGTATATATGAACCGACAAATATCCAAGACAGAACAAGAGGACTGCCCTACTCGCCCTCACGCCTCAGACTGTTCTAATCGGCTCCACGCCGAAGACTGTTTGAATGACCACAGATGCGCGTGTGGGTGTATATGTCACTTTCACTTTCTGAAAGCCTCTTTTCAACCAAGATCCCTTTGTAGCTGTTTTGTCATGCCATTATGAATGATCCAAAGAATACCCTATTCAACAAGTCAAGTGAGCCCCTTTAGAAAACTGCTAAGGACACTGTTTTTTACATTGCTTTTGTTATAACCACTTTCCCCCAAATTTCTATTCGACTTAACTGGCCTTGCACGCGTTCTAACAAAGAACCAACATTCCTTTGACATCCATCATGATTCTTTACTTCTGGCAAACCTTAATTTCGGTATCAAGTTCCTCCTCTCTTTTGTAATTTACGTACTCCAACGTTGTCATATCGGACGATGAATGGAATGGGTGAAATGATGCTCAAATGAGTCCGGGGTCCATGGAGCTTAGTTACCCGACATTCGTTCTTTAGGATAAGGGAAAACCCCGGCAAACTCCTTATCCAGGTAACTCACCCTGACGGAGATTCGAACTCGGGACCTCTCGAACGTGAGGCAGACACGCAACCATCTACGCTACCGATGATCGTTATCATTTCTCATGTTTTCATTTTTGTTATTAAGTTCTGTTGTAATTACTCTATTTCTTTCTCTTTCCTAACTTTATTTTCTTTATTGTTTTCGTTTTTCACTCTTATTTCCCCCTCCCAAGTTTAGAGTCTTTTCTTGTTTTTTCTTTCTTTACTCAATGTATCGTTTTCTATAGTTTTTAATGCTTCCGTTGATCGTAAGTAGATAATACCTTAATATTTTCTATGTTTGTCTACTTAAGAACTTTATTTCTTTTCTCAAATTTATTGTTCTGGGTTTTCTAGATTTGTATAGTTTTTACTACTTTTAACTATCTATTTGGTACCCTTGTTTACCATTTCTTACCAATTCTCTTGTGTCTCTTGCCAGACAGCATATACGGCTTCCTGACTGCCGTAGTAAATAAATCCAAATACCTGAAGTCATTTTAAGAGAGGAGGTAAACTCTAAGTGAAAAATGATATAATCACACGGAAAGGTCAAAATAAAAACGGAGAAAAAAGAAAGAAACATTTCGAAAGCTATTGAGATATTGTATATGCTGTTAAAATCAGCACCATTAAATATTGCCTTAAAAAACACTCCTGCACGTGCCTTACAATGTATATGCATATAAATAGAATTATGAGCTTTGAACAATGATGCAGTACTTTTGTACACCCACAGGCGGTAACGATTCCAAGGGGCAATCACTTCCTAGTAGAAATGTTAGGAAAATCTCTAAGATACGCCTTTTAACAATCAACAGATAAGATAATGGCAAAAGTCTTACCTTGTTCTTACAAGATACAAATATTTGCTATTCAGTGAATATATTTCATACAGTCCGAGTTAATTCCTAGTGTCTGTAGTGCTAATTCAACACGATACTTTCGCAGAATATTCCAAATAGACTGACACTTATACTTTACTAAAAATATTAGATATCTATAGCCTCGAGAGAAATGAAACGTCTGCAACAAATTATCTGCAGTTTTATTTTAACTAATCTTTTAGGACTCTGAGATAAAATCAAGATCTCAAATATCGTTTTATGAAAAAGCAAAAAAGCTTGTTAGTATAAATGAAAAAAATATATAGATATATAAAATAAAGAAAGAAATCATTCCCATTTTTTTCTTTCCAAAACAAGGCACTGAAATATATTCGTACTGAAGTATTATTGTGCCCGAATACATGGCATACTATGTACCAAATTTGCTTGTTTAATGCTCGTAAATAACACATAAAATGTCACAAGGTAAAGTTACAAAGAAAATATCAATATATTGGCAAACCCGAAAGATCCAGTCGGCCAAATCATCGATGGGGGGCTCGAATGGGTGTATTTCGAAAATGTAAACCCGTGTGGTTTTAGTGTCCCATTCTAAATAGACGTAAAAGACTACTTACATTTGCTCAAAGGCCTCTTCATCAGGCTTGAGGTACTTTTACGTGCCGTAAATCTAAACACGGGACTACAGGCTTTATTTCCCTTCCAAAGGAAGCCATGCCAAGGACTTTTACCACCGAGAAAACTCTATCGCCCTCCATGGGGCTTGAAGACTAGACTTTGGGAATCAAATGGGAAAATTTCTGGACTGCAGCGAATGCGATGAGTTTGCCACCTCATTACCTCCACTCTTTATATTTCCCTCTCTATCGAACACTATCCTAGAGCATGCAAGTCTGCTTGGTGCTAGACATCAGGGAACCCGAATTAGATTTTCCAATCTTTTTGTAATAATGCACTCGTTAAAATAAAAAAGAATGGAACAAGGGTATTCGCATATTATGTACATGTTTGAAACGCTATAATTACAATTATAGTTTATGAATTACAAGTCTTTCTAATCCAGTGGAACAGCCAGTGGTCATCCTTATCATTGTCAGTGTCACTTAGAGACAATTCTTCATTGTCACTATCGTTATCGCACGAGTCTTGAAAATTTATGATTGTCTCCAAAATCTCGTTACGTGCTGTTTCCTTCCAAAAGTCTTATTGTAGTCTTTTGCATGTCTTACGCAGTTTTCCCAGCCTTGTTGTGTTATCTTGTCAATTTCTTTGTGAAGAAGTCGTTCAGCGTCAGTCACTTTAAAAAGTGTTACTTCTATTTGCAACATCTCGTTTTATTTGAGTCTACACTAACTTAATTGGATTGGATTGGTAGTCATACGGAGACAGACGGATTACCTCGTGTCCCATTTCAGTTGCAAGTTGATTTAACTGAAACTGAACTTTTTCCTGGTTGTTAAACGGCAGAACAGCTGAATAATACTATCGCGGCCAAGTTGCTATTTGCAGCTTCCATCTTCAATGTTAATTCGGCCTTCATTTCTTCCATCTTCTCAGTGATGTCGTTATCCCACTTCTGACACCAATTGTGACTTTGTGGGTTCGTAGAATTAAAAGCCCAATTTGCAGAAATTCTAAATGTTCTTTATTTTCGTAGAAATACACTCACAGTAGCAGGTTACAGCAGAATTATGTCACATACACAATCACAATCTACCAAGGTCGATGACCACAGAAACAGCGTTCTGATTACATCAGCTCTCGTTACACCAACACTCTACAATTGTTTACTCCTTACTGTTTTTACTATTGTTCACGACTGCCTTTGGTGAGTCGTCGCTTCTTTAAATACCTCCACTGATAATTCCAGACTGTTCCAGAACAAACAAGAAACCGAACGCTCTCCATCAATCAAGATGTTACCAGAATGTTCTAAACTTTATCTGTTTTGGCATGCTTTTTATCTCAGTGATACACTATCCGACTGTTATCTTTATCTGCAGGCTCTTTGTGAACACAACCCGCGCTTATCCCTCTGCACCGAACCTTCTGTGCTTTTTGCCGCGACAATACTGATTTGAACTCAGTAGGGTAATTCAACATGGTACGGCTCGTGTTCTGCAGATACAGCATTCTACAGGCTAAGACGTAGTGTGTTTACTCTCTCTTGAATTTAGCAAACATCTTGGCTTGTTCAAAGTAAATCTGAGGGTTCACATTTTAATTATGAGTAATTACAAACATATGTAGACACATGTATACCAACAAAAAATGATAGTCATTACGGTGTTTACGTCTCAATGAGTCATCATAATATATTGCTATTTCTTTCCTTGTATTATGAAAACTATCTCGGCTACAAATATGGGATGTTTACGGTTGTGTTAGAAACATAACTTGCTACTTTCTTCGTGGATCATTTTTGCAAAATTTGACTTTTTGTCTTGGCGCTAATAGTATTTAGTAGAGATAGAATCACTTGGTGCTTGTCACACTTCACTTCCGGGGAATACAGTATGAAAACACCACATGAATTCGACTTGTTGCACGCCTGGTAGCATTCAAGGTCAAAAGTCATTCCATTTGAACGTCACGGTAGTTATGTTAATCATATACCAGATAAGTGGTTCCACATGCTACATCACGCAATGGAATAAGTTTTGACTGATTACTTTTCGAGAAATTTCATCTGCATTCTGGAACATTGCATTGTTTTTCTAGCAATTGGGGACTGTAAAAAGACTTCAGAAAGTAATTAAATTAAGAGATAAATTTAACAAGCAAGGTTAACGCAATAACTAATAAATCAAATCAAGATATGGGTTTCTGACAGTAAATTTTTAAATACGGAAATATTGCAATGTTCATATCTCTGAAATTTGTAGTGTTTAACGCCCATTTTTACTACATGCGGCACCGCAGGCGGTGACACTGATACATGAGATGAAGATGGAACACCGGTGGAATGAAATAGCGGAGATAAACCTCCCCAGCGCCGTGTTGTTACCCACATATCTCATTTTACAGTCGCCTAATGAAATGAAATGTGTAGTGTTTAACGCCCGCTTTTACTACATACGGCCCCACAGGCGCTGACACTGATGATACATGAGATGAAGATGGAGTATCGGTGTAATGAGATGGCGGGGGAAACCGGAGGTCCCGGAGAAAACCCGCCCCAGCGCCGTGTTGTCCACCACAAATCTCACTTTGCGGTCGCCTGGGATCGAACCCGGGCCGCCTTGGTGAGAGCCAAGCGGTCTAACCACTGAGCCACGGCGCGGCCTTTACGGTCGCCTAGGATCGAACCAGAACTACCTTGGTGAGAGTCGAGCGGTTTAACCACTCAGCCAGCGCGGCCGTACATATCTCTGATTATTATGTATTTAGCATTTTTTTTCTGTAATTTTCGTCCTCCAACGTTGTCATATCGGACGATTAATGAAATGGGTGAAATGATGCTCAAATGAGTCCGGGGTCGATTGAGCTTAGAGTTACCCGACATTCGTCTATCAGGACAAGGGAAACCCTGGAAAAAACCTTGTCCAGGTAACTCACCCTGACCGAGATTCAAACTCGGGACCTCTTGAACGTGAGACAGACACGCTACCGAGGTGAGCGTATAGCAATTAGGACTAACATAAACATAGATACACACCGTTAGTAACACCTACACTCCTGAAACGTTTTTTTGGCGTGAATGGAGCATTTGTGCTATTGTATTACAGATTACAACTACACAGGAATTCAACAAGAGCACATTATCTGACAAACAACTCTGCAGCATGTACCTACATTAGGATTAAAAATAAAAAAGTCATGCACACCTACATTAATATTATTTGCTCTGTGAGGTGGCCACCATATCTTTCTCGCTGCTGCGTTACTTCCTTTGGAAGGGAAGTAAAACAGGTGGTCCTGTGTCATAGATTCACAACAGGTAAAAGAACCTCAAGTCTAATAATGAGGCCTATGGGCAAAATTAGCCGATGTTTCACCTCCAATATAGAACGGGATATTGAGAAGCACAACAGTTAAAGAGCATCCATAAATTAAACTCAATTTCTGTTAGTCGCCCCTTGAGCTTCTAGTTTCTGTCATACAGCTTTATTCTTCATGGGATTTAGAAAAGAGCGCCATAGAGCATTTAAGAATGGGAACGTCAACATTTATCAGGTTTGTATGTATATTTTTATACAATACATGTGTTACATGCCAGAGCATTGAGGAGAGCTGCATTCGCATGTTATCTTGTTTACTAGAAGAGTGAAGAATTGTTACATGGCATACAGTAAGTGACGAAACACAAATAGAGCACTTGGGAGCTGTGTATCTGTTATGAAAGGTCAGCCAATTAATTATTATACGCAAATGTACATTACCACTGCAGCCGCACGTTTTGTTGCAATTAATCACATTATATATGACTTTTCGCCGATGTATGACACATTGCTGTCCAGAAGACATGATTGCAACAGAACAGAGAGTACATAAACTGTCTCGCCGTGTGTGTGTGTGTGTGTGTGTGTGTGTGTGTGTGTGTGTGTGTGTGTGTGTGTGTGTGTGTGTGTGTGCGATAGGCTTATGTAAACAACTACATTGGCTCACTTATTTTCTGATACACTTCCACTCTTTGCCATGTAGTACAATATTTATGTTCGTAGTTAGAATGTCAATTTGATTTCACTGGAAATACATGTTCTGAGGTCCCTAGGTAAAAGCAGTATTTTAAAGAACAACGCGAGCGAGTGTGTGTGTGTGTGTGTGTGTGTGTGTGTGTGTGTGTGTGTGTGTGTGTGTGTGTGTGTGTGTGTGTGTGTGTGTGTGTGTGTGTGTGTGTGTGTGTGTGTGTGTGTGTGTGTGTGTGTGTGTGTGTGTGTGTGTGTGTGTGTGTGTGTGTGTGTGTGTGTGTGTGTGTGTGTGTGTGTGTGTGTGTGTGTGTGTGTGTGTGTGTGTGTGTGTGTGTGTGTGTGTGTGTGTGTGTGTGTGTGTGTGTGTGTGTGTGTGTGTGTGTGTGTGTGTGTGTGTGTGTGTGTGTGTGTGTGTGTGTGTGTGTGTGTGTGTGTGTGTGTGTGTGTGTGTGTGTGTGTGTGTGTGTGTGTGTGTGTGTGTGTGTGTGTGTGTGTGTGTGTGTGTGTGTGTGTGTGTGTGTGTGTGTGTGTGTGTGTGTGTGTGTGTGTGTGTGTGTGTGTGTGTGTGTGTGTGTGTGTGTGTGTGTGTGTGTGTGTGTGTGTGTGTGTGTGTGTGTGTGTGTGTGTGTGTGTGTGTGTGTGTGTGTGTGTGTGTGTGTGTGTGTGTGTGTGTGTGTGTGTGTGTGTGTGTGTGTGTGTGTGTGTGTGTGTGTGTGTGTGTGTGTGTGTGTGTGTGTGTGTGTGTGTGTGTGTGTGTGTGTGTGTGTGTGTGTGTGTGTGTGTGTGTGTGTGTGTGTGTGTGTGTGTGTGTGTGTGTGTGTGTGTGTGTGTGTGTGTGTGTGTGTGTGTGTGTGTGTGTGTGTGTGTGTGTGTGTGTGTGTGTGTGTGTGTGTGTGTGTGTGTGTGTGTGTGTGTGTGTGTGTGTGTGTGTGTGTGTGTGTGTGTGTGTGTGTGTGTGTGTGTGTGTGTGTGTGTGTGTGTGTGTGTGTGTGTGTGTGTGTGTGTGTGTGTGTGTGTGTGTGTGTGTGTGTGTGTGTGTGTGTGTGTGTGTGTGTGTGTGTGTGTGTGTGTGTGTGTGTGTGTGTGTGTGTGTGTGTGTGTGTGTGTGTGTGTGTGTGTGTGTGTGTGTGTGTGTGTGTGTGTGTGTGTGTGTGTGTGTGTGTGTGTGTGTGTGTGTGTGTGTGTGTGTGTGTGTGTGTGTGTGTGTGTGTGTGTGTGTGTGTGTGTGTGTGTGTGTGTGTGTGTGTGTGTGTGTGTGTGTGTGTGTGTGTGTGTGTGTGTGTGTGTGTGTGTGTGTGTGTGTGTGTGTGTGTGTGTGTGTGTGTGTGTGTGTGTGTGTGTGTGTGTGTGTGTGTGTGTGTGTGTGTGTGTGTGTGTGTGTGTGTGTGTGTGTGTGTGTGTGTGTGTGTGTGTGTGTGTGTGTGTGTGTGTGTGTGTGTGTGTGTGTGTGTGTGTGTGTGTGTGTGTGTGTGTGTGTGTGTGTGTGTGTGTGTGTGTGTGTGTGTGTGTGTGTGTGTGTGTGTGTGTGTGTGTGTGTGTGTGTGTGTGTGTGTGTGTGTGTGTGTGTGTGTGTGTGTGTGTGTGTGTGTGTGTGTGTGTGTGTGTGTGTGTGTGTGTGTGTGTGTGTGTGTGTGTGTGTGTGTGTGTGTGTGTGTGTGTGTGTGTGTGTGTGTGTGTGTGTGTGTGTGTGTGTGTGTGTGTGTGTGTGTGTGTGTGTGTGTGTGTGTGTGTGTGTGTGTGTGTGTGTGTGTGTGTGTGTGTGTGTGTGTGTGTGTGTGTGTGTGTGTGTGTGTGTGTGTGTGTGTGTGTGTGTGTGTGTGTGTGTGTGTGTGTGTGTGTGTGTGTGTGTGTGTGTGTGTGTGTGTGTGTGTGTGTGTGTGTGTGTGTGTGTGTGTGTGTGTGTGTGTGTGTGTGTGTGTGTGTGTGTGAAGTCAGTTAAATATTAAACTTGATATTTTAATTCTGCATCTTTGAAGGATGCAACAAGATTTTGAAAAATATCTTTACATGAAAACATTACGTTATTTTGGATTTTCTGAAAAATGGTTCTTAGGATTTCAATTAAAATACATGTTTAAAATATTTGCATGAAAAAATGTTTATCTAGAATTTTTGGGGAAACTGTTTTCATTCTGAATGACCTTTGTATAGGTACAATTGATAAACCCATAAGAGATAAACAAAATCTTACTATACAAAAATATCAATACACTGCAATTTCAATACATTACGGAGGCATCAGTTATGCAGAGTGGCTTCTTAAACACATCAATGGAAGTGAGCGAACTACCATGCGCACACTTTTCTTGAGCACTGGGTCCCAAGTTCTCATTTGGTAACTTTGCCTTAATTCCATAAACAGAGATGACAACTTTGAAACATGAAATAGGCTACACACTCTGTCATCTAGTGACTAATATGCTATGCTTTCATACATGTGCCATTTCATTTTAGCTATTTTGAGTTTAGTTATTAGCTAACCAGTTTACAATAAATCTACGAGCAAGACGTATATTGTGGATGTTATGGCTCTCAAGATAGGACATACTATTATTCGTCTACCTCCATATAACTATGATCTGAATGTAATTGAACTGTCTTAGGAAAAAATAAAAAATGTTTTTAAAGGATGCAATGTTACTAGAGAGCCAGCCACAAATCTGCGGAAACTTTCTCTAAAAGCAACAGATTGGGAAGGATACTTCAAGAAGGTCCAAGAGCTGGAAATGCAATATTGGAGTCGCGATGGTGTTTTCCCAGGTTGTCAGGCGAATGCTGGGTTGGTTAATTACATCCTCCAAATTTCCTGTACCTCTGTTTCATCTCCATTATCATTTCACATCACCTATCATCAAGTCGTCTCTTTCAGGGTAGAAGTGTCCGTGGGTGTCTCAGCACAGTCATGACTCGTTGGTACAGCTGACCTCTGTCTCCTCTTGCCTTATCCTTCCTCCCAGGGATATAGGCACAATAAACCACAGGTTTCAATGCCGAATCCCCTCCATAGTAATCCTAATCTCTCTTCTTCCCCATACCTTTTGCACCATACCGTTAAACCTGTGCTAAAGACAACATGCATATAGTGCAGCAGTCTCTGTGATTACTGATTAGCATGTGGAAGTGTTGACTAATTTCTGTCACATAAAATGAGGTCAAAACAGAACCATTCTGGGAGGGGCACATAAATCCCCATTCTGATGCACAATATTTGTATTCTAAGATTGTTAAACAATATAAGAGACGTAGTTTCACCATTTCCAAGAAAGGCATCTCAAATGTGCTACATAAAAAAGGTAAGACAAGAAGAAACCTTATTCAGAGGGCAAGAAACATGTAAATCTATGACCAACCAGACTACCTCCTAAGGTAGTTCGAAAGGCACAGACCCAAATCTAGCGACGCAGAGAGCAATTGCATTCAAGTTGGGAATCTTCAGGACAATTGTGAACACCATTATCAGGCAGAATTTAAACCTAAAAAGCAGAGTCCATTAGCTCGTGCTCTGGTACATTGCAAAATGTGCCACTAACTGCAGTAAGTTATATGAATGTTATTTGGCGAGTGATAAGTGGTTTGTGGTCATAGATGAAGCATATGCTTACCTAAGTGTCTGCACAAAACCCTGGGCCATATATTACCTCCAATGGGAGAAAAAATTTTGAAACATGGTATAGGGAAGCTAAGGTAAGTTTTCGCAGTGGTTTTATGGTTATAGTGGTATACAGCTACAATGGGAAGTTAACTATCTGCCAGGTGGAAAAAAAATATTGAAGTCAACTTGGCATATTTTCAGACTAAGTCCTATACCCATATTCCGCACAGAAATCCCTGCTCTCTATGGTGCAGATCAATTAATGTCTGGCTGCACCAAGATAAGGCATCAAGCCATATATCTGCTTCAACCCACCAGTTTTTGGAGAAAATGGAGAGAGAAACAGGAATCTATTCTATCCCATTAGTGACATCCCTGTCAAATTTCCCGATACCTTGCCCATGGATTTTTGTGCTTCTGGGTTATTGAAAAGAGTCCTTGGAAGTAGAAGAATACATATACTGAATGGGCTCTGATAAATCTTCAGGAAGAGTGGAAAAAATTGGACACTTCACTTCAATTTCCTTCTATTATGCGACATGAATGAGTCAACACTTCCACATGTTAAGTACTCACTGAGACTGCTGTAGCTCGCTCACTTTCACAGGTGTGTTTAAGGAGCCACTGTGCACATCTAAAGTTGTTGCCACAGACTGTGGACAAACCTCCATACTACAAGTGTTAGGTTATGATTGCAAAGGTGATAAAGTGATATTCATTGTTTTTAATTCAACTTTTCCTTAGTTTTATAGCTTTTCTGATTTTACAGCATTTTTAAGTCCCAGATGGAAATGTAAAACAGAGGTTCCATTGCAGCAGTTTCTTCTTTCTTTTTTTCCCCTTAAAGCTATAGTGTTTAAAAAGGGAATGTTTGATGTTAAGCCATCTTAATCATCTTGTTTTAGATCTGTTGCTGTTAAAGTAGGAATAAGTTTGAATACCATTACAATAAAAGTGGATTGAGAAGATATTAACACATTGCTTCACTCACACTGTTTTTCAGAGGACATGTTTAAAGAGATGTTGCTCCCATGATCAGCTGTTTCTTGACTCAGAGATGTGAGAAACAGCGTAAGTGAAGCAATGTGTCAATATCTTCTCGATTCACTTTTATTATAACTTGTGCTTCACTGTTTCTATGCTTCTTTCAATTTTTATACTTTGATTGAATACTATTCACTAGACTTGCATCAACAATAATTGTCATCATCATAAATCATCACCACCACCATTATTATCATCATCATCATCATCATCATCATTATTATTATTATTATTATTATTATTATTCAGTGAGAGCAAAAGCTGACGAATGTATTTTAAATAACTCCTGCTTTCTCAAGCAGCCATAATTAAACACTTGACCTAGTAGTTGGGTCCATATCAAGTGGAGGGCTGAGAAGAGCAATCGAGGCAGCCAATTCTTATTGCAATAAATGGGGTTTGAAACTGAATGAAAACAAAACCAAGATTATGGTCTTCAAAAAAGGATAATGGTTGCGTAAGGATGAGAAATGGGAGGTTAATAGAAGAGAAATAGAGGTAGTAAGGAGATTTGATTATTTGGGGACAAGGTTGAGTTCAGATGGTAGCTGGAAAGAACAAAAACATATGTCTGTGGCAAAAGGTAAAATGGTAAGATCATGCTACAGTAAACTGCCAGATATAAATGTCAAATAGTTGGAGAGGATTTATACGGCAGTAGTAGAAAATAGAATGTTACATGGTTCAGAGGTATGGGAGTAGATGAGACTTAGAGAGACACTGATAGAGTACATAGATCCTTCTGTACATATATATTGGGATTACCGATAGCATCACCTAATAGGGTAGCACAATTGGAACTGGGCAGACATTCTACTAAAATTAAAAATCTTGTCAAGGGCAATGAAATATTTATACAGAATCACTAACATGGAATATGGCAATATAATTAAAGAATGTTTTCATATTCAAAAGAGAAGTAACTGGGGTGGATCTTGAGTGCATAAAATGAATGATGTGTTGAAGCAGATAGGTATGGGTCATTCTTGGATGAATGCAGAGTATGGGTATAGAGGCTTCTGGAAAGAAGTTAAGCTAAGGTTAGAAGATATTGACAGACAAGACATTTTCGCCAATACAAGTGACAAAAGCTCACTGAGGTTATATAGAGAAATAAAAACAACCTGGGGGAGGGAAGGATATATAAATATATGAAGTAAGTTAGGGCGAGAAGGTTTTGCTTGGGCGAGAACAGGAGTGAGAAACTTGAAAGGTATAGGTCAAGAAAGGGAGCTAGGTAAATGTCCACATTGTGTGGAGAAGAGAATGCAGATTTCCATTGTATATTACATTGTAGTCAAACAAAGATATGGAGAGAGAAGGCCTGGCTACGTAAATGGGACAATTTGGGGGGCGAAGTAGTAATTAGAAAAATTTTGTCAGTAAAAGGGGGAAAGAACAGGAGAAATATAGGGAATTATTTAGGGAAATTTAAAGAGAGATGGTTAAGAACAATTAGGGGAAAAGAACAGGAGAAATATAGGGAATTATTTAGGGAAAGTTAAAGAGAGATGGTTAAGAACAGTTACGAAAAAATGTAGAGTAGGATAGGTGAAATGGCAAAATGAGTAGAGGGCCTCCAATGCACAAAAGCCTAGGGTTAGGTGAATGGGGATCAGATCGAATTATTATTCAATGGTGGGCAACATGACAGGATCTTCAAGATTTAGGAATATACAGTGTTTTCCAGTATGAATTTTATAATTGTAATCTTGATTTTGTATTTCCATTTGATGATGTAAAAGGAAAGATGAGAAATAAATTACAAATTAAACACTTTCATGCAACTAGACGAAACTTCAAACCATTATGATGGAGAACTAACAGCCATAAAAGAAGCACTGCAGAATGTCCTGTACAGACTGTACATAAAGCAAAACATAGTTATCTTAACATATTCAAAATCAGCCATAGATGGGATTGTAAATTATAAAAACAAAACAACAAGAAACATCAAAGAAATAAGAAGTTTAATTAAAGCTGTCGAGTCAAGAAACCATGTCACCCTGCAATGGATTCCAGCCCATGTTGGACTTTTAGGTAATGAACATGCTGACCAACTAGCAAAAAAAGGTGCAATTCAAAATATAAAACTGGTAAGACAAACTGAAATTAATAAACAATTAAACAACATTAAGCTACATTTTAAAAAACAGCAGAGACTTGATGAAGAAGATAAACTAAAAGACAAGGATTATAAGAACATTGGAGACAAAACTGACATACAAAAACTACCAAAAAAAACTGCAGTGGCCCTATTTATAATGGAAACTGGCCATGATGCAGAACACCTTTATAAAATAAACTGCATGCCTACACCCAAATGTACTATCTGTAAAGAGGATGTCATCATGAACAAACACCATTTTGACAAATGTAATGGTCTCAAAAGTGGGAACCTACAGGCTTTATATTGGGAAGCTAGGGCAAAAATGATGCAAATCAACTAATCCCCAGTGCCATTAGTCAACAACAACAACAACACTTTCATGCAAAGAATTCTATGTTACCAGTAGCAGTATCTAATGCCCAAACATTTGAATGATCTGTATTTATCTTCTTACCTCTCATTATAATTTTGATGTTGAATTCAAGTGAGTTGAGAGTAATACTGAACACTCATGCAGATGATCATATCCTTGTTTCAGTTTTCTTCATTACAATGCACTCAAAGGGTATATGCTAATTTTATGCAGATGAACAGTTCTCTTGCAATAATGAACATTTTAGTATTACTGAAAATATGATTTTCAATATCTGGCTAAGTTTAATTAAAAGATCTTCAAAAGCTGTAAGAAGTATGCTACAGCGAATGTTTCTCAATAAAGAACTTTTACAATAGTTCCCTTGCAAACCAGATAAGTTTGTAACTATGATAATTTTCGGAAGCTTTCACAGCCAACACAAATTTCTTCCGGGCCCGAACCTTCACCAAGAAGGCTTAGACCAAGCCACTGACTTAGACCACAGGTGAGGCAAAACGTCTGGATATCTAAACTCCAGCAGACCATGGCTTTTAAGCCCAGAAGAAATTTGTGTAAATTAGATCATTTTAATATAATTTTGAGTCAAACTAGTACTCAATGCTCCATATATTGTTAGTGTTTACCTAGAATGTGTTTCGTTAGAACCTTCCTTACATCCTCAGCTAATGTTGACATGAGGTCCTAACAAAATGTGTTCTAGGTAAACACTAGCAATATACGGAGCACTGAATACTATTTGAAAGTAATGAGTCGGTAATTCACAAACAAGCATCACTTAAATTATCCTTACTTGGACATGTTTCGGAGAACGTTTTGTCCCCATCCTCAGCAGTTATCCAACTGGTTGACAACCCTACACCCCACAAACATGCAGTTTAGGATAGCTTAGTATATAGACTAGTCAACATCCCATTGAACAAGAATGAATACAACAAAGAATATAACATGATTAACATAGCTGCAATTAATGGATACAATAAACAATAGATAAGAAAATTTGGAAATTCAAGAAACAGAAACACATATTGGATACCACAAAATTAACAGAATCAAAAACCAAGATACAGTTCAGGAAATTCACATATCATCCGAGAATGCATCATAAATTCAACAAGATATTCAAGAAGTACAACATCACCCTAGCCCCAATAAATAAATTCAGTTTAAAAAACTTATTATGCAACAACCTGAAAGATCCAGTACCTGAAAACAAGAAATCAGGTATATACAAAATCAACTGCTCAAATCGCAATAAGTTCTACATAGGAAAAGTCAAAAGTTTACATATTAGGTTACAGGAACATATGAGATGCATGAAATACAAACAAATAGAAAAATCAGCAATAGCTCACCATTTCTGGTTTACCAATCATGAAATTGTACCAAATATAAAACTATTAAAATCAGCCAATAATGCAGCCAAACTCGATGTTTGGGAAAAGTTGCTAATTATAAAAAACAAACAGTTTACTTTAAATTTCGAATTGCCACCTGAAAACTCTCTTTGGAAGTTCATCTCACAGACAACAGATGCCGCCACAGACAACCAGCTCACTTCAAGAAACCACGGTTCCAACCAGTTGGATAACTGCTGAGGATGGGAACAAAACGTTCTCCGAAACATGTCCAAGTAAGGATAATTTAAGTGATGTTTGTTTTTGAATTACCAACTCATTACTTTCAAATGTTAAATACATCACTGTTTCTAACCTTTTGCTTCAAATAACACTGAATACTAGTTTGACTCAAAATTATATTAATTTTGTGCTTCATTGTATCATAGCCCTTACACATTACAAATAGGGTCATCTTCTTCATTATTTCCCACATATCGATCTGGGTGGCTTAGTTAGATGCTGGCCTAATAGATTACAGGTACAAACTAGCCCAGATTGATGGTTTTTAAGTGCATTTAAAAACAACTGCCCAATGTTAATAGATTTACTGCATGTACAGAAACTCCTGTAGGATGGAACTTCGGCACATGAGCAGCACTAATTTATCCTGGCAATTGACAGCATCATTAACAAATAAATTATTTATTTATTTTATTGTTTCCCACTCTTTTCTATGTCTGAAAATGATACCTAACAAAAAATGAGAAGATAAAAATACATTTTTACAACTGTATGAAATTAAATAATTTACAAAAAGTATTTTATTTCCTCAGTGTGTTCCATTGAATGGATATCACTTGACAATGCTGTAACACTTAGTGGTAAATGTTCCTAAGTATCTGTACATTTGTCAAAGGAAGCCACTAAACATAAATAAAAAACATTTTATACAATATTTGTACTCCTAAAAAACCAAGAGATTTCTCTTCTATATGTCACTATAAACAAACACTACACTGTACTAGTAATTATCTTAAAAAAATTATGTAAACAATTCCTAATCTATCACTTTATCATCTTGTTTTGCTGCTTGTTGCTTTTGAGTCCATATTAAGTAGAGCAGCCTCTGAATAACTTAGTATTTCAAGCAAATGACTGACCAGTGCTGGGGTAGAAATCTCTTCATCCTTCCTAAGCGTTTTGCTATACATGCTCTTGTACAATTGAGCAAGGTTGTCACACTTGCTGAAATTGATATAAACAAAACTTATTATTCATCCAGTTGAAATCAAATAAAATTATAACTACATGCATAGTATTAAATTTTAGGTGCATTTTTATAGAACCTTAGTCTATACATATAAACCTTGAGCATGTGTGATTCACCTGTTATAACCTTCCAAACCAGAGAGTGAAACAATGTGCCTAAGCCTTGTAAATATTTAATGGGATTTCAAAAATTTAACTATTCAATGTCAACTAAATTTGAAATTAGGTGACACATCATTAATTTTAAAATGAAGTAATAAACACAGTGAAGCATTACGAACTTGCAAATGTTTTAACACTTACATATACATATGCTTCATTTAAATTTAAAAATCCAATAACCCAAAAATACTGATCGCCGACTGACTGAAGAAAAGGATTATCTCAGAAACACAGTTAAGATTTTTAAATTCAACATAAATAAAGCACATATGTCTAGGTGTTTAAATTTTTTCAAAATCTGATGATAAATTTTCTTCATTCTTTTTACTGATGTGTCCAACATTTCAGTGTATTTCCCATATACAAGAGCTATTTTTTCTTCAAGGTCCGATCACTCATGAAATTAAAATCACATTGAAAATGAGATGAAGCTTTGCACAGATGTATTGAACAATGTCTCTAATCTCTGTTTCATATAACCTTGCCCCGCTGACATGCTTCACTCCGCATAAAACTACCTTCTCTCTCACCCTAATTGGCTAATGCTTTCGCGCCATAGGCCATAGGCGGTGCCTTCCCGTCACATTTAAGCCTGCAGTAAACGTCATAATAATTCCCGGGAAGATAGATAAAATCATACAAATAAGAATATGAAGGCATGAAAAAATACAAGTTTTTAATGAAACTGAGCAAGTTGAAACTGAATGAATGAGCAATGAAACTGAAACAAGTTTATAATGAAAGACCTTCAGCCTTTTCCACTGGGACTTTTTTAAACCAGTACCTTGCAAAAATGCTTGTCTTTCAGTCTTAAAAGTCGTGTCACGCCATACTTGTCGTGTGTCCTTCATTCACCCAAGTCTCGTCAAGGTAGTATATTTTGTGACTTGTATCCCGGTACAGTCTGATTGTCCTTAAATAACATCTTCGCCACACAGCAATATTGCCCCTGGAGTGGTAAGTTTTCCTGTCTCAATTTCATATTGCAATGTTACTACGGATCTAACACTCACACCTGTAAGTTCAGAGCACAGCTGTTCGACTTCTCTCATGGACAAGAGTGAGTGCATTAAACACATGCACCACATTTCCTTTTTCGCTGGTTTGTAAAGGTTTTCCCTTGCGATGCTTCAGCGAAAAACTGGCCGTAGATGCTGCTATTGTACATATAATAAGTATATGCACAATAAATGATCAGTAAAATAATTTAGCTCTCGCACTCAGCACAACACACCTTCGAATAGCGATATATAACTAATTCAGTTCAAAACAAGGTCAGTGATAAAAGTCATATAAACAAATATGCCATCACTACCGCTAAAGCACGTGCTATCGTGTCATATGAAAGGCGGGCTTGAGAGAAAAGGAACCTCCTCTTTACTTCGTTTAAGAATTAACATGCATTTCAGATAAATCAACTCAGTTGCATAATATATTTAATTCAAACAGTTATGAAAATATAAATTTGAAAATTCTCTTCCAACAAACAAAACAAACAAAAACAAAGATATATCACCATGTTAAATAACGAACTAATTTTTACTGCACAACAGTCTATACTACGAGGGCTGTTCAGAAAGTAACCTCCGATCGGTCACAGTGCGGGTAGTGGGGGGAGTAGCGATGCCATCTGTGCATTCACGCACTCAGCAGGTCAGTCGGCATCAAGCCGTGGTCGAGTGAACGTCGTATCTGCGCTAGTTTAGTGTTTGTGGCCGTTTGAAATGTGTGCTGCAATAGAAAACCCCGCCAAATGTGAAGTGCGTGCTGTGTACTGTGAAACACTAAAAAAATTACGACGGGCTATACAGAACATATGCCGTGGTATGCTGACTTCCGGTATCGGTATTTTTTTGCACGATAACGCCCGTCCTCACTCTGCTCGCAGAACAACAGCCCTTCTTGAGTCCCTCAAGTGGGACGTTGTCAACCATCCACCTTACAGCCCAGATCTGGCGCCAAGCGATTATCACCTCTTCATGCATATGAAGACATGGCTCGGGTCCCAGCGGTTTGATGACGACGAAGAGCTCAAAGATGCGGTCACAGGCTGGCTCCAGGCACAAGCGGGTGATTTTTATGCAGAAGGAATTTCAAAGCTTGTGAACAGATACGATAAGTGCCTAAATCGGTATGGAGACTATGTAGAAAAATAGTGCAAAGATGTAGTTGTAAGATGTATATATTAAAATATTTTTATTTAACTTGGTGAATTTTTTGCAATCAACCGGAGGTTACTTTCTGAACGGCCCTCATACAACAGCAGCCAATGAGAGGTGATTAGGTTACGTGACCGTTAAGAGATACAGGGCAAGCTTATGTGAAACAAGGATTAGTATGACCGCTGATTGCATCATATTGTATGTGTCAATTGTAAGCATGTAGTGAGCATGCCTAGTAAACATGCTAGAGCAATAATGTCACAGGGGTGCAACTCATTTATACATTGAAACATTCATGAATGATAGCAAAGAATGGTAATGAGAGCAGGAACTTTGAAGCAGGGGATAAACATGTTCATGATGCACGCAATCAGGCAAGGAAGGGAATGTCAAGCAATGATGATCTCGAATGCAAGTGGATCAGATGATTTGAGAAAATAGGCAGTTGACAATTTCTGTGTTGCACAAGTTGTTTCCTGAAATTTATGGTCACCATTGTGACTGAGACAGTCCAGTATTGCAAACAGTATGTGAAGTGGATTCCCAAGATGCTGTCCGACCATCACAGAACACAGTGAATGGGTGCCAGCTTAATGTTTCTTCAGTGCTACCATGGTGAAGGAGAAATTTATCAAAATTGTCTCAGGGGACGAGATATAGCTCCTTTACAAAACTGAAGAAACAAAACAGCAATCCAAAGAGTGGATGCATCCCGTCAAAACCAAAGAAGTTTGAACAAAATTCTCCAACAGAAAGTATATAGCTACTTTGTTCTGGGACAGAAAACTGTATTCATGGAATATTCCACAACCATCATTGCAGCCTCATACAGCGTGACTCTTCAGAACCTACAAAGGGAGATTCAGAACAAACGAAGAGGAAAGTTGTCATCACGCATTGTTATACTGCAGCTGCAACAAAGAACTTCCTGCAGCATTTTCAAAGGGAAGTGTGATCTTCCACCCTACAGCCGGACTTCGCTCCTTCTGATTGTCATCTCTTTCCTCGGATGAAAAATGGGCTAGGAGGACAGCATTTTGGTACTTGGCTGAAAGAATAGGTAGTCAGCTACCTTCTAAGACGAGGGGATTGGAAAGTTGATACCATGCTACTAAAAATGACTAAGTTGAAGCAGCAACTATGTAGAAAAGTAGCTGGTAGCTGTAGCTAAATGTTGCAAATAAAACATTTTTTATTTTCACTGTGGTTTTAATTTCAAGACCGATTGGAGACCCTGAAAAAAAAATAACCCTTGCACAAGCAGAAAGAAAATGATGAGCAAATTCAGTGTTGATACATTAATGGTAGTTAATGCACTTAACTAAGAAAGAACCACTACTTACTCCTTTTTAGAGCTGGCCGTTTTTGTAAGACAAAGCTTGGTGAGGCTGCGAAGCACAAACTGTAATCGCTGCTCCAATAAAAGCACTAATGCACTCTCTTCTGCTTGTTCAGCCAAATCTTCATCTTGCTGCGATGAACAGTCACATGTGGTTTCACTATTTTCCTTTGAAGCATCACTTTTGTCATCACTGAACTCAAATACACCCTGATTTTCTTCCTCAGTAATATTTATTTTTTTGGTTTCTTCACAAATATGATCTTCAGCTGCACTTTCATTGTTTGTGGGCATTAAAGGGTCATCTGATATGTCCCTTTTGAGTGACTTTTGGTGCACATCAGTTTCAGTTTTATCAGCAGTCAGTTCATCTTCTCTCACTCTCAGAGCCTGTACATGTTCCAACATCACTTTCAGTATTGGTTGACACTGTAGGATTAAATCTAGAGCCATTTGGAAAGATTTCAGCTTCACAGAAAAGCTTGTAGCACCTAAGGAAGAAACCAAAATATTAGTATTAAAGAATATATATGTATATGTGCATTCACTAATGTTTGTTTCTAGTCTAATACCTGCTTAAATTAATTAAAGACTTACATAAGTCCAGAGTTCTATAAAGACTGATTATAACATTTGTGGAACTGCACAATGAAGTATTATAATTATTTGAGAAGAAATCACAAGAAAGCAATTAAGAAAATTTTAGTTAATCAAATGCATTCTTCACATGAAAGGAAAAAGAGATTTAAATAAGGGCCTATATTAATGTGTAATGAAATAAAGAGTTGTGTTATTAATTTTTAGATGAGTCGTATTTATTATACATCTGCTTCATTTTCGTACCTATTTTGAGAACATGTTTCGCAAATCATCGTTTGCATCTTCGGCTCTTATGCGACTAAAGCTTGATTCAGTGGTGTGGGTAATTCTGGGGTTGCTGCTGCCATCTGTTGATTTAGTGATGAACTTAAATGTGGGGTTCTCTTCTGGCGGGATTTCAAAGTTCATTAGTTGGTTTTTATGTTTTTCTATGTATATTCTCTCCCATATGACGAGTTCACTATGTTTTTGTACATATTTTAGTAATTCTGTGCTATCTTCAATTTCATGATTTTCAGACCAGAAATGAGCTGCTATTGCAGACTTATCAATATTTTTGTATCTTAAGTGCCTGAAGTGTTCTTTCTTTCTAGTGCCTATGCTTCTTTTTGTCCTCCCTATGTAAATTTTTTCACAGTCTTTACACTTAATCTTGTAAATGCCTGACTTTTCCTCTGGTTTTATCTTATCAGTATTATTACTGTGAAGTAGGTTTTTAATGTTGTAATTGTTTTTTGGTGCCAATGTTATATTGTATTTCTTGAATATTTTTTGGAACTTTTTTGTGGCCCAGGGGTGGTAAGTAAATTTGGCAAATCTAATTTCTTGTTTTATTGGTGTGAGAGCTGTGATCTGTTTTAATCTCTTTTGAAGTTTGAATGATTTTAGTTTTTTATCTACAAGGTTTTTTCCATATCCATTTTTAATTGCAGTTTTTAAGATTTGACGTATTCGTTTTGATATTCTTGCTGGCTGAGGGGTAGATTTACTAATCTGTGTGTGAGACTGTTGATGGTTGCATGTTTGTGTGGAATTGGGTTGAAACTATTTGCTTTGATGTAATTATCTGTGTGTGTTGCTTTTCTATGGATACCAAATTCTAGTTTTTCATTGCTTTTTTTGATTTTAAGGTCTAAAAAAGGTAGAGTACAGTCCTCTTCAGTTTCCACTGTGAATTGTATGCTGGGTTCTTGCAGGTTGAGTAGTTTCAAAGCATCATCTATTTGTTTGTAGGGCACTATGGCAAAGATGTCGTCTACGTATCTGTACCATGTTTTAAAAATATGAAGGAAGGCTTTAGTTATATGTGTTTCGAAAAAGCTCATGTATAGTTTGGCCAAAAATGGTGATAGCGGGCTTCCCATAGCTAGTCCTGAAATTTGTTTATAATATTTTCCATCCAAGACAAAATAATTTTGATGTATACATAATTCAGTCATTGCCAAATATTCTTCTATTGCATTGGCATCTAGGTTTATAGAATTTAGCCATTTTTTCAGTTGAATCAAAAGTTTGTCTAATGGAATGCTAGGGAAGAGGGAGCAGACATCAAAGGATACTAAAGTGTCATGAGGTTTTAGTTTAAGATTTTGAATTTTTTCTACCAGGTCTAAAGAGTTTTTTATGCTCAGAGTATGGAATTGTGGAAAGGACTGAAATTTTTTGGACAGCCATTTTGCCAGAAGGTAAGTAGGAGTGTTTATATTATTTACAATGGGTCTCATGGGTATGTTGGGTTTGTGTATTTTAGTTGTGTGTTAAAGTTTGCTGCACGCTGTGACACCAATTTGTAATAAATAATTTTGAATTTTAATTTTGTTTGATAATTTTCTTCCCATTGATTTGTATTGTGATTATTTTTTTTTTAATTTCTGTAACAGATTAATAAAGAATTTAACTTTCTTTTCCCAGCTTCCATTTAGTCAGCAAACAAGAAATCTTATCTCTGGGCCACAGTCTCATATCGATGCAGATTTTATTTCCAAATCAATGAAATAACAATGCTGGTGCTTCTTTGCAGAAGATGTTTTAATTAAACAGCACAAATTATTAATTGAAACAACACAATCATCTACAATAACTTTTTTTAACACATCAACTTTTGCAGATAATAATCTTTTTTCCCCCCAGCCATCTAATGGAAGTTGATTCAGTCTCCTTAGCAACAGTTTTCTTTTTCCATGTACTGATCATTCATTGCCAACTATATTTCTTGTTTGTTTTTCTCACAACTTCACTGTCACACACAATATGAATATTTTAACATTTTCCTTTTTTTTTTTTTTTTTTTTTTTTTTTTTTAAATTCTCAACAATTCCACAAAATCTATAAACAATATTTGATTTGGCACCAAACACAAACGAGGACTTCAAATGTTTCATGTGACATGACAGATATATAGCAGATGTAGAAATGTAAATTTTCAATGTACCAGAAAAAAAAATGCAAATGTAAAAATGCTTCATAAATGCACGTTCTTATCTTCTGTATTTATTAAGTTATTTTAACATAAGAAAAACTGGTTTAAAGCCCATTAAAGGCAGTATACGACTGCAATATCACTAAAATAAAGACTATAATCATAAATTGTTGAAATTTCACTATTTTGTTTTACAGAGCAAAAGCCATTCGTTGCATTCACGGCATCTGTCAGTCATTTTGTTCCTTGTGCTCACAAACGATATGTATATATAGCTTTGTAGGTAAAATGTTCTCTGGTTCAAAATTTTACAGTTCAGTTTATGCTACCAGCAATAATCATTATATATGTTGTGTCACATACCAGCTGAAAACAAAACTAACTTCTATGTCAGCATATATCTTAACAGAATTTCACAAATGAAATTTAGGTACTCTTATGCAGCAGTTGTTTTCACTCAGTAATTTAGTTATTTAGACTCTTTTGGAGTTCAGAGTGATTCCTTTTACCTATTGGGAGTTAACAAATAAGTTAGCTTACATAGCAGGTGTACAGGCTGCAGATATCACTTCAGAAAATGTTGAGGACATTTTTCTGTTTGACAGAGATTTGGATATTGATGGCAAGTTTTCAGATTTTGAGAAAGGTGTTGAGGATATAGATAGTAATGGGGAAGAAAATGACTTGCTGCCTTTAGGTATTTGTGAAGAATCAACTTTGTAAAGTGGTGAAAATAACCTGAACACAAATATACATATTTTCATGAGCATAGCTTCTCGTGTACAACTGCAGACTCAGCTAACTTTTGATAGCCAAATAATTGACATTTTCACAATTTCTGTTTTACTGCTGGCTTAATGTCTCTCACTGTTACAGAAACAAATGTATATGAGAGTAAAGCGAAGGAAGACATCACCTCTAAAGACAATTTAGGACTTGAGAGGAGAATTCAGAAGTGGATAGTGCACACGTTATTTGTAAATCTACATTAGATGTGTACTGGTCTACAGATGGAATGTTAGCTGCTACAGTTTTTGGAAAGTAACAGGTCAAATAACAGGTTTACTTCCATTTTGTAATTTCTTCATTTCACCTGCAGAGAGAATGTAAATGATAAACTACACAAAATCAGGCTAATTTTTTATCTTCTTATCAACTAGTTTCTCAACATCCTGTTTAAATCCCATAATTACAAATGGAACATGGGCCTGCTCTTAAATTCTTAAGATTTCTACATTTTCCCAGACCTTGAGAAAAACTCCTCTTGCTTTCATATTGGCATTGTATCAGCTGAATCCAAATCTCCATTAGTTGCCCAGCATGTGACTTATTTTATATCTCATATCATGATATTTATAGCAGTTTACATTTTGAAATAACTTTTGAAAAGACTATTATGCGCGCAATATGAAGAGTGATTGGGTTCCAAGTTCTCATTCAGTAAGTCTCGTTTAACTCCGTAAACATGGATGACAGCTCTTTTCTTGGAAGTGTTGAAAACAGTGTTGTTATGATAAATTAAATTTAAAGGGAGTCGATTAATGACACTAAACAACACTTACTTTTAAATTTTTCTGGAACATGTTTCAGAGACTTTGCCTCTATCTTCAGCTGGCCATCGACTAGTTCTCATTGGTGTAGTTGACGATATTTTGTCACAGGTCTCCTCTGGTGGCGGTTCAAGGAACTTGCTGAACAAATCTTTCTGGGGGATGTCGAAATTGAATACTTTGTTCCTATTTTTTGAAATGAACATTTGTTCCCATGTGGATAGTTCTTGTTTTCCTGATGTATGTTTTAGTAGTTTTGGTTCTGGATTTATTTTGTGGTTTTTCCCCCAAAAATGTGTGGCAACTGCTGATTTTTCTAATTGTTTATATTTTATGTTTCTAAAGTGTTCCTTTGCTCTTGTTTCTAAATTTCTTTTGGTTTTTTCAATATAAATATGACTACAGTCACTGCATTCAATTTGACATATACCAGATTTTTTGTTAGATGGAATGGCATCTTTGATGTTTGAGCAAATTAGGTTTTTTAAGGAGAGATGGTTGACTGGTGCTAGTTGAATGTTTTGATTTTTGAAGACTTTTTTCAATTTATCATAGGCCCATGGATGGTAAGTGAATTTTTTGAAAATCATATTGGTTTCTGTAGCTGAGAGGGTTGTGGTTTCCTTTATTAGCTTCTTTTTTGCTAAGTTCACTTTTTTGTCTACTAATGATTTGGGAAAGTTATTTTTTGTGCTATTTCAATTATTTTGTTGTATTCTGTTTTGTATTCTGCTGTGCCACACATTTTTGGGAAAAAAACCACAACATAAATCCAGAACCAACACTACTAAAACATACATCAGGAAAACAAGTTCAATTTTGAATTACCTCCAAGGGACTTGAGCAAGAAATTCCTTTAAAAGATGCCACAGGACTACAGCACAATGATCACTAACATAAGGACATGATACTCCAGCAATCAGCAAACAGCTTGATGATGGAAGCAAAAACGTCCCATTTTACAAAAACGTAAGTGACGTAGTGTCAGTAAACTGACTCATATATGCTATATCTAAATTGTTTACACATTAGTAAATATAAAACTTCAAGGGCAAAGTACTGGAAATAAACATTTTCAAGCTATCTAGACACTACTGATGTGCAATAAAAGTCTAACAAAGGTTTCAAATGAACTTGCTAATATTTATTAGATAATGCATCAACTGCTAGTTTCATACAACAGAGATATATATGAGAAAATAAATTAAAACAGCATATACTTACTTTGAGCCTGGAATTCACATAGTGCAACTCGCTCCATTTGCACTCGAAGGAATTCTGCAGGGTGCTCTAGTTGTGCCAGCAATTTGCTTGCTTTCTCATAATGCAAACGGCAAAGTTGCAGTAAGTTCTTTCTTTTTGGATCTTCTGCTGCTAATGATCTACAAAATAAGCGTTTTTCATTCAAATATCAGAAAAAAATTATTAGTTTTACGGTAATGTTTCAATAGTACATCATTTACTTAATGATTACTGAAGAAAATGTTCCAAAATATGTTCATCAGTAATTAAGTGGCAAATGATGTAGTGTAACTGCCAACTATTCAGGTTGGTAAACTTTTCCATGATACTAAAGCAGCACAAGATACTGGAAATTATATATATAAAATTGGCTCACCAAGGATGTTGTAAAGGAGATAAAGAAATTCAGAAAGAAGAAATAAATAAAATAAATAAAAATGTGGTGAATAGTTAATATTTTCAAAATTTGTTAATATGTTTTATATATTGTTAGCGTAAGTCATTTTGTAACTAACAAAGAGTTAATCAAGTAATAAAGATTAGTAATTACAAAGAGAAAAGAGCAATAGCTGTAAACACACTATATTAGTGAAATGCGGATTCAAGTTAATTTGTGTGCAATTTAATGTCATGCTGGCATGCTGCCATGGTAGCTCAAAGATTAAGAGCAACAGGATGAAGATTGGGAGAACCTGCTCCAAATCCTGGCTATGGCATTGAATTTTTCAGTCTGACTCTACCTATCCATAATCTGAGCTATTCAAGCATGGATTGCAATAATAAGTTACTGGCTGATATATTTGACGATTTGAAAATTGCAAAACAATATTCCAATGATACAATGAAGCACAAAAATATATTAATTGCAGAACAAGTTGATGGCTGTCCACTGGGGAAGAAAATAAACATTTTAAGATCATTTCCATTAATATTTTCTTGCATATTGTTGATAATTCTTTAACATTTTTTTTTAGTAATATTCCTTATTTTTGTAAAGGTGACAATCCTGACCATACGGACTGTTATGTAAACTTATTAAACATAATTATACACACTTTAGCTTTGTTATTCTGAAGCACTGACAATGATAATGGTCCTTACTGCTAGTTCGAAGTGTGCAATCGATGCAGACTATATGTACTCGCAGTGCTAACATTGCAATCATATCTTTCATATGTGTTTAACAATGAATGCACATATTTTCAAGGTAAAAAAATAAGCAAAAATCAATGTGGATAACCAGAAATCTGGACAGTACCACCAACTCAAGTATTATAAAAATACAAATCTTGAATTCACCCAATTTTAGAAGAAAAAGGCAAATAAAGCAAAACACAAAATTGTGCTCTAAAAAGTAGAATATTGCATAAAAAATGAATGGATGAAATGCTATTTATAGAAATCACAGATTTTTCATCTGGACGACTTAAATTTTTTCTCTTCTACTGTTGAAGTGATCCAAGTTTAACTAATGTAACATTAAAATGTATATAAAAATTATTTGTAGTTGGATTATTGACACTCGTCACTTACTTTTTCATATATTTATGAGAGACTAGTTTCAAAGGCCCTGGCCTCCATTTTCAATCTCTTCCCAACTGGCATCTGTTGTTATCTGCTCTCTCTGGTGGTGGAACTATGAACTTTTTTGTCAAATTATCTACTGGCATGATTTCAAAGTTCATTACGCGATCCTTATTTTTCCAGATGAATATGTTCTCCCATGTTGTCAATCTATTTTGGTTTATCACTCCTTTTAATAATTTTGGATTTGGATCAATGTCATGGTTTTCATTGCAAAAATGAAATGCTACTGCTGACTTGTCTTCTTGTTTCAATCTGATGTTTCTAAAGTGTTCTTTGACTCTGGTTTTTAAATTTCTTTTTGTTTGACCTATGTAGCATTTTTCACAATTCTTACAATTTATTTGGTATATTCCAGATTTGTTACCTGAAGGAATTTCATCTTTTGTTTTTGAATTTAGTAATTTTAAAATTGAGTATCTATTAGTAGGTGCCAAGATGATATTTTGTTCCTTGAATATCTTTTTAAATTTATTAAATGTTTTTGGATGATATGTGAATGAACTGAATATGCTGTTGCTTTCTTCTTCTTTAATAAATGTTGTTGCTTCCTTAATGGAAGCCTTACACACAGACTAGTCAACATACCCATGGAAAAAGAAGAATATTTCAAGGAACAAAAAGCAATAATACACATAGCAGAAGAAAACGTATACAACAAAAGTTTGGTGTTGAAGAAAATTAGAAAATCTAAACTAAAGAAAACCATTAAGGAAGCAACCACATTTATTAAAGAAAAAGAAAGCAACAGCATATTCAGTTCATTCACATATCATCCAAAAACATTTAATAAATTTAAAAAGATATTCAAGGAACAAAATATCATCTTGGCACCTACTAATAGATACTCAATTTTAAAATTACTAAATTCAAAAACAAAAGATGAAATTCCTTCAGGTAACAAATCTGGAATATACCAAATAAATTGTAAGAATTGTGAAAAATGCTACATAGGTCAAACAAAAAGAAATTTAAAAACCAGAGTCAAAGAACACTTTAGAAACATCAGATTGAAACAAGAAGACAAGTCAGCAGTAGCATTTCATTTTTGGAATGAAAACCATGACATTGATCCAAATCCAAAATTATTAAAAGGAGTGATAAACCAAAATAGATTGACAACATGGGAGAACATATTCATCTGGAAAAATAAGGATCGCGTAATGAACTTTGAAATCCCGCCAGTAGATAATTTGACAAAAAAGTTCATAGTTCCACCACCAGAGAGAGCAGATAACAACAGATGCCAGTTGGGAAGAGATTGAAAATGGAGGCCAGGGCCTTTGAAACTAGTCTCTCATAAATATATGAAAAAGTAAGTGACGAGTGTCAATAAACCAACCACAAATAATTTTTATATTAATTTTGACGTCACTGTTACTAAATTCCTCCAAACACACATTAAAATGTATATTCATTTAATATTCCAATGTGTAAGGACTATGATACAATGAAGCACAAAATTAATATAATTTTGAGTCAAACTAGTACTCAATGCTCCACTTATTGCTAGTATTTATCTAGCACGCGTTTCGTTAGGTTCTTCCTAACATCATCAGCTGTTGTCGACTAATAGATGTTTGGTAAACACTGTCGGTATCTTGATGAACTTGAAGTTTGGGTTTTCTTCAAAGGAAGTGTCGAAATTAAACAATTTTCTTTCATATTTCTTTATGTAGATTTTTTCCCACATAGTTAATGCAGCTGGACCTTTGACAGTTTTTAATAAGTAGATTTCTCATTCTATATCATGATTCTCCTTCCAAAAATGGTACGCTACCGCTGATTTATCTATTTCTTTGTTCCTGATGTTCCTAAAATGCTCTTTAAGCCTAAGATACCGACAGAGACGCACCTATCACCTCCAAGGAGTTCACCAAACCAACATCTATTAGTCGAGAACAGTTGATGATGTTAGGAAGATCCTAACGAAACAAGTTCTAGGTAAATACTAGCAATAAGTGGAGCATTGAGTACTAGTTTGACTCAAAATTATATTAATTCATTTAATACTTTGTTTTTGGATTATCTCTGATCACAGCTAGTCTAGATAAACAAGATTCTTGCATAGTTCTGGGTTACTCATAAATTCTGCATACAATATTGATTCAATCAAAAATATAAGTATCCCATGCATGTGCTATCAGTGCATAAAATAAAATCAAAAGACAGCATTATCTAACTTAACAAATAATCAATATGGTGCTAATACCATAATATTAATTTTAGGAATTCTACAGAATCTGTAATATTAAGAACTTCGTAGTCTTATAAACAAAAAAATAAAAAAATGAATGCATAGATTTAATTTATTTTTATAAATTAAACTTTGTAATAAAACGACGTAGTTCTAAAAGTTGAACTCACCTGAATGACTTATGATACAAAGATGCTAGCCTGTGGTGAATAGTTGCAGCTCGAAATTGATACACTGGGAAACGAGGACCTGGAGTCTCCAAATCGCAGTACTTCAAGGCTTTCATAAAATATTCAACCACTTCCCTTTCTGCCTCTTCCTGACTCTGTTATGAAGAGATATTAATTAAAACTTGTTCTTTTAGATCTGTATGTTTTTAGCCTACCTATGAGTTTCAAAAGCTTGATTTCTTTACCTTATTTCCCAAAGCTGGAAAATCTTGAAGAAGTGATGCCATGGTAAATACTGTTGTGGAAAGTTCCCAAAGAACTGTATCCCATATGGCTGGGTTGTTCCGTCGATTTCCTAATATCATCAGTGCTTTCTGGTAACTGCTTATAGCCTTATCCATGAAGAATAAAACAATATATTTTAGAAATGTACATTAAAGAAAATTAAAAAATCAGGAACCTGAAAAGACAGTATTACAAACCACATGGAGAAACAATGATCAGGGCTATTCTGTGACATATTATTGAAGTCACTAACCAGTTGCTATACACTATTTGGTATTCTGCAAAGGGCTATTCACAATAAATACAAATTTAACACAACACTGAACTTATGATTAAAACCATTATTAAAAGTGAAGCTAATTTCATATTAAAAGACTTAACAAATCATATTTTATTAAAACTTAATACTGAAGCAATGTGTCAATATCTTCTCGATTCATTTTTAACTTGTGCTTCACTGTCTCTAAGCTTCTTTCACTTTTTATAATTTGAGCATATGACAACTTAGCTAAACTGCTCACAAAAGTTAAAGGCATATGAACGCTGCCCAATGCTCAAGCGGAGCACTGTTGCCAAGCATAGTACGTGTACCACAGAGATTCTCTACATACATAAGAGCAATTTTACCCGCCAGCAAAGATTTTGGCTATTCTTCCCGCAATTAAACAATACATTAAATATTCCTAAACCATTAAAGCCTTACCTTGACATATGTTACAGCACAGGAACAGCAAGCACGATTTCCAATCCAGTAACTTGCTTTCCAACTTCATGGGTCTTTCCCTTTTTCTAAGGTTGAATTTGTGACACTGTGTGCACACTACCTACACCACAAGGTTACAGAGTTAATTTCTGGGATTTTGAAAACTCTACAGTTGCCCTCTATCCTGGATTGGAGAGCTTTTGTAAAAACTTGTTCACATTAAATGTAATTTTTCTGCCCCGAGAATGAATAATTTCACGTTTGTTGATCGAAAAATCATTTATCCCAGCTTTGAGGATGTGTTCACGCACTCAGATCACAAATACTGGAAAAACGATATGTATAATAATTATTTAATGTAATATTAACAATATTTCAGCTCGAGTTCAACACAACTTAACGATGTCATGCATTTTAACAAAACAACACCTCTAATCTAAAAACCAACTGAAAATTAACTATGTTTCAAACTGTATGACTTCTGTTTTCATACTATGAGCATTATTTATTTATGCTTGAGATATTGTGAGGAAAGAATGGTGTTTTTCAGGCTGATCTGTGATGAATGGATGGATGTGGGGTAACCATAACCATGTGAAGATGAAACGTGCATCGCTTGCGTTATAGGTATCATAGAAACAGGATTTTTGTATGGTCATGATCAGAAAATAAAATTCTTTCTCATTATAAGATTGGCATCCATAATTTTCAAATATTTATCTTTAACATTTAACCATAACCATGTGAGAATAAAAGTGCATCGCTGGTGTTCTAAGTATCGTAGAGACAGAATTTTTGTACGGTCATGATCAGAAAATAAAATTCTTTCTTATTATAAGATTGGTATCTATAATATTCAAATATTTATCCATAACATTTAGCCATAACAATGTGAAGATAAAACGTGCATCGCTCGTGTTTAAGTATTGTAGAGACAGGAATTTTGTACGGTCATGATCAGAAAATAAAATTCTTTCTTATTATAAGATTGGCATTCGTCATTTTTCAAAAATTTATCCGAGCGTAATTAATTAATATATGGTTCTCAGTTCAGGTGCATGAAATGCGTGTACCACATTCGGCAGCGCTGGTACGCGCAAGCTAAGGATTGGCTGGAGTCTGCAGTACAGCCCACCTCCATATGCCTTTAACTTTTGCAAAGATTATAGTCACCAACAGCTTCAATAATTTGATTTGTTTGCAATAAAAATCCAATCATTAAAGAAATTCTTCATATTCATTTGCTTTCACCAAATTATCCTGAGATTTACAAAGCTAGATAGCTAAGAATATGATTTATTTACAGCTTTACTAACTGGTAGATATCTTCATCGAGCCACCTTCAGCTCATTCTACACTGGGTTATTGAAAAATAAATTCAAAATTTCCAAAATCTTTTCTATTTTTTTTTTTTAAAAAGCTACTAAATATTTGTGTATTCTATCTGCAACAGTTTTCTCTGAAAGACTATTTAGCACAGCAGGACTCTATGTGGCAGAAAAAGAAGTAGACTTGACTCCAAAAGAGTGAGAATGCTAGTAGTTTTGAACAAAAACTTATAGAAGTGAAAGCATTTTGTTTTCAAATGTCTAATGCACAGTTTAAAAATAAGTATACTGTGTAAGACCTGAAGCTTTCACGGCGAGCATTACTAATCAAGGCTTCACGTTTATTAATTTGACACGGCTGATCACCTGCGAAGCCTTGATTAATAAGTATACTGATGGTTTTAAATTTTGTCTCATTAAATATATGTGCATCTAATTAATTTCATTGGCATTATATGGTTTATTAAATTAAATTTAAAGGGAGTCGATTAATGACACTAAACAACACTTACTTTTAAATTTTTCCGGAACATGTTTCAGAGACTTTGCCTCCATCCTCAACCAGCCATCAACTGGCTCCCATTGGTGTAGTTGACAATACTTTGTCATAGGTCTCCTCTGGTGGCGGTTCAAGGAACTTGCTGAACAAATCTTTCTTTCGACATCCCCCAGAAAGATTTGTTCAGCAATTTCCTTGAACCGCCACCAGAGGAGACCTATGACAAAGTATCGTCAACTACACCAATGGGAGCCAGTCGATGGCTGGTTGAGGATGGAGGCAAAGTCTCTGAAACATGTTCCAGAAAAATTTAAAAGTAGGTGTTGTTTAGTGTCTTTAATTGACTCCCTTTAAATTTAAGTTATTATAACACTGTTTTCAACACTTCCAAGAGAGGAATTATATAGTTTTCCCAACATTTTGTTTTGTATATTGAAACTGGAAGTAGAAATGAAGGTATCAAAGTACTGGGTATCATAGAAAAGACTGGTATTATACTCTTGAGTATCGAGAAAAACTGGTATCGACCGACCCCTAGTTGCTTGGTATGTACATTAAATATAATGCTTTTATTTTCCACTCACTAAAAGTTACATATATTTTCAATATTATAGAGCATACCTTGTTGTAGAAATGTTTTTCTTGTCCTGCTAATTCTGAGCGACGATCAGAAGAATCAGGAGAGTGGAAATGAGCACACATGCGCATTAGACGTCCTGTGTTGGAATGTAGCAAAGCCAGATTTGCTTCATCACGTACCATTTCAAATGCCTCAACTCCCTTTTCTAAGTGTTGCAATGATAACATGAAAAGTTTCTTCAGGTATTCATTGTCCTTATCCTGCTTTGGTCCATCAAGTTTCTCTTTGTAATGAGCTGCAATAAATTGTTCCACTCAATAAAATTTGTTTTACATTATTTATTTACTACTAAATAAATTACACATGAAATACATAGGGTGTGGCCTTTGCCACTTATCCTGTATTAATACCTTACTATAGCTACACCGTGAAAAAAATGCAGTTGGAGGCGTGGCTTACCAACACTGGATTCCTCTAGCTTTCCCCCTCTACTGTAATTTTAGATTGCCACTCCTCCATTGCATGGGCTGCACTGATCATTTGTTTCACTCGCTTTCACATTCACTGTTACATTCACTCTTTGCATTTTCTGCCGAATCACTGCGTTGTTCCTCAGGGTTTAAAGAAACTATGATTCTATCTATTTGTTGATCGATTGTGAAGTCATGTCTGAGGTAATTATTTTCTATTAAGTTTGAAAATCAAAACAATATTAAAATACACACAAATCGTGTGGTTTGCACTCTTATCACGTGCAGGAAGTGAGGGGTGGGAGATAAGATAAGATAAGATACTTTTATTTATCCTTTGAATACAATGATTTAAAGGACACGTCAATTACAATTTTATATACATATATACATACATATTTTTATCTTTTTATATATCTCTATACTTAAATTCTTCCAGACTATAGAATGCATTTGTTATTAAGAATGTTTTTATTGCCTTCAGTTTATATTCCATTTTATTAATTATTTTAATTTCTTCTGGTAACTTATTATATAGTTCTTTACCCATGATTTTACTGCAGCGGTTGTTTAGAGTCCCCCTATACACTGATCTAAAATAGTCGTAATTATTTCTTAGAGTATAATTATGTATACCATGATTTTTTGTTTCTTCTTTTCCTTGTAAAATAATTTTTATTGTTTCATATATATATAATATGCATGGAACAGTTAAAATACCAAACTCTTGAAACTTTAATTTGCATGTCTGTCTGCTATTTATTTTTGCCATTATTCGAATTGCTTTTTTTTTTGTAGTTTGAATACTTTTTTAGAGTCACGTGATGCTTGGATGGCGAACAGGAGAGAAGGCTCTCCTCACACATGTGCACACGGACTGCATTTTGTTTGCGGTATACCTGTTATATGTGTTTCAAATGGGATGATGTTTGTCCCTGAATACTACTACGTGAGCAACCAATCGGAGTCTTGTGGTGTTGTCATACTAATTCCCCACAAGTGGGGTATGACGAGCGCCAACCTAATCCATCTCTAATAAATACTATTCGTGACAAGACAAAAATTCAGATTTTACAAAAAGAGATTCATGAGGAAGGTAGGAAGTAATGAGTCCAACATAACCCTAAAGACCCCATATTTTTAGTTCAAATAGTTTCCTAATACAAATAAATAAAGCACTATTATATTATAACAATGTGACTTAACCATGTAATGGATATTACTGTTTGTACCATTTTGATACCATTTTGTATGTATATTTGTAATTACTCACAACTGAAATGTAAACGTTTGAAATTACATGATAGAAGAATTACTTTGAGTAAGCCAAGGTGTTTGTTAAATCCGAGAGAGAGCAAACAGTACACTTCCTGCTGGTTTGTAGAATGGTGCATCGGCAGAACGCGACTTGTCACATTATGGATAAAGTCAGCATGAAAAATTCAATACCATGGCCGGGATTTGAACCACAGATCTCCTGGTTTCCGTCCAGTTGCTCTAACCCATTGAGCTACAATGGCCAACGTGCCGTCCTGACATTAAATTCTCCATTTGACCCGTATATTTCCGCGGTAAACCATTAGGGGCTCTTGCATCCAAGATACACCATTTGTGGCGACTTGCTATCATAAGTACTTGAGTCCCAGGCTTCATCATTTAACTCTTATTATTTTTTAGTTAATTGATGGAAATTAATCATTTCTCCACACTAGCCGTTCTCCATGGTTCAAATTCCGGCCATTGCATTGAATTTTTCATGTTGACTCTATCCATCAAAAACCTTAGCCTATAAACGGCTAGTGTGGAGAAATGATTAATTTCCATCAATTAACTAAAAAATTGTCACATTATGTTTGTTTATGAATGGTTTGTAATCTCTATTTACTCTATTATTCTAGAGAGCTTTAGAGTTTAGATTGGAAAGAGATCTCTTAGTTGGAAAGAGATTGAAAATGGAAGCGATTGCCTTTGAAACTAGTCTCTCATTAATATAAAAAAGTAAGTGACGAGTATCAATAAACCAACAACAAATAGTTTTTGAGATCAATTTTGACGTCACTGTTACTAAATTCCGCCAAACACATATGATTAATAAACTTTGATATCCCACCAGTCAGTAATTTGATTAAGAAGTTCATAGTTCCACACCAAAGCAGACAACAACAGACAATAGTTGGACTTTCAACGTTGAAAATGAAAGTAACAGCTCTTGAAACTAATTCCTGAAAAAATAAAACTGAGTAACAGAGTATAAAAAACTACAAACAGTTTTTTAATTAATTTGGACATCTCTGTTATTAAATTCCTCCAAACATACATAACTTACTTATCTTCAACATTTTTCTCAGATATCTTATTCCTCTCAATCACAACCACAGAGTTTCAAGCTTCTTTCCTGCTCATGCTATTCGAAAAGTGCATATTGCAAATGTAAGGTAACTTGTGCTTTGAATAAATAAGAGTCAGACTGAAAAATTCAATGCCATGGCCGGGATTTGAGCCAAGATCCTCCCGGTTTACGTCCGGTCGCTCTTAACCATTGAGCTACCATGGCCAACATGCCATCATGACATTAAATTCTCTGACTCGTATGTTTCTCTGGTAAACCACTAGGGGCTCTCATATACAATGACATACGCACCTTTTGTGGAAACTTATTAACTCTGTAAGTACTTAAGTCCCAGGCTTTATAGTTATCACTATTAGGATATTTATTGGAAATTTAATCATGACATTAAATTCTCCAACTGACTCATATGTTTCCCTGGTAAACCACTAGGGGCTCTCATATGCACATTTTGTGGTGACATAATGACGGCACATTGGCCATGGTTGCTCAAAGGTTAAGAGCAACCGGATGGAAACTGGGAGATCAGTGGTTCAAATCCTGGCCATGATATTGAATTTGACTATCTATTCAAATCCAAGCCTACTCACGGCTAGTGTTGAAAAACAATTAAATTTCCAACTTGTGCTTTTCAACATGCACATTTTGTACAAAAATATTATCTTGCACTTGAGAAATACTGTAGTTTATTGTAGTAATACATACCTGCTGCTTGGTTCATATATAGCACCCCAAGTTCATTATGTATGTTGCCCAGTCTTCGCTGTAGGTTGCTCTTCTGCTGCTCATGTGGCTCAAGTGCCAATGCTTTTTGATAACATTTACAACTGATCACCAACATCTGTTCTATATCATTTATAGATTCTGGCATTAGTTCTTCAGCTGTTGAGCATGGAAAATATTCATAATTAGAATCACTCAAAAATTAACAATCTATTCCAGTGATCATAATTTATTCCCAAAGAAGATGCTGTCTTAGTCAGTACCCAATTTGTACATGTTACACTGTGAATTAAAAATGTAATAGTTAACTGTTATGTTATATAGTTAACTGTTGCTTAAAAAATTCCTCTGTTAAATATATGGATAGTATTACACAAATAAAAATATTTGTAACAGAATCTCCACTTAACTTAAGAAGTTGATAATTCCTTCTTCTTTATAAAAGATCTATATTTTTATTTGTGTAATATTTATTGCTTCACTGTGACTAGCTTCATTTTCTGTGTGATATGGATAGTATTTTACCTCGCATTAAGGAAGACCACAGTTTGAATCTCAGTTGACTATTTTGATGCACAGAATTAATATTTTGTTTTGATAAAGTTAGGAGGAACCTAGATAATATTTTTCTCTTATCCTCAGAAAATAATATTGGTAACTCTAAGCTCTATGGATCCTGGGGCCATTTGAGCATCTTTTCAGCCATTTCATTCATTCATCATCTAATTGACCTATCTGGTAAAGGTAATTATTTTAAATAAAATGGGGAGAAGGGAAGAAACATTCTTTCATGAGTTGTTTACGAAGTGTATAGTGAAAAAGCATCTAAGAATGTAAGTAATCTCTAGAAATTTGTTCATTTTTGTCTACATTTGTATGCATTATTTCATTAATGAGTACAAAGAAATCAAATACCTTATAACTCTGGCAACACAAAAATTTTTACTGCAAAGACGTTGCTGCATTATAAAATATCAATACAAGTTTGAAGAATAGTTCAAAATCTTATGAATGGTTTAAAAACACCACACGTTACTTTTAATTTTATGTCTGTGTCCAAATGTAAAAGCATCTAGTATCAAAAGATAACTAAATATGGCTAAAATACTCTTAAGCATTAATGTTTTTTCATTTAATAGCCATGTTTTTATATTAAATATAAGACATTTATTCTTACAAGAATTATTTTCTGGAATTCCTATGGAGGATGAATCCTTATACATCGCTTGTAAGACATCTCGATCTATACTATTGTTCTCAATAAAATCATGGCGATGGATGTCTATGCGCGACCAATCTTGGACTATCATGAAGCAACAATCACCAGCTCTGCCCAGAAGGTAGCTTTGAAGTCCAGCATTAGTGACTTTGTTTAAAGCCTCCAATATGCGATGACAATACAGTACATAGCTTATATAGCGAAGAGAACGACCTGGAATATAATAAAACACATACTATATAAGAACATAAAGAACATAAAATTAATTCTGCTTGCATACCAAATGTCATTTCTTCTCTAATTTGTATCAAAAACATATACTGTGGGCCATTATTTTTACAATGTACCACTAAAGAGTGACAATTACTAACTCCTGGATCAATCGATCATGCCATATAGTACTAAAGCTAAAAATGTAAACCATAGTGCTATCTATAACAGCTCTGTTGAAAACATTCCGGAACATTCATAATTTCGTGACAATGAGTGACAGAGCAAAATGTGATTGGCATCTTTGCACATACCTGTGCTTAATGTGTAACTGCAATAAGTTTCATTATTGTATGTCTGTTATTGTTTAGTGCTGTACTGAGTAGCAAATTGTGTCGCACAGTTTGCAGATTTTAAGATGACAGAGTTAAAGGAGCAACGTGTCTGCATTAAATTTTGCATGAAACTTAAGAAAACCTTTACAGAGACACCCAAATGATCCAGCGAGCCTATGGCAATGAGTGTTTAAGCCATACTCAGTGTTACAAGTGGTTCACATGGTTTAAAATGGCTGGACGGAAGTTAAAGATGACCCTTGATGTCAACATCTACTGACAATGCTCGAGTCAAGAACTTCAATGAAATTGTGCATGCCAATCGAAGACTGACCTTCCGAGAGATTGCAGAAGAATGTTGGATCATACCACAGAATAACTTTAAATAAGAAGTCAACAGATAAAGATCCCTTAATAATGGGAAAATTATTATTTAATAAACTACCAAATTCACTAAAAACAAAAAAGGTAAATTATTTAAAAATGAACTAAACAAGTTTCTAATACAAAAATGCTTGTATAGACTGGACGAATTGTAATTAAATGTATATAACTGTTTATTTTGACGAATCCGACAACATGTAAGTGTTATTATGGATGAAAATAAATTATTATTATTATTATTATTATTACTATTATTATTATTATTATTATTATTATTATTATTATTATTATTATTATTACTATTATTATTATTATTATTATTACTACTATTATTATTATTATTATTATTACTATTATTATTATTATTATTATTATTATTATTATTATTATTATTAATTATTATTATTATTATTATTATTATTATTATTATTATTATTATTATTATTATTATTATTATTATTATTATTATTATTATTATTATTATTATTATTATTATTATTATTATTATTATTATTATTATTATTATTATTATTATTATTATTATTATTATTATTATTATTATTATTATTATTATTATTATTATTATTATTATTATTATTATTATTATTGTCATATCCTGATGCAGCAACTTGGAATGTACTGTGTTGCCATCAAGTTTGTTGCACTGCTCATGAGAGACCAGAAAGACCATTGCCTTGCGATCTGCGAAGAGCCTTTGGATTGTGCAAATGAGAATGAGATGTTCCTTAAGAGAACTATACTTAAAGATGAGACGTGATTCAATGGTTATAATGTTGAGACCAAGGTTCAATCTTCACAATGAGTGGGGAAAAGTTCTCCAAGACCAAAAAAAGGTTGTCGGGTCAAGTTAAATATTAGTCATGTTGATAGTTTTCTTTGATTTTGAAGAATTAATTCATCATTTATTTGTGCCACACGGACAAACTGTTAAATGATAGTCCCCGTAGGGGAAGGGATCTGTCTCCTTCAGCTGCTGTGGTGCAAGCGCTGCACACCCCTAGCACTCGTGGTACCTTTGACGTTACTAGGGGAACCTTGGGCCAAACTGCCGAGCCCCTTCCATAGGGGAGTTGTTCGGATTGGGTTGGACTCGAGGGGACAGTGGTTCCCGATGTCTGTAGGAGATCGGGTATGTCTTAGGACGGGGTTGAGGGAAGCCACATATTCCCGCGTACAAGCCTGCATAGCTAGCAGATGGTGTGCTACATCACCAAGTAGCCTACCGAGGTTGATCGGTAGCCTTCCCCTTTGGAGTTGGCACACGTAAGTGGCATATCCAATTCCATCCCGTCTTGTGTTTTTGGACCAGTTGGGGAGGGGGGGGGCTTGTTAGTCTCTAGGTTTTGCCCTATGGAAAGCCGCACGGAGGCGCCGAGTGCCCTTCGAGGACAGCTTGGTAACTCCCTGGTCTTGAGAGGGTGGGTCAGTCTGCAATTTGTGTGGACTGCCCTGGTAGATACACTCGCGTTATATATATGTTAAATGATAGTACTATCGGGACATGTTGCGATGCTTGTGAAAAAATATGAGATGGAAACAGCCTGGAATGTGGCAAGACAATTCATGGTTCTTGCACCTGATAATGCAGCTGCATATTCATCCTTGGTGGTGCATGACTATTGCACAAAAAATGATATTAATGTGCAGCTCCATCATCTGTACTCTTTAGACCTGGCTCCTGAAGAGTTTATTTATTTCCAAAGTTTAAACTCCCACTGAAAAGTTGAAGATTTGCAACAACAGACAATATAAAAGAAAATTTGCAGATGGCGCTTTGTGCAATGCAAGAAGAGGTATACCAAGACTGCTTCCAGAACTGGAAACACCATTGGGAGCAGTGTATTAATTATGGAGGAGACTATTTCGAAGGAGATCATGCACAGTAAGTAAAAGGTAAAAGTAAAACAATTTTGTGGACAAAGTTCCGGAATTTTTTAACAGGCCTTATATATATAAATTTAACTGTATTGGAACACCAAAGTGAAGCGAAACAATTATTAAATTATAGATGAGTCATATTTATTACACATCAGCTTCACTTATGTACCTATATTGTGACTATGTTTTGCGAACCATCGTTTGCATCATCGGCTCTAATGCGACGAAAGCTTGATCCAGTGGTGTGAGTAGTTCTGGAGTTGCTGCTGTCATCTGTTCATTTTGTGATGAATTTAAATGTAGGGTTGTCTTCTGGCGAGATTTCGAAGTTTATTGGTTGGTTTTTATGTTTTTCTATGTATATTTTCTCCCAGATGACGAGTTCATTATGTTTTTATACGTATTTTAGTAATTTGGTGCTACCTTCAATTTCATGATTTTCAGACCAGAAATGAGCTGCTATTGCGGTCTTAATTACAAAAATACGTACATAGTGAACTCGTCATCTGGGAGAAAATATACATAGAAAAACATAAAAACCAACTAGTGAACTTCGAAATCCTGCTAGAAGACAACTACATTTAAATTCATCACAAAATCAACAGATGGCAGCAGCAACTCCAGAACTACCCACACCACTGGATCAAGCTTTAGTCACATTAGAGCTGATGATGCAAATGATGGTTCATGAAACATGTCCTCAATATAGGTACATAAGTGAAGTTGATGTGTAATAAATACAACTCATCTATAATTTAATAAAGGCCTCATATAGTTAAGAAGAAAAAGAGGTTTGACAAAGTTAAACATTAGTTAAAATATCGAGATTTAACTGTATTGGAACACCACAGTGAAGCGAAAAATTATTAAATTTTAGATGAGTCGTATTTTTTTACACATCTGCTTCACTTTCGTGGTGTTCCAATACAGTTAAATCTCGATATATTGAAGTGACGTTAAGTCAAGAGGAACACGCAAAAGTTAGATCCAGCCAATTTTAAAAACCGGACAACATGGAGGTAAGAACGAAAGTGAAGCAGATGTGTAAAAAAATACGACTCATCTAAAATTTAATAATTAGTTAAAATATTTTTATTTTATTTTTCAGATTAGATTTAACAAAGATGAAAGCTGAAGTACAATTTGAAGCTTTCACTTTAATTGTTATCACTCAAATGTTTAAGGTTATCAGCCAGTGACTTGATGAAGATCAAGCTTTTGGGTAGTTGGTAGAAAGTTAAAATTCCCAAAAGCTTGCATCTCACCTGAATGAATTAAAAAGCTGGTATTTTTGTAAAGTAATCCAGAGGCTAAGAGAGAAGACAAAAAAAAAAAAAGACATTACTGGTATACAATATTTTCTTTCTTTAAAATATTAGTAACTTGCACACTTTTAGCAAGAAAAGAACTAAAAAAAAAATACAACTAAGATATATTATTATTTTTATTATTACAACTACCTTATATTTTAAAATAGTTTTTGATTTAATATAAATGATTATAACTCACCATAAAATTCTGCAACATACTCAGTTTCAGCCTGTGTCACATATACAAGACAAGCCTTCTCGTATAGTAGAATCTTAAGATGCTGCTTCCATGTTTTATTATCAGCCTTCTCAGGTTGTTGCCATGTGGGCATGGTTTCTGCTTTTGACCGACAGAGGAGCGCTTTTGGTGATTTCTCTGCTTTATCCTGTTCTTCAATTTTCTGGTTTATTTTGTCTTTTGCTTTATTTCCACCACCTTTTTCACGCTTCTTTTTCTTAAATGTAATGTTACTCTTCTTTCCTGGAGAACCAGGAGCTGGAGTGGAATCTACAGCTTCCTGTGTTTGTTGCTGTGATGGTAATGGTGAATATGGCATTGGAATGGCTTCAAATGGCCTTGCCATTTTTGGTACATCTGTATTCTGCTGCATTTTTCTTTGTTCCTCTTTCTGTAAAATAGAAGTGCTTCTCCATAACACTGATGCAAGTTTTGATTTAATTTAAAGATGAATATAAGCAAAAAGTAAACAATTTTCAACAGAAATATTTGTCAAGCTTCCCACATGGGACAACAGTTGTCACACAACTGTGACAATGATTTTTTAACATAATATATACTGTCTGTATTATAGTGAACAATAAATTGTTTGATTGATGTGTGACTGACTTATGCAATAGAATAAAATAGAGAATCAATAGAAACAAATACAAAAAGCTATATACATGCCAGTACACAAAGATTAGATGATAACTTGAAAAAATGATAATCCAAATATAATACTGACGTTCGACTGTAATTCTGATTGGTACAGATCTTCCCACAGAAATGGCACAATTTCACCTATACACATGTAATACATTCAGTGTCTCTTTCTGTGTATTGACTTATTTGTATTCACAACTTTTAGTAAAAATGTTAATATGAAAGTTTGTTTTTATTTCTACTTGCTGCTTACCAAGATAAGCATTTGCTAGGATTGGTTTTAGTGCACATCTTGTATGTCTACAGGCATACATGAAAATCTCCTGTTTAACAGACATTGGTATGCTAGTCCTAATAACACATACTTTTGCATGAGCTCGTCAGAAAAAGAAGATAACATTTCAAAACATACGAGGGTTGTTCAATAAAGAATGATCACAATTTTTTTTTGAGAACGTACCTTTACTCATCCTCATAATTTTGATGGTCCTTCTCTAAATAGTCTCCTCTGAATGTGATGCACTTGTCCCAGCGTTTCTGCCAATCTTCAAAGAAATGCTGGAAACAATTTTTTGAGAGATCCTTCAAAATCGCCTCCGCAGACTTCACCACGGCTTCTGATGATGGATAATGCCTCCCATGAAGGCATTTCTTCAAGTTAGGGAATAGAAAAAAGTCACATGGGGCTAAATCCGACTATAGGGAGGGTGAGGGGATGCACTTCATGTTGATTTTTGCAAGACATTCAGCAACAACATTGGCAATATGCAGCCGCGCATTATCGTGGTGCAGCATCCAGCCTGCTTCATGGAAATATGGTCTTTTGCGCCTGATATGGACTTGCAATGTTTTCAGGACATCCCTGTAGTATTGTCCAGTTACTGATGTGTGTGCAGGTACAACATGCTGATAAACCATTCCATGAATATGAAAGAATGAGATGACCATAACTTTCCCAGCAGAAGCAACCACTTTTGCTTTTTGGGGGGTTAGTGATGAAGGAGATTTCGACACTGAGCTTTGCTGTTTGCTCTCAGGATCAAAATGATGTAGCCAAGTCTCATCAGCAGTGATTATGTTTGATAGAAACTCCGGAACTTCCTCTAACATCAACTTTAACTGCATGTTACCCCCATTGCAGTGGTAGGCGATACTGAACATGTCTGAATTTGCCTGGTTCTCACAGGCGGGAACCAGCAGTACCAACAATGAAACTATTACGGCGTGTTTGTTTCACATTAAGCTAACAGAATATAATAAGATTAAATTTTAGTGTGAAAAATTATGTCTGTAAAAAAATTATGATCATTCTTTATTGAACAGCCCTCGTACTTAAAACATAGGATACATAAACAATACCACATATTTTAGAAATGAAACAAACTTTTTAACATGAATAATATGTATTAACAATAGCTTAAGTAGCAAGCCTTTGTTTGTCTTTAATTGTTTTTCTGTAAAAAATTTAACAATGAATATGATTTAATGAGATATTTACAGAAAATTCCAGATGTAACTTTAGTTTTTACTGTCATGGCTTATTTCAAAACACGCAATATTTTAAATGAAACTCTGAGCCTCTTTGCTTGGGGAAGAGGGT
>CM060959.1:51377621-51431741 GCA_030765055.1 Mantis religiosa | reverse complement strand
AGAGAGAGAGAGAGAGAGAGAGAGAGAGAGAGAGAGAGAGAGAGAGAGAGAGAGAGAGAGAGAGAGAGAGAGATATTTGCAATAGTACCAAAAAAACACATCAGTGATGCACTAAAACTTTTAAATATCCAAGATAAAAGCATCAAGTTCACTGTAGAAATAGAAAAAGATGAGTATTTACCATTTTTGGATCTAAAAATAATGAGGAATAAAAACAGACTAAACTTTGGCATTTACAGAAAACCAACACAGACAGACAACTACATAAAAGCTAATGGCTACAACCCAAGATCCCACAAACAGGCAATCTTCAATAGTTTAGCACACAGACTGGTCAACATCCCTCTCACAGTAGAAGAATACAAAACAGAATACAACAAAATAATTGAAATAGCACAAAAAAATAACTTTCCCAAATCATTAGTGGACAAAAAAGTGAACTTAGCAAAAAAGAAGAAGCTACTAAAGGAAACCACAACCCTCTCAGCTACAGGAACTAATATGATTTTCAAAAAATTCACTTACCATCCATGGGCCTATGATAAATTCAAAAAAGTCTTCAAAAAACAAAACATTCAACTAGCTCCAGTGAAACATTACTCCTTAAAAAAACCTAATTTGCTCAAACATCAAAGATGCCATTCCATCTAACAAAAAATCTGGTATATATCAAATTGAATGCAATGACTGTAGTCAAATTTATATTGGAAAAACCAAAAGAAATTTAGAAACAAGAGCAAAGGAACACTTTAGAAACATAAAATATAAACAATTAGAAAAATCAGCAGTTGCCACACATTTTTGGGAAAACAACCACAACATAAATCCAGAACCAAAACTACTAAAACATACATCAGGAAAACAAGAACTATCCACATGGGAACAAATCTTCATTTCAAAAAATAGGAACACAGTATTCAATTTCGACATCCCCCAGAAAGATTTGTTCAGCAAGTTCCTTGAACCGCCACCAGAGGAGACCTGTGACAAAATATTGTCAACTACACCAATGAGAACCAGTCGATGGCCGGCTGAGGATAGAGGCAAAGTCTCTGAAACATGTTCCGGAAAAATTTAAAAGTAAGTGTTGTTTAGTGTCATTAATCGACTCCCTTTAAATTTAATTTATCATAACAACACTGTATTCAACACTTCCAGGAAAAGAATATTTGGAGTTGGTTTTTAACACTATGTCACCTACATTTTTATATAATTTAGGAACTAGTTTCAGAAGACGTTGTTTCCATTTTCAACATCGAAGATTTGACTATCATCCGTTGTCATCTACTGTCTTCTCTCTGGCGTTGGAACTATGAACTTCTTTATCAAATTATCAACTGAGTCTGTGCTTTGAGAGAGTTTGTGACAATGATGGTAAGTTCTGTTTTAGCATGGAGAATAGATTACAGTGATACGGTAACTAGTCCTATTAGTGAAGTGATAAAGTGAACTAAATGAACTCTTGGCAAAAATTGAAAAGTTATTAGTGTCAATTGGAATATTTGGACAAAAATGTTCAATATTTTCATGGAATGAAGTTTATAGAGGAGCTTCTACATCTTGAATGATCATTCTGTCAATTTTTATGTCAATTACAAGCACGACTCAAAAAAATTGACAGAATGGTCAACTCAAGATGTAGAAGATCCAGGAAAGAACATCAAACTGCATCCTATCTGCATTATGACTGTAAAGCTTTCACAGTTTTCACATGGGTAAATACTTTAATCAAGTAATCATGTAATTCAAGGACTTCAATAAGTTTCTGCTAAGAGATTTACACACTGTTTGAAGGGGGCAAGGATCATAGGCCGCTATTCATATATATCACTTTGGTCTAGACTATCTTCTGACTTACTTGTTCCACTCTAAAGGTGATCTAACTTTTGACACTGAAACAGTTATTTTATGTTGTCCCCAAAGAGTTTCAAATATTGTATTATGTGAGGTTAAGTAGAGTGAGTCATGCACAGAGAAGCTATGTAAGTGGAAATGACGTCACAAAAGTGTTGAATAACAAACTTATTTGTGATTGGTGTGACGCGTATATCATAAAACGTGGACCAATCATATATAAAAGATTTTACGTTGCCATGGAGGATATTCAATATTCCTCTAGGGGGGTCGAACTATTAGGGAAGGGCTAATGGGTAGAAAAAGATGAACTGGGATTCTTCTCCTAACAGTCGCCGTGAACGGATGTAAAATTCTCTTCTTAAACGCCGTTGTGTGCGGAAGAGTATAAGTTTATTCTCGTAACAATCATCGAGTATAACTAGATAATCTTTACATTAAATATCATCGCTAGAAGACACACAATTTAATTATTATACACGGTAGTGAACAAACGTATAAAACTTTTGATTCTTGCACGCATCCAGATATAAACGCGTCACATCAAGTGAATCTTGTGTAAGAATAGTGTTATAAATGTTGTATCATACATTTTGTTCGAACTGGTGTTAATTGAAGTAAGGAAATAAAAGTTTCTACATTATTTAATACAGAGGAAAATGATTACTCATTTTACGTAAAATTTCCTTCCGCCGTACCACTCCTGTAAAAGAAGATATCTTGCTCAACCGACTGAAGTCACGCCGAGGTAAGCTGGGACCACAAGAACCATCAATTCCAACCCTGTTCCAAATGGTCACCTCAATGAGGGGCATAATTCGTCATCCATCAATACGATTCGACATCAACCCCGCAACAAAATGGCGCCCAACGTATGGCTCGAATAGGCAGAAGGAGGATTACACCACAGGAGAATAAATAGTGTAATGGACAGGTAACTTTGATTCAAGAAAGAAGAAAGAAGAAAAGTGAGTACGGAAAAATCTTAATAGATAATTAATAGAAAAAGTGACAAAATTATAATTTTCATTTTTTTTATGTTATTAAGAAAGGGAAAAATATTACCTAAAATGGAAGGTAAAAAATTAACAGACAATAAGAATAAAAATGTTGGGGAAGGAGTGGAAAGACTAGTTAGTGATAAGAGAGCAGAAATACAAGAAGTCAGGGAAGTAGTGGAAGGAATGATTAGTGATGATGCAGGAACAAGTAGAACAGAAATTATGCAGAGTAAAGTTAATGAAATGATAATAGACAGGTTAGAGAAAATGATGAGTAATTTTGATGCTAAAATGGATAATTTAAGACAGGAAATAAAACAGAATTCAGAAAAGGTAGATCAAAATTCAGAAAAGGTAGATCAAAATTCAGAGAAGTTAGAAGCTAGGATAGATCAAGGTTTAGGTAACCTAAGAAATGAAATTGAGAAAGGACGAGAAGAGTGTAGAGAAGGCATAAAATCTTTAAAACAGAAAATAGAATCTCATGATGGAGAAATGTCTAAGTTAAAAGAGATGTTTCAGGAAATGAAAATAAGTCAGGAAAATGTAGTAAAAGATATAAGAAGTGAATTGGCTAAGGAGTCAGAAATCCTTAAGCAACAACAGGTAGAATTTGTAGAAAAACAAAAAATAGAAATAGGGGAATTAGAGAATAGAATAAGACAAGAAATAGATGTAGTCTTATTAGATAATTCACGGAAATACCATGAGGAAAATATTGAAATACAGAATAATTTTGTAAGAGAGGTAAATAGTATCAGAAATGATGTTAAACTAATGGCTACTGAGGTGCAAACACAACAAGATGAACTAAAAGTTAAATATGATGAAGTCAGTAAGTTGAATAGTGAAATGATTACAAGAATAGATTTGGCACAGGAAAGTTTTGAGAGAGAGAAAGAAAACATTAGCAAGCTGAATCAAGTTGTGATTGCATTACAGGCAAGCAAAATTTCTGAGAACCAGAGGGTAATAAAATCTAAGAATATTACATGTATTGACTTACCTGGTAATTCAGGTAATATTGTACAAAACTTAGAGAATTATTTGGAGAGTGACGATACAGAATCTTTGTCACCTGATTGTGAAGTAAATGGTAATAGACAAATACAAAACATGCACACACATACACAGTTACACAGTCAAGGTAACACAAATTGTACAAATTATTTGTTGCATGACATAAGTCCACCTACTTTCGAAGAAGAATCGGGAGACAATCCCAAAATATTTCTAAAGGAATTAGAAGAATATTTTAAAATTAAAAAGATTCCAAATGAATTTAGGATGATGATTGTTAAAAGGTGTTTGAAGAAAAATGCTTTAGAATGGCTGAGGTTAACACTAGCATCACATGAAACGTATAGTATGTTTAGGAATGTGTTTATAAATAGGTTCTGGGGTCCAGAAAGACAGAGAAGAATTAAAGTCGAACTGGCCACTGGTAAATTCGAGTTCAAGAAGGGTGTGTCCATGACTGAATATTTCCTAAAACTTGCTAACAAAAGTAAACTTGTGAATCCAGATATGTCAGAAACCGAGATCATGAATATGCTAATACGACATTATCCACCACACATTAGAAACCACCTAATTGTGGCTAAGCCCGTCGACTTTACTGATATGATTGAGTTATTATCAGAATTTGAGGCTCATAACCTTAATTCTGATTCTACTCATAGTCAAGTTGATCCTGACAAGACTCATATAGAACAAAAGCAAGTAAATAGACAGGAAGTAAGAGCAATATTCAGGGAAAATCACAACCATACTAACCAAAACCAAAATAGTTTTAACCAAAATTGGGGCGGGGCACGTTCAAGAGACAACTATGAACGAAGAGAGTACAACCCCAGAAAATCATATGAATCGGTAGTGCCAGGTATAGGAAGGAGAATTCCAAATACTCCTAGGAGGAATTATAATAATGACCAACCTGTGGGAAATGTGAGGAGTAATCAGGTGAATCAACTGAGGTTTTACAGGGGAAATAACTTAAGAACGGGTTATCAAAGTAGAGGAAGAGGAACTAGCATCGAAGACTCTTCATTAAGAGATTTTAGGGGTCCTAGGTTTGAAAGGGCAGACAATAACCTAGAAAGGACACCGACTCAGGGAATAGAAGGAGAAATAAATAACGGTAGTACCAACCCAACTGCTAGTGTAACTACCGACCGCACTAATGCGGAAAACTGAGTACCAAATCATTTTGTGCCTTGGAAAGTGGTTCGGTAGAAATGACACAGGGCAAAATCAAAATTCAAAATTTACCAGAAGATAAGCTCACTCTCTCCAGAAGTAAAGATCGGGAATTAGTAAATCCACCTCAGATTAACCTTCGTATAGGCGATAGCGAATATAAAGTATTGATAGACACAGGAGCTAGTTCATCAGTAATAAGTGAGAACTTATTCAAGGAATTACTATCCAAGTTTAGGATTGAATATTTAAACGTGTGTAATGTATACTGTAGCACAGCTATTGGGAAAAAGAAAGATAAAGTTAAATATCAAGCGTTAATTCCTGCGCGAATAGATGATTGGAATTTCAATTTTATCGTATTGGTAATACCAAACTTAGCTCGTGATATTATTATTGGCAATGATGTATTGTATGGTTGGCAAAGTGTGATAGATTTCGAAAAACATGAAATGAAGGTCAAAGGAGATAATGAAGTAATAAAAATAAATTTGTTAGAAGAAATTATATTAAAAGAGGATGAGAAGGATAGTATAAATAATGATAGGTTTTTTGTAGAAAATATAATATTATACGAAGAAGATATAATTAATAATGAAGAAGATGATAGTGGTAAAGAGAATTTACTTTTAAATAATAAAGAAAATGAGACGTTTGACCTTGGAGATCATTGTTGCCAAATAAACACATTAAATACCGACACCGAGCGAAAACAAGAAGAGGAAGAAATGATATTCCAAAGAACTTTGAAAGAAAAGTTAGGGAAAACATACAATTTAAATCACGCGCAAAGAGAACAGTTGAGGTTATGTATACTAAAGAACAGGAAAGTTTTTAGTACGAAACCTGGATTGTGTAATAAGTACATACATACATTTAAGGTGAACGACATTGCTCCTTATACTCATAAAAGTAGATCTGTGCCTATCGCTATTAGACAACAAGCATCTGAAGTAATAAACGATATGCTAGAAAATGGAAATAAAATTTTAAAAGATTGGATACCAAAGTATGGGCCAATAAAGGCAATATTATCAGACAACGCAACGGTTCACCGGAGTAAATTGTTTACTTCAGAGATGAAGAACAATAATATTAAGATGTATTACTCTTCAGCATATTTTCCCCAAGGAAATCCTTGCGAGAGAGTGATGCGTGATTTAGGCTTGTATTTAAGAATTCTGTGTCATTCTAACCACCGAGGCTGGTACAAATACTGCCATATTATTGAGAAAATCATTAACAATACCCCAAACTCTACTACCAAATTTTCACCAATCGAATTAATGACTGGACTACAACCTGAACCTCTAGTAATAAAAGCACCAACAACCTTAAAAGTAGATGAAATGGAATTGAATGAGGAAGAAAAGTGTGCTGAGGCATTTCGAAGAATAAAAGAAAAAGCAGAGAAAAGATTATCAAAGATACAAAGAAAAGGAGCGAAATGGAATCCTGAAATAAATGATAAAGTTCTCGTAAAGACATTTAATATCTCCAGTTCTAAAATCAAATCCTATTGGAGAATGAATTTGTTATATAAAGGTCCATATAAAATAGTAAGAAAATTTGGGGATCATACGTACGAATTAAGAGACGATGATAATAAAATGATAGGAAAATATCACAAAACACTTTTAAAACCATTCAAAAGCCTTGACACTCACAAGAACAAATGATTAAAAAAAAAAAAAAAAAAAAAAAAAATATGTTTATGAATTACTGAAAAATGTTTTGTTTTTTATTATTGTGTTCGAATAATTTCTGATTTTATATTGTTATTTTAAATTGTATTAATTGTTCATTGTTGTAATAATGTCTAATTATTGGGGCATTCTTTAGAATATATGGAACAATATTATTGGAAGATTTAAGTTAATTTTCCATATATTCTAAAGAGGGGCATCTGAAACAGTTATTTTATGTTGTCCCCAAAGAGTTTCAAATATTGTATTATGTGAGGTTAAGTAGAGTGAGTCATGCACAGAGAAGCTATGTAAGTGGAAATGACGTCACAAAAGTGTTGAATAACAAACTTATTTGTGATTGGTGTGACGCGTATATCGTAAAACGTGGACCAATCATATATAAAAGATTTTACGTTGCCATGGAGGATATTCAATATTCCTCTAGGGGGGTCGAACTATTAGGGAAGGGCTAATGGGTAGAAAAAGATGAACTGGGATTCTTCTCCTAACAGTCGCCGTGAACGGATGTAAAATTCTCTTCTTAAATGCCGTTGTGTGCGGAAGAGTATAAGTTTATTCTCGTAACAATCACCGAGTATAACTAGATAATCTTTACATTAAATATCATCGCTAGAAGACACACAATTTAATTATTATACACGGTAGTGAACAAACGTATAAAACTTTTGATTCTTGCACGCATCCAGATATAAACGCGTCACATCAAGTGAATCTTGTGTAAGAATAGTGTTATAAATGTTGTATCATACATTTTGTTCGAACTGGTGTTAATTGAAGTAAGGAAATAAAAGTTTCTACATTATTTAATACAGAGGAAAATGATTACTCATTTTACGTAAAATTTCCTTCCGCCGTACCACTCCTGTAAAAGAAGATATCTTGCTCAACCGACTGAAGTCACGCCGAGGTAAGCTGGGACCACAAGAACCATCAATTCCAACCCTGTTCCAAATGGTCACCTCAATGAGGGGCATAATTCGTCATCCATCAATACGATTCGACATCAACCCCGCAACAACACTCATAGACAATACATAGCTTCAGACCAAGAAAAGTCATGGACCAGCAAGAAGTAAATGTTACACAACAAAAAAAGGTTCTTCTGCGCATGCATGAGTCCCATAGAGTGGTAAACAAACCACAGTTACCTACAAGTTCATAAATCTCTATGGCAGTTTCACAACTGTTTCTTATTCATTTTGATGGTTGCTGCTTAGTGTTCAACAGCATCAGTTTGGTGTTCTGTGAACATGGAGTTCATTTCTGCAATTTTTGGAGGAAAAGAATGAAGTATTCTCCGTTTAAAGATGCAATAGAAGAGACAGAAGGCCTGTGAGAATGCAAATGTTCACAAAGTGCACCCTTTATTCTGTTAAATGTGCTCTTTTGGCACTTGATATTAGTTTAAGTCAATATGGAATTTTAACTACAAAAAGTAATTTACTTCTCCACTGCAGTAGTTATTTATCTATTCAAAGAGCTTCAATAGATAAACCTAATGCATTAACCAAGAGACTGCCATGTAGCATATATTGTAAGAACTGGCATTATATAAAATTATCCTACACATAAAGGAAATTTAAATAACTACAAATTAACTATTACAGCAAGACTTTTAAAATTGATCATCAAAATAAGCAAACAATAACAAAATTAATAGAACAAAACTTAAAATTACTAAAAATTCAATAATAATTTTTGATAAATTAAAATTTTTAATACGCAAATTGGGAAAATTGTACGCCAAGCGACTCCCTAACAAAAATGTTTCTTTCAAATGACTTTTCAATGTGGAGCAGAATAAAATACAACACAATTTTCTATCAAATGGCACCCAAAGCACAGCACAATTGGATTAATGTGAAAAATGATGTAAAACACACACAGTCAACAAGGAAAAAGAAGCTGAAAATGTGACCAATTGTGAAACATTCTTTTCCTTTAGAATTAAGTTTTAAAATAGATAAATGAAGCTGTGTCACAAACCATTTATTTTGTTATAACATTTGTGTTGCTTTACTATTACTCGCTTCAATTTTTATGTGTTATTTACATTCATTTCTAAACAGCAAAAATATCGACACAATCTCAAAATTCTCCCATTATCTATGTTATGAAATATTTATTGATCACATCTCAACTGTTTGCTACTATATTTATGTAGTATGAATATAAAAATTCTTTTTGTCTAAAGTTATTGAGTTTTATGACTTCAATAAACAAAATCAGTTCACAAATAATTTAATATCTGTGATAGAACCTTTTAATTTTATTTTTATAACAAGAGTAGCTTTAACTCAAACTATTTACTTCTTTGAAACTTTTAATGTTCTTGTAATCAGAACTTATGAGGTATACTGATTCTTAATGTAAAATACTATAAAAACACAAACAAAAAAATAGTAAGCCTATAACAGCACAACAGCAGGCACGTGTTGAGCGAGGTCTATCTCGAAGTCTGATCCCCTCTTGCTACCCGGGAGCGCATATAATCTGGGGGTGTTTCCATTAGGGCAATACCTGGAGTCTACAAAGCCCCCCCCCCCCCCCCCCCTCATTATAGAGTGAAGTGGATATGCCACTTACATGTGTCAACCCCGCAGGAAAGACTACCGAAAAATCTTGATATGGCCGTTGGTGTTCTAGCACACCATGCTACTAGCTCTGCAGCCTAGCACCCAAACCTTTTAGGCAACCCTCTGCCCCATCTGGGAGGCCTACGCCTGGCCAGACGTACCCAATACCCATGGGTGTCAGGAACCAGTGCCACATTGAGACCTACCCAATCCAAACAACTCCCCTTCAGGAGAGGTTTGAATGTTTTTATTGTTTTCTAGTAATGTAAGAAGTACCACAAGAGCTAAGGATCTGCAATGCCCACAACATGGCAGCTGAAGGGATCAAAACCCCATGAGAAGATAATTACTGGAATGATTATATAGAATAAAAAGAAGTATTTCAGAAAGTGGAGTGCCATTGTTACTAAAATTTTAGTAACTGGAATGATTGTTTTATCAGAGAACCAAGGATAGTATCACTTACATCAAAGAGTGGATTCTTATCCTCTTCTTTTTGTTTGTCTGGTTTAGTGCCGTCAATGTACTGCAGAGATTCAAGACCCTGTGACACATGCTGAAGTGCCATTTTGCAGCGCTCTTCAACTCCACCACTGAGTGGAGGTGGGGAACTGTACTTAGCTTCTTCATTTGATCCTGGAGAATCTTCATGTGCTGCAGATAAACACAGTGCCTTAACTGCAACACTGCTGCTGGTGCTAAGTAACTTTTCTGTAAAATCATACCACAATTATCATTTATTTGTTCTTGTAGATGGTGTGTAATATCAACAAGATTTTTCTTTTAACAATAAATTATTTTCATAGCTATCCTACAAATTATTTATACAATAGTCAAACTGAAAAACTCAATGCCATGGCTGGGACTTGAACCATGGATCTCCCGGACTCCGTCCAGTCACTCTTACACATTGAGCTACCATGGCCAATGTGCCATCATGACATTAAATTCTCCAATTGACTCTATTTTCCCAGTAAACCACAAGGGGTTCTCGTATTTGATACACCATTTGTGGCGACTTACTATTGTAAATACTTGAGTTCCAGGCTTCATCGTTAAACTCTTATTATTTGTGTTAATTGATGGAAATAACTAATTCCTTGACACTAGCCAAGTGTAGGCTAGGTACAGTTATTTAATAGTTTTTCAGTGAGTAGGCACATCATATTACTTTTATACTCACTCAAGTAAATGCATCGGACTACCAAAGAGAAGAGGAATCTGCACTCAAATCTTATGTGATTTGAAAAATTACTCAAGTAAGGATTATAAATCTCACTCCCAGCCAATTGCAACTTGCTTTATGTTTTTAACATGAATATACAAAAATATTTCAGAAAGCTAATTTACGACCATGTTACTCACCAGTGTCCTCATGTTCATTGTGATTTTCAGTACTGCACTCTGTTTCATCATCCTCCTCACTGTCTAGCCCTGGAGAAGCTGGATCTATGTCAGCAGGAATGTACAGATCTGAGAGCATGTAATGTGCAGATGTCACTATCTGTTTAACACAAGAATTAAAAAAGAAATAATAATAAATAACTTAAGAGTATTTAACAGTGAAGAAAAAAAGGAATGACCTCAACCATTTCATATTTTATGATGACAAGGTAACAGTTTTGGAAGCTCCATGTGGAACATTTGTCCTGCGCCGTGGCACAGTGGGCTAAAGCATCATGTTTTGGTTCCCTGCCACGGAATGCAGCCTGCGTTCGTTCTCACCCCTGGGGGAATGGATTTTTAATCCCGGGTATAGGACAGTGCCCACTCAGCATCGTGAGGAAATTGAGGAGCTTGCAATAGGTAAGCGACCCTGGTCATGAAAGCCAACACTCCGGGTGGGGGTGCCGAGATGCTGACCACATCTCCTCCCCATATTGGTTAAATGATCGACCACCTCTGCCTTGCATATATGGGCATGAGAGCAGCAGTTGGGTTGGCGGCTCCTGGTCCGATATGAATTGTAGTGCCATAGGTCTATATGTGGAACATTTATCTTAATCCTTGTTTCACATAAGCTTGCCCCGTATCTCTTAACGGTCACATGACCTAATCACCTCTCATTGGCTGCTGTTGTGGTAATGACTGTCGTGTGGTAAAAATTAGTTCGTTATTTAACATGGTGATATATCTTTATATGTTGGAAGAGAATTGTCAAATTAATATTTTCGTAACTATTTGAATTAAATATATTACGCAACAGAGTTGATTTATCTGAAATGCATGGTAATTCTTAAACGAAGTAAAGAGGAGGTTCCTTTGTTCTCAAGCACATGGCATGATAGCACGTGATTTAGCGGTAGTGGTGACATTTGTTTATATGACTTTTATCACTGACCTTGTTTTGAACTGGATTAGTCATATATCGCTATTCAACGGTGTGTTGTGCGAGAGCTAAATTATTTTATTGATCGTTTATTGCGCGTGTACTTATTATATGTATAATGGCAGAGTCTATCGCCAGTTTTTCGCTGAAGTATCGCAAGGATAATTCTTTACAAACAGGAGAAAAAAGAAATGTGGTGCATTTGTTTAATGCACTCACAGAGAAGAATCCGTCTTTGTGAGTGAGAGAAATTGAACAGCTGTGCTCTGAAGTTACAGGTGTGAGTGTTAGATCTGTAGGAACATCGCGATGTAAAATTGAGAAAACAGGAAAACTTACCACTCCAGGCAAAAGCAGGAATAAACAAAAGTGTGTCCTCGGAGAAAATATGTGTAAAGTGTTGTGCGTTGTCATGTGCATAGTTTTTTCTTTAGAAATGAACTCCCCAACATAAGTAACATTTCATCTACTGTAAATGAGGATGCAGATTTACCAAATTTCAGCAGATTGCTTATACAGCTGGGGTTTGTGAATGAAAAAAGAGGTAAGAAAAATGAGCTAAAAGACAGAGGTGATATTGCTGTGTGACGAAGATGTTATTTAAGGACAATCAGACTGTACCAAGATACAAACCGCAAAATATACACGAAGAACACACGAAAAGTAAGGTATGGCGTGACATGACTTTTAAGACTGAAAGACAAGCATTTTTGAAAGGTATATGTGCTGGTTTAATAAATCCCAGTGGAAAAGGCCAAAGGCCTTTCATTATAAACTCTTTCAGTTTCATTGCTCAGTCATTCAGTTTCAACTTGCTCAGTTCATTCTAAACTTGTATTTTTGCATGCCTTCATATCCTTATTTGTATGATTTTATTTATCTTCCCAGCAATTATTATGACATTTACTGCAGGTTTAAATGTGACGGAAAGGTACCGCCTATGGCCTATGGCGCGAAAGCATTAGCCAATTAGGGTGAGGGGGAAGGTAGTTGAATGCGGAGTGATACATTTCACCGGGGCAAGGCTATATGAAACAGAGATTAGATTCTCAGCATCGAAGATAAATCAAATCATCTGTTACTAAAGTAAGTACATAAAAATCTGGTGTTACATTCACCTGCTTTCTAGCCACTATCTCTTCTCAAATACTTCAATAAATGAATACTTCACTGTTAATACAGCTTCTGATTTTTAAATTATTCTTAAAGAGCTATCTTTTCTATCTACTTAATATTAATCCATTAAACATTTGCAGAAATAGTATTATTATATACTTAATTGTAGTTACAAAGAAGATAAAGGCAGTTAAAAGTCAATACTTTTAAGAAGTGGGTTGCTCTATGCTGATGCAAAACTGTTGAGTATTAGCTGTTACAGAATGTCAAAATTCACAAAAACTTACTATCCGGCAAAGCATTGAAGCACATGGGAAAGAATGTGAAGCCTATTGCACATACATGGCAAGTCAGTGTATGTACACTCCTTTCAGATGCAATCACAACAATGTGTCACACATTGGCAGGTGCGAGAAATCATATATAATGTGGTTGAATGTTGTAACAAGGAGAAAAACGAGGGAATCAATATCCTTTTGTGTCAAGTGACAAAACAGGTGGCTACAATGGTAATTTACATTTGTTTATAATAATTAATTGCCTAACAATTCTTATGACATACAGCTCCCAAGTACTCTATTTGTTACGTAGAAAATGAAGCTCACTACAGTGAAGCAACAAATATTACACAAATATAAATATTTGTAACAAAAGACTTCACTTATCTTAAGAAAATGGTGTTAATTCTTCTTTCTAATGGAGATCGATTTCACAAACAGATTGCTTGTATCTTCAGTCCATAAATAAACTCCATTTAAATCACTCAATAAAATTCCTCAATGAGGTGTTAATGAAGTTTTATTTAAACATAAAACAAATTTTGTGGCACACTTATATAACAAACCATGTGGATGGATTCTGTCCTTTCAATAGAAGAAGAAAAATCAGATACAGTTTTCTTATTACACTCTGCTAAACTACAGAATCATCTGCATTTGTGCTTAATGTCCTGACTGTTTTAGTAAACTCAATCTTGGGAAAATCAACTAGCCACATTTATCTGGACATGGGCATCGCAAAACTCAATATTACTTCAAAAATATAAGGCTTACAACTTACAGATATGTAATCTAAATTCTATAAATATACAAGGCTGATCTGTTTTTTAAAGAAAATAATATACTTTCCAAAACAATCAACTTTTTTCTCTCAACAACCCACTACATTCAACCCACTATTCCTTGTCCAACTGTTCCCCAATTGTTTTAACCCTTCCAAAAAATATAATTTTTGAAAGTCTACAAAATAAAAGTTTATTTCTGCCATAATGCCTTCAATGGATATGAATTTCTTCCCATGAAACCAATTCTTCAAGTGCAGAGGAAGAAGACCTTGGAGCCAAATCCAGAGAATATGGTGGATGAGGTAGTAGTTTGTAGCTAAAATCTACAAACTTTGCAATGGTAACAGTAGGTGTACAGGTGCATTATCCTAGTGAAATAGAACATTTTTCTTCACCAAATGCAGTATTTTCTTTAATAGTTCATTATTAAATACATCAAGTATTGTGATATAATTTGAACCTGTAATTATTTTCTGCTTTCCAGATTGTGGATGAATATCAATGCCCAGCTCCCATGATTTTTACTGTTAATAAAACAGTTTTTGCTTTCTTTGGTGTATGTTCGCCACAGAAAATCCACTGCTTTGATTGCTGCTGTGTCTCATTCATCCCCGTAGGGGAGGGGATCCGTCCCCTTCAGCTGCCGTGGTGCGGGTGCTGCGGACACCTAGCACTCGTGGTACCTCTGACGTTACTAGAGGAACCTCGGGCCGAACATTCGAGCCCCTCCCTGATAAGGAGTTGTTCGGATTGGGTTGGACTCGAGGGGGCAGTGGTTCCCGATACCCATGGGAGATCGGGTACGTCTCTGGACGGGGTTGAGGGAAGCCATTAATATTCCTGCATACTAACCAGCATAGCTAGTAGAAGGTGTGCTAGATCACCAGGCGGCCCCACCGAGGTCATATCGGTAGCCTTCCCATTTCAGAGTTGGCACGCGTAAGTGGCGTATCCACTTCCATCCCCTCTTGAGTCCACAGGACCAGATGGGGGGGGGGGGGCTTGTTAGTCTCTAGGTCTTGTTCATGGAAAGAGCCTCGGAGGCACCGGTCACCCTTTTGGGACAGCTTGGTAACTCCCTGGTAGAAGGAGGCCTGGATCCTTGGTCCTACGGGTCCAGGACTAATGGGAGTAGATCCTATGGCATGAATTGTGTCTCATTGATACAGTTTTCATCAACCATGATATCACTGCAAAACTTCACATGGATTGTGGTTGAACATGTTTTTGTGAACTGTAAGCATCCTTCTGAGAGCTTTTTTATACCAAATGTTTGGGCAGAATATTACATAGCCTTTCACCTGAGATGTGTAGGGTATTGGCTATCTTACAGAGTTTTGTTCATGATGTTCCAATATTGTGAAATCTATTCACCATTTTTTCAGCTGTGACTTCAACCTGCTGTCCTGTGCCTTAAGCACCTCTTATGCTCAACGGCCACATTGAAATTGTGTGAATAACTTGAACCACATGATGGAGCAGAGTCCATATAATACTTTTTCAACTTTTCTTCCACTTCTTCCACAGCAAAATGCAGTGCTTTATGAGAATTCAAAATTTACTTTTCTCCGTTTTTTACAAAGCAACACAAAATTACAGCTTTTTCAGGCTTCCAACAATGCTCTAAGAAACATGTGAGGACATATTTTGGCAATTATACACAAAATAGATGTAAGACTTTGGTGCCCACAAGAAACCTGTGATTTGCGCATAATCTCTCGTCATCACAGATTTGATATCTGCCCTTATAAACAGATAATATGCACCATGTGTTACTGCATATTCTGCATTACAACTTTAAGTATGATTCCATTAGGAGCTCAGCATGAAATTTTTACTGTATACTAACAGATATGGATAAATATATCATAATTTTTTCAATAGTGCATATTTTGCAATTAGATATATTTGAGAGACTCAAAATATATATTTTCTGAAAATAGTTAATTTTTCTTTTTTATCAAAATTTGTTGTTACATATCAAAGTAGAGATTACTGTATAACATTAAAATTTGTCACTTAGACTATAAGGACTTAGTGAAAATTATACATACCATGAAACGCCAAAAGGATGCACTTTCTCATATTTTTCAACCCTTTATAAATACAAACTCTCGCTAAATGACCAATCTGGACAAAACTTTACACACTCATACTTCAAGCATGAGAACAAAAATTAAATTACTCATTAATCTCAAAAATCAAACTATTCTTGTTTTGAACCCCATACTTATACAATGTATCACTGCAATGCTGAGTAGCATGGTAACATTTTAATATTTTAAAGTTTGTTGTTGTTGTTATTGTTATTATTATTATTATTATTATTATTATTATTATTATTATTATTATTATTATTATTATTATTATTATTATTATTATTATTATTTTTTTATTATTATTATTTTTTATTATTATTATTATTATTATTATTATTATTATTATTATTATTATTATTATTATTATTATTATTATTATTATTATTATTATTATTATTATTATTATTATTATTATTATTATTATTATTATTATTATTATTATTATTATTATTATTATTATTATTATTATTATTATTATTATTATTATTATTATTATTATTATTATTATTATTATTATTATTATTATTATATTTTTTAAACTATGTAGGAGATGAATACCAATTCATCTTTTAAAAGTTCACACAGATAGTACAGTCTTCCATACCAAATAGCTTAATGATAAAGAACCAATTTACTTTTCAAATAACAGAGTTCGAAAGCAAAATGCATTATTTCTCATTATGTTATAATGACAAGAATAGTGACTATGAAAGGAATGCTTAGCAAAGACTGTAAGGTTGTAAGACAAAGGTTGTACACCAAACTGTAATACATAATGTTTCAAGCAACAAACCTGTGGATACTTTTCCTTAGGAAGAAGTGCTACACAATTTTTCAGCAGTGTCCTAATAGTTCCTTGCTGTCTTCGGCTATCAGAAGATTGTTTCATGTTTCTTGCAACCCTAGAATTAAAGAATACAGCATATGAGTGCCTTCTTTGTGCTTATAGCTATTTTACATAAATTTGTCATTGATAATCCAGAATAACATATAACACTTAAGGAGTACTACAGACTGGGCTGAAACTTTGCCAAATCTTCCACTCCTTTTCTCTGATTGCCTTGGAATACATTAAACTTGCTTGCAAATACTTGCAAAAATATTCACAATTTAAGATATTATGACCCAGCAGCTATGTCCCAAAGTTTCAGAAATGGGTATCAGCCAGCTGAAATGATAAGCAGATGAGCTACACGTTTGCCCAGTGTAAACATGATAAGCACTATAGCCTGATAACCAGAATTTTATAGAAGTTTTGTCTTCTCGAATGTTATGGAATTGTATGGAAGCTTCTAATCACTAGATAAGAGAGAGCTCTGATGAAGCAAGGGAGTCACACAAAGTAGATATGCAAGTAAATTACTGAGTGAGACAATCAGCAAGTGCATTTCTGATAAATGAAACGGGCCGTTCTCCAAGCAAGTTTGTGATGACTGTGATTCTCAGTAAGTGACTATTTGGAACATGAACGCAGTTCGTTACACTATACGTTATAAAAGAAAGTGAAGTAAATATGAAAAACACGAATTGAGAATGAAAGTGGAACTAGATCACATTAGTGAAGTGACAGTGTGAGTTAAAGAAGTATCAGTAAAAGTTGAACTAAATTATTAAGTGACAGTTGAGAAAATCAGATGAAGTTACACTGACATCAGGAGTAGGACTAAAATGTTACAATGGAGGAAATAATGAAACTAATTATCAGTTGAAATTAAGACTATGAAGTTCCAAATAGAGAAAATGGAGACGAAAATCAATTCTGGAATGGAGAAACAGAAAGTGAAACTTTCAGAATGGAGAATACGAAGACGGAAATGCAACTTGAAATGCAGCAAAGTGAAAGTGAAATGAAGAGTGTTAAGGGAGAAATGAACAAAATAGAAGCAACAAAATCCCAATTACATTTTGATACTGACTCTCTTAAATCTGTGAAAAAAGCAACATGACAGCCCTGAAAGATGGCTTTGCAAAGGAAGGAAATTAAATATGACTTGGAGATAAAATTAATGTCATAAAAGAGCTCCAAGACTTAGAGGAATGGTTAGACGGATAATACTAGGGGAGCACTTAAAATTTTTTGAATGCTATGTTCCCAAACACAAGTGAAATTTATTTAGATTTACTTTCTGTTGTTTTGCAAATTGGTTGATATGTAGTTTGATTTACTGTAATAGTAAATTATAATTCAAAGTATTTCTAGATAAATCAATTAATTGTACCTTTATTTCCATTTAAGTAATTTACAATATTTCACAATATTTCTATTGCTTACCTTACACTTAGTACAAATTGTAATCTAACCATTCATTATTGCCTTGGCCCCCTGGTTGCCTGACCCCTTGGCCTTTGGTTCACCTTGAGGTGCTCTACTTCTACTTCTTCTCCTTCTCTATTCTCTTCTGCTCCTCTTTTTTTATGCATTTCTCTTTCATATTTTTAAAACTCCTTGTTCTTGTTCTACTTTTTCCCTTTTCCTGTCAGCATTCACATGGCTACAATTTTTTTGTCCATTTTATCCCATTTTTCCTCCCATACCTTATTTCTCCACTCTGCTATTTCCATGCACTCTGTCATATAATGCTCCATGCTCTCTTCTCCCCCACAAAGGTCACACACACCTTTTATCCCTCCCTTAGCCCCTTCAGAAACAATGTCCCTGTCCTCATCCCTTCTCTTTCCCCCTTATTGCAATGATACACATATTTCTCTCTTCCCCATTTCCTTTTTACTGTTCTATAGAAACTCAATGAATTTTTATTCAAAGTATTTAGTTCACTGAAAAATAAATTTGACTACATAACAGCCCGCCTCGGTAGCATGGTGGTAGCATGTCTGCCTCACGTTCAAGAGGTCCCGAATTCGAATCTCGGTCAGGGTGAGTTACTTGGATAAGGTTTTTTACCGGGCTTTTCCCTTATCCTGAAAAAAGAATGTCGGGTAACTCTAAGCTCTATGGACCCTGGGCTCATTTGAGCATCATTTCGCCCATTCCATTCATCGTCCGATATGACTTAACGTTGGAGGATGCAAATTACAACAACAACAACAACAACGACTACATAACATTTCTGGGCTATAGCATCTTTATGATGTTAAATCATAATTAACCCAAGAATGTGAAAGTTAACCTTAGAAATGCATTTGGTGAAGAAACCCATCCACGGTAACAATTAATAACTGTTATAGCAAATTCAAAAGATCATATTTTTCTTAATGATGAATTTCATTAAAGATTGCACGCACGCATGTACACACATGCATGCACAGACAGACATACAGTATGCGCATGATAAGAAGAGCGATCGGGTTCCAAGTCCTCATTTGGTAAGTTTCATTTAACTCCGTAAACATAGATGACAACTATGAAATCTGAAATGTGCTATACACTGACATCTAGTGGCTAATATGCTAAGCTTTATCATGTCTGCCATATTTCGTTTTGATCAATTTCGAGGTTAATTAGCTAACCAGTTTACAACAATCATATGTTGGAATTAGAATTTTAGTTCATCCTTGGCAACATATACACGTTATGAGACACGTTAAAATATATAAATACAGTATATACATAAAGTCAAATTGATTACATACAATATACACAGTAAGCAGCTTTCCTATGGTTTCAATTGGTATTTGCATAGACAAATGTACAAGAAATATCATAATATGAATATTACAGGTTTGTGAATGTATTATGCTCTCAGTGCTCATTTACATGGTTATAGTTCTAAAAATTCATTAACCGTATAAAAACAGTGTGCATGCAAAAATTTCTTAACCTTATTCTTAAAGTGTCTTAATGATGCAGCTTGTTTAAATGAATTTGGATGTTTATTGTATAACATTATCCCTTTGTAGTCAAAGCTTCCTTCATAAAGGCTCGTTTGGTGCACTTGAATTGCCAGTTTATCCTTGTTACGAGTGTGGTGGTAATGTACATCAGCATTTACTTGAAAATGATTTATATTTGCATGAACATTTGGGGATGTTATGGCTCTCGAAAGGGGACACATTATTATTCATCTACCTCCGTATGACTGTGATCTGAATGCAATTGAGCTGGCGTGGGCAAAACTAAGGAATGCTTTCAGAGGTTGCAACGTTACTTGTGATATCTTTGCTTATCTTACACGCTATTTTGCTGAACTGTGTTTTTCAAGGTTGATCACACAGCAGAAACAAAAGAGCGTTAGCTCTCACTTCTTCCCCTCTGTCTGCACCACACAGTAAATCCAGCGCTCAAGAAAACATGCGCATACTGTACAGATCTCTTCCTAAGAATGCTATTTTTTATTCAGGTAACTCAAAACATGTATGTGGAATGAAATCGCAAAATAAAATTAAAATTTTTCTATGGAATGCAATAGCTTTTATACTACTGGAACATGGTAGAAAAAGTAAAACGTGATTAAAGCCAGTAATATTTTGCTTCCGTTGTTTAAGGACTATGATACAATGAAGCACAAAATTAATACAATTTTGAGTCGAACTAATACTCATGCTCCATTTATTGCTAGTATTTACCTAGAACGAGTTTCGTTAGGATCTTCCTAACATCATCAGCTGTTGTCGACTCAGTATTAGTTCGACTCAAAATTGTATTAATATTTTGCTTGATTATATAATGGATATGATAGTGGCAAAATGTATACTCCTTCTGTACTACAGTGGTACTATATTCTCTGTCATGAAATGTTATAAAAAAAGAGGGGGGACAACTGGTAGTTTTGCATTAATCAGTGCAACACATTATTTCATTGTAAAAGGTTAACGCATTACATAATTTTTTATTTCATTCCTTTGAGCTGTATTCTCGTTGCTTATGATGGATGAATGCAATTAAACTGATTTATTGCTTAGAATTATTAAGTTCCAGTGTTACACAGGAAGAATTCACGTAAACAGCCACTGAAATGGAATATAGCTGACCAGCTAGGAAGTACATATGTCTTACAGGATGCTCATGATTTATAATTGATGTCCTTAAATAAACATCATTATGATCACAGCATGTGTTTAAATATCTAGTGTTTTTGACACAAATGAAGGCAACTAACCTCCACACTGAGATCCACTATGTGCAGTGCAGAAGTGCTTTGGGGATAAGTAGAGAGGAAATGATACAAGAGTGGAAAAATAGGAATAGAGAAAAGAAGAAGCAGTAGCAATACAACAAAGCTCCCATGGAGTTGTTTACCTTTGGAACCTACGTGCAAGCTTGTCCCTGTGTAAACAGGTCTTTGCTCTTATGGGATGTCTATAGGCTAAATTTATTATTATCTACTTCTCTGTACAACAAATTGTCGAACCAGCTGCAGTTAAAAACAGACACATTCTTGCATTTCAGTTACACAAACTTTAATGAATGGACACTGAAGCCTCATGCATAAGGTGGACCTCCATTTTGTAAGAATACTCTATCCAAAGAAATATGTCTTAAACATGTATAAATATAGCAATTTAGTTGCTCAAGAATGTGATTCATTATTAAAGAGGGTTGTTATTTGCTTACCTATATAAAAGCATCGCCACAGGGACAGTAAATGGGTTCTGCCCCTTATCATCTAGTACATCAGTACATAGGGATGTTAGGTCATACAGTTTTACTACATCATCATCTTTTCCTGAAACAAAGGAGAAAAGGATTAAAAAATGAATAAAACCTACATTTGAAGTTTGGCAGTACCACACACCATCAATTACGCTTTAAAATGTTCAGTAATGTTAGAGATACAACCAAAGCTAGACACATGCTTTGGAGTATAGGTCAGTTTAAATATTTAAGCTCCCACACACAAGGGATACTGCATTCCTTACAATTAGTATTTCATTTAGAATGTTAAGTTAACTGCTAAGATGGCTTACTTCTCAGAAATTGAAATGGAAATGGCCCAGGTGAAGTTAGGGCACACACAGATGCATGCATGTACCAAACTACACGGCTTTTTAATGCACTATGATGCACTTTTGTTTACGTATTGCAGAACTATATTCATGGGTAACTGCTATGTGATGCTTCTGATTGAAGTTAGAATTGAAATATCAACAAAAAACTGAAAATACTGGAACTATAAGTTTCATCATTCGAAAAGCATTAATTATAGAACCAAAGGTCTAAGGACTGAAAAGAACCTCTCTCCTCTGTGGGTGTTTACAGGATTCCATGCTCGTGTGGCTCTGTATACATAGGGACAACTCAGTGCACGATAAACACGCGCATTATGGAACATAAAGAGATGCTGCCATCTCGGACAACCAGAAAAATCTGCAGTCGCAGAACACGCATTACATGCTCCAAGGGAACACGTCATACAATACGCTGATATGACCATTCTGTCCTCCGATGTCCATTTCTTTGCTCATTTAAGCCGGGAAGCCATAGAAATTTATAAACACCAAAATAACTTCAACAGGATAGAAGAAACCAAGGGGTTAAATAAAGCTTGGTATCCAACTTTAAGGAACACATGTGCGAAACCTGACCGGACACAAACCCAGGCTCGTACGTCACAAAACAGTAGTTACAATAAACAAACACTCATTGGCACCAACCACTTTTGATAAAAGCAGCCCCTTCCATAGTCCAACCCACGCAGTGGCCAAACCTATCATGAAGGAGTGCACCAGCCAGAAGATGGTTCCGCCCACTCAGAAGGCATATAAAAATCCTGTGAAATTGAGAGGCTCTGTATCAGTCGCAGACGAGAGTACAACAAGAGTGTTACGGGCACACCACTGAGGATGTTCGACACAGTTTCGAACAAAACGTCTGGAAGAAGATTTTCCACTAAACCACGGCCTACAAGCCCAGATAATCATTATCTACCAAATGAATCCGGCCGTGAAAGCATACGCACTACAGTTATAGAACTGGTTACTAAGTATAGAGGTATTAAATAAAAGGTTATCCGATAGTAAGCATAAGCTAAAATTAATAATAACAAAATAATAATTATTAACATAAGAAATTTCTTCCGGGCTTTGGAGCCGTGGTCTGATGGAGTTAAGCTGTCCATACGTTTCGTCCAACCCTGCGGTGAACATCATCAGTGGCGTGGTCTCAGTCTTCTAGGTGAAGGTTCAGGCTCAACCTTCAACAGTCTTCACGCCACATCATCAGTGGCGTGGTCTCAGTCTTCTAGGTGAAGGTTCAGGCTCAACCTTCAACAGTCTTCACCTAGAAGACTGAGATCACGCCACTGATGATGTTCACCGCAGGGTTGGACGAAACGTATGGACAGCTTAACTCCATCAGACCATGGCTCCAAAGCCCGGAAGAAATTTCTTATGTTAATTCTGACTCCGGCCGTGAAAGCTTCCGAACACTCAAAATAATAATTATATATATATATTGGCGAACGATGCCCATGCAAAGTACTTAGAGACATTTCTTAGCTCTTCTATGAATATAAAGTTCTCTCATTGTTTGGCTAGGGCTTTCTTTCTCTCATATGTCAAAGCTGTTCAGTCTTTTTTTTCATTTTGTCCTCTTGGTCAACTTGCCACTTATGCACTTCTTCTTCATCTTCTTCTTCGTCTTCTTCATCTTCTCCTCCTCCTCCTCCTCCTCATCATCATGATTATGATTATTATGATTATGATTATGATTATGATTATTATTATTATTATTATTATTATTATTATGATTATCATTATGATTATCATTATTATTATTATTATTATTATTATTATCATTATCATTATCATCACATAAAAGTGCAATAAAAAGCAAAAAGTAATCTACCAAATATATAAAAAACTACACAATACAATTTATATACAATATTTTTACTTGTGTATCTTTTTGATATTTCTCCTGTATTCATGCATTAATATGTTATATTAAAACACATCATTACACATAATTTGGTCTCTAATAATAACCTACCTTTAAAGAGCCAGTAAGTGTGTCCTGCTTTGGTGGCATTTGACTTCAGAAAGGAGAGAATGTTCTGAGCCACATCCCTTATAAGCTTTGGAGAGAACTTAGAATTTTCAAGATGAGGTAAATCTTCTGTCTTGATTAGTTCGTATTTCTGTACAATGCCATCCAGATGGTAGCACATAACAACCTCTGGGACATTACACATCAAATTATCTAGCCAGTAATCAATACCGGTCAGCACATTGATTGGTTTTGACATGTCCCTGAAACATTATACAAAATCATCAGTTTCGGAAGGGTATTGGTATTTGCATCTAAAGATTCTAATTCTGCCATTTGTTTTCCATCTTTTAAATCCAAGGCAAACCAATTATTTACAACTCCTCTGATACCACATGAATGTAGTTCAGATAACAATATATCATGGTTGACCAAGTCAAATGCTTTAGACAAGTCTTAACATAGGCAATGCAAGACTTGCTTTTACTATCCATACTGTAGTAAACTTCATTTAGAAATTGAATAAGGGCTGTGTTTGTTGATTTCCCTTCCCAAAAGTCATGTTGACGATCTAGCAAAATATTATGTCTATCAAAAAAGAATGTTAATCTTATGAACATAATTTTCTCAATTATTTTAGAAAATGTTAATAGTAGAGAGATTGGTCTATAGTTTTCAACCTATATTCTTGTTTCTCTTTTGAACAGTGGTAGTTTGGAAACTTACCTGTATTAATGAAAGATTTATTAGGTATGTTAACGGCTCACTTATATGTGCACTGCATTTTTTAATTACAAAACTGAAAAGCTGATCTGCCACTTAATTTTTTATTACTGAGACTTTCAATTATGAATTGACCTTAACATCGATAGGCAAAAGGAACAAAGAGAAAGGCAGAAATGGTACATTTTTGAACTCATATAACTCATGAATTCTCATGTAATAAATTATACATCAATATAGCTTACCTTAATCTAAGACTAATGCAAGGATGAGTTGTTCCTCCAAATATTGGCATATCTGTGCCAATAAGCATTTGAATATCCTCAAATGTCCAGACCACATTACGTGCAAACTTATGATTAGAAGTTGGGTCGGGTAAGTTTTCTTCAAATCTTGGTTCTGGTAATGGGGGCCAGGCCTGTAAAGGAAATCATACCTTTAACAATCTGGAGACATGCAACTTTTCATAAAAGCTCATTCTCATCTACTTCATGTTAAATTTCGAGAAGTGGTTTTATTAACACTTCTATGTACATATAAGAAGAATACATAAGCTGGCATAATATTTGTGTTTCAAATGGGAAGAGTTCTCGCCTGTAGCCAATCAGATGCGTTAGACCCACTCTTTTTTATATTGCCCTCTCTCTCTCTCTCTCTCTCTCTCTCTCTCTCTCTCTCTCTCTCTCTCTCTCTCTCTCTCTCTCTCTCTCTCTCTCTCTCTCTCTCTCTCTCGCACACTTGCAAGTGTTCGTGCCGCTAGATGTAAGGGAACGCAAACAAATTTTCCAAAGTTTCATAATAATGCAGTTGTTGTAATCACAATTGCAACATGAATGTTCATATATTACACACATGTTTTAAATATTTAGTTTAAAGTTAATTATAGTTTATGAATTACTTATTTTTCTCAATCAACGAAAATACCAGCGGTGCATTCGTATAGCCGTGATTGTTACTTACGTTAATTCATCATTGTCATTGCCTTCAACGTCTGAGTACTGCAAATTTATGATGATAGGTTCCAAAATCTCACTGCATGCTATTTCTTTCCAAAAGTCGTCTTCTTGTAGTTTATCTCATGTCTCACACAGTTTTCCCAGTCTTGTTGTGTTCCTTATCAATTTCTTCGTGAATAAGTTGTTCAACTACAGTCAGTTTAAAAATATTATTTCTGTTTGCAACATATTTTGAGCCCACATTACCTCTATTGGATTGTTCTAGCAGTAGTAAGGGGGCACAGGTGGATCATGTCTCATTGATCCAGCTGATACACTTTTTCATGGAAGAGTAACTGAATAATGCTGCTTTGAACTCTTATAGTAAATAGAGATTACGAACCATTCATTAACAAAGATGTAATGTGACCAGACACGTTCTGCCAGACCAGCAAGAAGTGTATTGTTTCCCCTCATCGAATTTAACAAACACCTTGACTTATTCAAAGTACGTAATTCTTTTACGTCATGTCAAATGTTTACATTTCAGTTCTGAGTAATTTCAAATATACATTCAGGCATACATGCCAACCAATAATGATACTCATTACAGTTATAAACCAACTACAAATAGTTTCTGAGACTCATTACAGTGCTTACGTAGCAATGCATTGTTATAATATAATGGCATCTACTTCATTTATTTGTATTAAGAAAACTATTTGAGCTAAAAAATAATGGACTTTTTGGGTTATGTTAAATAAATTACTATCTCCTTCCTCATGCAAAAATCTGAATTTGTCCTAGCGCGAATAGTATTTATTAGAGATTGATTAGTTTGCCGCTCAACACACACCACTTAGGGGGAATGCAATACGACAACACTGCAGGACTCCAATTGGTTGCTCACCTAGTAGCGCTCAAGGACAAACACCTTCCCATTTGAAACACATAATAGTCATCTTTTAAAAATGTGTCACTATATAATGGCTTTGAAATTCTGTTCCTTGCATGAAACGAGAAAAGAATGAATAGCTACTTAGAACTTGAAAAAATTATATAAAATATTTGGAAGCTCAAAACAATAACAACAAATATTTCAGAGATGGTTAGTGGCATTAAAAATCTATTTGATCTATATATATATATATTTTAAGTAGTTATTGTCTATATGTTTTGGTTTACCACTCTCTTATACAAAATAATGCAAAATAAGTTGTCCTCTGTGGTCTATGGGTAACATGCTAGCCTATGATTCCCAAGGGTTTAAACCTGGTGGAAAGCAATGGACCTTTTTGGGTGTAAAAATCCTTAGCATGACTTCCTTCAGAAGGGAAGTAAAGCCGTTCGTCCCATGTCATAGGTTTACAGCATATAAAAAACTTCACATCTAATAAAGAGGCCTCTGAGCAAAATTCAGCGATCTTTCATGTCAAATATAAAATGGGACACTGAGAATCACAGCAGCTAAGGGTATTTATAAATAAAATAAAAAACAAATTCAATTTCAATTATGTAAAATAATGGTATACATTTTCATTGACATGGGATATCAAGAGGCTTCAGCAAGTCAATGAAAAACAGGTCCCTATTTACTGGCTTTAAAATTCCATTCTTTGTATAACAACGAAATAAGGAACAATGATTTTAGAACTTCAAAAATATGTACTTATTTGAAATCTCAAATTTATAACAAATATCTCAAAAATAATTAAGCTCAATGAGTAACTTTAATACATGCAATGTTATCACATTGTCCTGCCAGTTCTGCATTTAGTTTATAGTGTGCCACTTCGTATGTTAAGTTGACATGTCGGCAATTTTGGAACCAACACAAATATACACTACTCCATCACCCAATAATTGAAGTGTATTGGTGTACTGTCAACATGGAATGGTACTGGATAGAGTCAAACTGAAACATTCAATGCCATGGCCGGGATTTGTACCTTTTTTTGTCTAGTCCTCTTACCCATTGAGCTACCATGGCCAACTTGCCATCATGACATTAAATTCTCCATTTGACTTGTATATTTCCCTGGTAAACCACTAGGGCCTCTTGTATCCGAGATACACCATTTGTGGCAACTTACTATTGTAAGTACTTGAGTCCCAGGCTTCATTGTTAAACCCTTATTATTTAAGTTAATTGATGGAAATTAATTGTTCCTTCACACTAGTCATGTATACGCTAAGGTTTTGGATAGATAAGAGTCAAACTGAAAAATTCAATGCCATGGCCGGGATATGAAACACGGATCTCCTGGTTTCCATCCAGTTGCTCTTACAGAAACACTTCTACATCACCGAGAAAACTTTCTAGTAGACCTCCTCCATCTCTCTAGTTACCACTAAACAGTTACATTTGTTGTCTCTGTGTGTCTCTTGTTTTTTGCTTATGTTGACGTGGTCCGTATAGGACAGGACTAATAATTGTAAATAATAACAATTAATAATAATAATAATAATAATAATAATAATAATGATGATGATGATGATGATGATGATGATGATGATGATGATGATGATGATGATGATGATGATAATAATAATAATAATAATAATAATAATAATAATAATAATAATAATAATAATAATAATAATAATAATAATAACCGTCAGGGACATTCAAGCTATAAGCAAGAATCATATTTAGATATATAAATAATATACTGTCACCCAATTATCGTAAAGCCAGACCAACGACAGCTGAGAAGGGACCAGAGGCATACGGGCCACACCCACTCATCTATCTCAGTCACTAACTGAGAGGTTGATTAGGGAAGTGTCACTTGTCGCTGGCTGCCTCTTCCCCCCTCCCCTGCCATCTGGAACCTTCGTGGTGATTCACTGAAACGAGACACTTCGAGAAAACGGCGATATTCCTATAAAAAGGGCTGCAGTGAGTGAATTGAGTCAGTTCTTCTTGGCGAGCTGTGAGGAGCGCCCAGTGAGGGGACGGACTGCGTACGTGCCTCGGAGGATTTTACGTAATTGCGAGTGAAAGTGGAACTGTAACGGACGAACTGGTGAATCGTAATTGTGTGCATTACGTAATTCTGTGTAATTGGCAAGTGTTCAACTGTAAGTCGGTGGAAATAAATAACAATTTTGAGTGGTGCAATTGGACTTTTCATTTCACGAACCCACAAAGTCACAATACCAATACTTGTCTAACATAAATGTTTTTCTCAATCTAAAGTCTCTGAACATTCTTGGACACTCAGGTTCCCATACCCTAACTTGACCGGAAACATTACCTATTATTTGACTTAGCCCAAGGCAGTGCGAGGCACCGTCCTTTCGAGACAGTGTTCTTTCTTAGAATTTGCGATCGTGATTGTAACAAAAGGCTGCAGGATTTAGCCTGGGCCTTTGCAAACCTGAGCTGGCATAATTTATCTAACCATGAGAAAAGAGAAAGCGACTTTGATATTAGGTCCAAAACTGGCAAATTTGAACATTGATCTTAAGTGGGAATAGGTACCAGCCAATGGAAAATTCATATTAGTTCACGTGATTTTTCAAACTCCAAAAAATACCTAGAGTGGGGGAAATTCAAAGTAATGGCTGAAAGTAGGTTTTTCTTATAAGAACATTTTGGTCCTGTGATCTACATGAGACGAATGCGTATTTGGCGTCGTCTAACAAATCTGCTTCCATGCCATGCACCAAGACAAAGTACAGTATTTAATAGGCGTTGCAGTGAGAATTAGTGCAAAGGTTAATATATAACGAATGCGATATATATATATAGTTCAGCTATGCCACGCTAGTGTTTCTACACATCACATCACAATACTGACGCGGGATACAGTGACACTGAACACAGCAACCACGCGGACGACAACTTCACGTGACGAGCAAAGGATTCTAAGGACAACAGCAAACTTTCATCTACAAAATTCGAGGTGTCTTCTTCATTCAACCCACAAATCAGGACGCACACACTCCCTGAAGCTCAGACGAGAGTACTCACCAAGAGCTACAACACAAGTCACTTCGAACCGGTTCCAATCTCCCTATCCTTAATCTCCGTGTGCCACCAATCCTTAATTGTGAGGCGTTGAGCACAAGGGAGAGCTTGACATGGTTCACTACGGGCCGGACCGCCTCAATGTACAAACATTTAACACTTAAATTTAAAGGGAGTCGATTAATGACACTAAACAACACTTACTTTTAAATGTTCTCTGAAACATGTTCCAGAAACATTTAAAAGTAAGTGTTGTTTAGTGTCATTAATTGACTCCCTTTAAATTTAATTTATTATAACAACACTGTTTTCAACACTTCCAAAAAAGGAATTGCATTTAACATTTCTCAAATCTCAACCAACATTTCAAAATTAGTAAACACTATTGCCACCAACCATAAATAATGATTTCATGTCTTACATCGGCAATAAAAATAAAAGCTTGAGCTTTTAACTTCTATATTTATATGTAACTACATTCCAATGTGTAACTACATGTTTATTTTTATATTTCTCCTACTTGTTGGTTTCTTAAATCTTACATTAATATTAACAAAAAAGCTTAAGAGTTTATAATTTCTATATTTATGTGTAACTGCTTACATAAAACAGTAGAAATGAGGTCATTGCATTGAATGGTATCAAGCTTCTAAGTGCATACTTAATTTGACATTGAGTAAAACTTATTGTGTTATAAGTTATTTTTAAAATTGCTATTAAAAATATGAGAAAGAAAAATAAGGCATTGCTTTCTTTTTAAAGTAATCGTCGGTAATTCAAACAACACAAACATCACTTAAAATAATACTTTCAAATGTTAAATACATCACTGTTTCTAACCTTTTGCTTCAAATAATAAATAACATTGCTTTCTTCTTTCCTTAAAGAGTAGAAAATAATGAGTAGTCAGTTTTCATTTAGCTTTTCTTATTTCAATGCGCACCCAGAACAAAAATAGTATACGTACCGTAGCCACAGGTAATGAGGTATCCACATGAGGTATACTTTTTTCTTCACATGTATTCTGCTCATTTTTGTTTGGATCTGCAACTACGAGACTGTGATACAAAAACTTAGATGCAAGACTCTTTTGCTGTAGTGCACAACGGCTTTTGTTCTTGTGGAATAAGGCCTTCTCCTGTTAAAAAGAATAATTTATACATTAAACAATGTTTTACCTAAATCCAAACTTCAAGAGCTCTATATTTGAAATGTGACTATACAAATTTAGCAGCTTTTGGGAAATTTACAGCAATCATTCAAAATAAGTGCCAACTATGAACAAATTTACATACCAATATCAAAAGATATAATTAAGGTGCATAAAACAGTCACAAAAACATTCTTTCTTTCCTTGACATTTGAGAAGTTTTTAATCAATTCATCAGTTTTTTCCTGTCTGCCCCTTATCAGTCTCTGTACTCTCACTTATCACTTTACTTGGTTATGCTGAATGTTCAGTGCTTCTACCCATACTGTACTCCATATAACATGAATGCTAAAATGACTCCTTTGTAAATGATTTTAAGGGCTTTATGTATTAGTCTCCAGCTTAATTTAGTGGATCTGGATAACGAATGAACAAGTTTTCATGGACATTTCGGTCATGTGACTTATATGGTCTGTGAAGTTAAATTTATCTATTATACCTAGATAGTTAATTTGGTTTCACTTGTTTAAGAAGTTATAAAAAGAATGAAAACAAACAGAAGAAAATACAGTTAACAGAATCTGGACAATTTATACGACTCATTTTGGCAGGTGGTCCTTAACCCTTGTGAACCCAGTTCCTGTTCGTTAAGTATTGTGTTCCCTTTCATGAAAATTACATTACTGATAATACTGATAATGAAAAGATAAGAGCAGGAAGTAAAAACAGAAAGCATTTGCACAAAAATGCTAATAATGATACTTGCTTTTACATCTATGTATAAGGTGTGTCCGTTAAATAAGGTCTCCAAGGTGCTGGAGCCATGAGCAACACTTTTACATGAGATCCGGCTACACTGGCGTGTAGCTTGGTTTCACACCTTCAAATCCCCACCACAATGAACCCGTTGCAACCATTAGTCTTGGCTGGGCAGCCATCTGCATTGGAGCTTCCTATCACTTCCACCGCCAAGTGCGAGTTGCGTGCAGTGATCCGTTTTTTGAGTGCCAAGGGCACTACCTCCACTGAAATTCATCGTCAGTTATGCGAAGTCTATGGGCCACAGTGTATGGACGTCAAAAATGTGCGAAAGTGGCTCAGAGAGTTCAAAGATGGACGTACAGACATCCATAATGAACAGCATTCTGGTCGGCCCTTGGTTTCAGCCGAAACAATTGCAAAAAAGAGCAAAAAATGTTTAAAGATCAGCGTGTGACAGTTTGCGAGCTGTGAGAACTGATCCCTGAAGTCAGTAAGACTACAATTGACAAGATTTTGAGCGAACATTTGCATTATCGCAAGGTGTGTGCGAGGTGGGTCCCCAAAATGATCACCGAAGACCATAAATGGCAACGTGATGAAGCGGCCCACCGATTCCTGGAGCGCTATGCAGAACAGGGTGAGGAATTGTTGGATTCAATTGTCACTGGCGATGAAACCTGGGTGCACTACACAACACCAGAACGTTCTCGTCAGTGGCGGCATTAGAATTCGCCAAAGCCGCGAAAGTTCAACCAGACATTTTCTGCCAGCAAAGTGATGGCCAGTGTGTTCTGGGACAGTAAAGGTGTATTGTTGTGCGAGTTTATACCTACCGGCACAATAATAAATGCCGCTAGCTACTGTAAGACGTGCCATTCAAAATCGAAGGAGGGGAATGCTGATGAAGGGAGTGATTTTTCATCACGACAATGCTCGTCCGCATACTGCACATGCAACGGCTGATCTCCTAGCCCAGTTCGGACAGGACATCCTTAACCATCTCCCCTACAGTCCAGACTTAGCACCTAGTGATTAATTTCCAGACTGACGATGATTTGAAAAACGAGGTTGAGCGCTACCTGCGCAACTTAGTGGGAGAGTGCTATGAAAAGGGTATACACAAACTGCCACAGCGCATGCAAAAGTGCATCGATCGCAATGGTGATTACGTTGAAAAATAGCTGTAAGTTCCGCCTTTCCATCAATGTAACATTCATTGACAATAAACATGTTTTCTATATTAAATAAAATTGGAGACCTTATTTTACGGACATGCCTCGTAAATAATAAAACTGCTACTGAAATGTTCCTGGCAACTTTAATTATGAATGACAGACTGATACTAACATATACATATAATGGGCTACCATGAAGCCTATAATCACATTTTTAAATATTTCTTTGTATACATGCATGTGTGTATTACCTCTTCACAGAAGATTGTCTGAAGCATTTGTTATGGACTTAGATCCTGATTTGACAATAGGCTTTATGGTGTACTAATTACTTTATTTAAAAGAGCACAGTGTTCTAATATGATGCAAAATTAAGAAAGAAATACTTCTGCTATTAAGCTTTTTTGAAAAATGCTTCATTAGAAAAACTTGTTAGCACAATGTTTCTAAAAGTTTCGTTACTTACAAAATTTTTATAAGATGAATACTTAAGGACTTTTATAAGCAGAAATGGATAGTTCTGTTCACATATCAAGAATAAGGAAGAAGCACAAGTTGTGTACTGTTAAATCTTTTACTTAAACATTAATTTTTATTACTAAGCCATTAAAGTTAATGATATGAAACAGTTGTCACATAATATTTATTTGCATCAACAGAGAGAGGGATGAAGGAGAATGGAGTAAAGTGGGAGAGAAAACAGGGAGAGAGGAAAAACTCTGAGAAAACGAGACAGAGAGAAACAAGAATCTCCACATTTAAAGTAACAACACAAACAGGTTGCTGCTTTTACTAATATTCAATCCCACTGGAGTTGCAAATATACGAGGGGGTATCGTAAAGTTTTAATTATCACTCTGTAGTTTTTATGCTAGAGTGATGAAAATTTTTCAGTGTCATCATTGATCTCTCGGGACATAATGTTGGTAGTTTCAGTGATTTGAGTTCTTTTGTTTTTTTACATTGAGTGCTAGAAGTGACTGAGGTGTAAGATGGAGAAAATTGAGGCTCGTGGTGTGATCAAGTTCCTACATTTGAAGGGCAAAACTGCCCGGGAAATCCATGATGAGATGACGGCTGTTTATGGTAATGACTGCCCATCATATAACACTATTGTGAGGTGGAAAAGGAATTTTCAAACTGGTCACGTGTCCCTAACAGATGAGCCAAGAGCTGGTAGGCTGTCAATGACAGACGATGCTGTCACAGTGAAGAAAGTGAAGTGTTTAATACTGGAAGACAGACAAGCAACCATCCAAATGATCATGAATGAGACACATCTTGGTTATGGTAGTGTGTGGAAAATTATTCATGACAAACAGCACATGTCTAAGGTGTCTGCACGGTGGGTTCCACGTTTGCTAACCTCTTTCCAAAAGCAAACATGGCTTGACCCTTCAAGACAGATGTTGATGCTGTTGGAACAGCATGAAGATTATTTTTTTTTATCGTCTGGTAACCATGGATGACTCCTGGATCTATCAGTATGATCCAGACACAAAAACCATGAGTATGGAATGGAAACATGCCGATTCCTCCCTCCCAAAAAGGTAAAGGTGCAAAAGTCAGCTGGAAAGGTCATGCTTTCAGTTTTCTGGGACTATCGTGGAGTCATCCTTTCAGATTATCTTCCAAAGGGCTAAGCCATCACTGGCAGATACTACTGCAATCTTCTGGAGAAATTACGACAGCTCTGATTAAGAAACGACACAGTATGATCTCCAAAGTTGTTCGTCTTCTGGCTGACAATGCATCAGCTCATTCATCTCAAGTTGCAGTTGACAAAACAAGGGAATGTGGCCTTGAGATCTTACAGCCTCCGCCTTATTCACTTGATCTCGCACCAAGTGAATTTTTCTTGTTCCTGGAAATGAAGAATCCGTTGCCTGGTCGCCGATTTGATAACACAAATGACGTTATTAATGAAGTGGAAGAGTGGTTTAAAGCGAATTTTGCAGACTTCTACAATCAAGGTATTCGGAAGGTCAAGAAATGCTGAGAAAAATGTGTAAATCTGGATGGTGACTACGTAGGGAAGAACTAACAAGCACATATCAACACAAACTCTCTATCACACTTTTTAAAGGGTGATAATTAAAACTTTATGACACCCCCTCGTATATAGCGTGCAAAAATGTTATAAACCCTCCTTTCATCCATCTGAAAGCTAAACGAAACTTTAGAATACTGAAACTTATTTTAAATCTCTTATTTCAGTTTAGCTTTCAATAATCTTTTCTAGAAAACATTGAAACAAACCCCAAAAATGCAATGCTTTAGAAAACAAAATGCCTGAAATTAAAGCTGGTGAAATCAGTATATATTTGTGATTGTGCACTTAGAAGACTACTTTTATTAAGAATATTTCAGAATCAAACTAAAACTTATAATTTTATTAACATTCTATAACATAAATCTTGGCTATAAGCTGCTCTCAATACAGAAATTTACTAGTAATGTTCAGAACTTGCTACATTTATTATAACTTTCATTGACTTCTAATTAAAAATGTTATGCTAAGAGCTGAATTACCTTTTCACTAAGAGACTTCAAAATGTGGTCAAAAAAGAACTTTTTTAACCACTCCCACTCACTTTCAGCAGTCCGTAAAAGATGTTTGTGTATATCAAACTCATCAATTAATAAGGTGTTCTCTATGCAATGGACCATCATGCTCACCTTAAAACAAAACATTCAGAAAATATTAATTCTATTGATCAATAAATACTATGTACTGAAGATGCCAACATTGATTGCACTATTAAGAGTAGCTATTACCTAAGTATTATTAAGAGTAGCTGTAACCTTAGTTTTCAATTAAAAAGTGTCTTGCTGCACACATATAAGACTTACTGCGGTGTGTTTAACCAGCCAGTACCATTTAACAAATTCATAATGTAATTTGTTTATAAGATCTTGTTATATAATTATTATAATTACTGCTTCTTTAACTCACCATTTATATAAATCATAATCATCGTTCCTTTTTAGAGTTGACAATCACAGAGAGATAGAAATTTAAAAAAAAATTGTATCAGTGCCCATGACTGCCTACATTTCTTATGGACATTACAACCATCACTCATTTTCCAAAACCATTCATTTCCTTGCTGTACAGCAATCTAGAAAGTGAGTGACATTTACTAACCACATGGAGAAACACTAAATAAATCGGAGGGGATAGGTATGTCATAACGGTTGTCATAGCGATGATTAGAAGGACCAATTAGAGTCGACACATTTCCATGGCAATGATAGACACCAAATCCTTGTTGCCAATATTCTAACATGGCATAACATGTGGATGAGTAGTATATGTATATCTTCTACTAACACTGCAGTAAGCACAATACCTTGCCTCTTGTTGCTCTTCTGCTAATGCTGCAATAAACACAATGCCTTCACGCTTGTTGCTGCTCTTATTAGAACAGTTAGAGATTGCGTATTGGCAAGTTCTTTTGCATCCTATTTGTTGTACCAAATTTTTGCCTTGTCTAGCTTCATTCGATGTATGAGCTTTCTTCTTTCATGGTCTTAGTCTCGAATGAAGTGGATTTCTTGAAGGAATTTAAGAAATAGTCATAATTTGATTCTTAATACACTTATTCTTTATATTTATAGATTAAGTACACAATATTCACATATTTAAATAATACTTTTTCTGGTTCTTTCACTAGCACTTAGAAAACACATCTTGTTCCGTTGGCGTCTTTTCACAGAACAGCAAGATTATTGATTTTCACTGTCGTAAAGACCAACACCTACACAATTTTTAAACATCCATAGCCATCACTATTATGCATCTTTCTCTCACTGACTAATCTTCTTGTTCACATCACAAATATTTTAACATTTTATAACAATTTCTTTTAAACACCTTTAATGCAAATTTAAAATAATATAAACAATAATATTTGGGGCTTAAATAAAAAACAACATTCAGTCTATCGAAATTTAACTGTATTGGAACACCACAGTGAAGTGAAATAATTATTAAATTATAGATGAGTTGTATTTATTACACATCAGCTTCACTTATGTACCTAATTTGAGGACATGTTTAGTCGCATAAGAGCCGATGAAGCGAACGATGGTTTGCAAAACATGTTCTCAAATTAGGTACGTAAGTGAAGCTGATGTGTAATAAATACGACTCATCTATAATTTAATAATGTTCAGTCTGTTTCTTCTTCAGTAAGCTCCAACCCACCGTTTGCTAGACTCACAATTTAGAATTAATCTACAATTTGATTTACTTTTAATGCACTTATAGCATCTCATTAATTTGCTATAAGAATTGAAGTCGTGATTGTAATTGTTTTCATAAATGATATCTAGTACGCTATCATCAATGTAATATATTGAGCTCAAACTTTTAGGGACAGAGATTTCATACTCACTTTGACTTCACTGTTGCTGTTGCTCTGAAGATAAACATTGAACAGTGACCTTCAGGTTTAGGTTCCTTCTGTCCTTCAAAAAAAGTGTATCTATCCAGCATAATGTCATGTATTTCCGTGTCATTCCCATTACATTCATAATTATTGTGTGATGTAATATATCTGCGAACTTCATTCCTCAACCGCAATGTCATTTCCATATTCAGCACATCGCAACTTTGTTCCTAATATATATGTGGACCTCATTCATAGGATTAATTCTCTTCATATCACCATAAAAGTTTACTCAACCTGCATGTGAACACTCCAAGAAACACACATACATGCTGCAGCTATACCATTCACACAACTTGAGCGCTGGTTAGGGAAGTTGAAACATGCTACTGTCTAATTGTGCTAGCAGACATGTGCAGAGTTTTGGATGGAAATGACAAAAACTACTGTTTATTAACCCCTTCACCAATATGGACGTCATATGACGTCCAACTAAAAATGCCACAAACCGATATGGACGCGTATAGAAGTCCTGCGCATACATGCACTTAATGCTCATTTTTAATCTTCCTATTTTACAATAAATTTAAATTAGTTCTATATGGGATGTAAGGATAGAGGCAAAGTCTCTGAAACATGTTCCGGAAAAATTTAAAAGTAAGTGTTGTTTAGTGTCATTAATCGACTCCCTTTAAATTTATCATAACAACACTGTTTTCAACACTTCCAAGAAAGGAATTGCAATACCCTTAAAGGTTTCTTTTTGAATTGTACACCTCCAAACCGGGATAAACACCCAAGAGCACATCTGCAGATTCACATCATATAATATTGGTTTCCTTGCGAACTTCTTTTTTGCAACACACTAGACATTTTCAAAATGGTTGCGACTTTTTTGGTTGTGGGTGGTATGCTTTTAGGAAAGTGTTTTCTCTCAAGTATGAGGGGTGATGTGGTGAATTTCTTACCCCTTACTTCTGAGTATTATAATACTCAATTAGGTTACGAGCTATTTATACGCGCAAGTACAGGTAGATGAATGTCTTGCATGAATTTACAGCTCTGAGAATTACTAAACAATTGTGCATGGTTACATCCAGTGGTATAAAAATACCTTTTTTACCATTTAACTGTTTTTCGTAAAGAGGGATGGCTAGTAATAGCTGATCCACATCACCCATATTTGACCCGCCACTTCCCCCAAACAATGGAGTAGCTAACATGCCATCTGTAGACCAGTACACGTCACTGCTAACTATATCCTAAACATCTCCTTCATAATCGCACAAAAAATATTCCAGATTTTCTACAGTAATATCAGAAGCCTGTACACATCATACGCAAGGTAATTTATTTGCTACATTACGGGGATAAGCCATGGTTAACATTGAAATTTAACAATTTCAAATGTGCCATTCATTAGCTCTTGATAGCTATAAGAAATCACTCTGAATACAGAGAGAGTATAAATAACTAAAATACTGAGCGAAAACAGCTGCATAAGGCTACCAGAAACCTTGGTTGAGAAACACTGTAATAACAGATGCTGACAGAGAGTTTTCTTTTCAGTGTAAAGCAACATACACTCGTATGACTATTGCTTGGTATAGCATAAATAAACTAAACTTGAATCGGAGAAGTCGCTTGCATAGCTAAACATACATACATTGGTTCGTATACACACAAAACAAAATGATTCAAATATTAGGCTCGTTCGGTGCAAATAATGCTTTTGCTACAGTGAAACAAAGTAGTGAAATTTCGACGATTTATTAATGTAGTCTCTACTTTATTGTTACTGTAGATGTATACTGCCTTTAATGGGTTTTAAACCAGTTTTTGTTTCGTTTAAATAACTTAATAAATACGGAAGATACGGAATTGTACTTATGATGCATTTTTACAGCATTTAACAATTTAAATGTCTTGTTCTGTTTATTGGGTATCTGTTACCTGGCCCCTGAAGGGTTTAAATGGCCATCGGCGAAGCGGTTAACGATCGCTTGTTACTCTAAGCATATTTTCATGTGGTTCTGAGTGTTTGAGATCAAAGTTGTCCCTTGAGTTACAATTCATACAAATAAATAAATATTTTGTTTATTAATGATGCTGTCAATTGCCAAGATCGTATCAATGGCACTGGTGTCCATTGGTTTGAAGCAGCAACCTTGGGATTAATCAGTCTACATCTAACTAGCTGAACCTTACAGAACTAAGAACTAACAATTCATAAAGAATTTTAAGTACCATAATATTCTTGGATCAATAAATAGAGATGCAATCTTACCGGTCCTTTACTGTATGGAATTTTAAGAAGCTTTTTGATGTTCTCAGCATCAGAAACAACATCCACTTCTCCCACACAGTCTGGAAACATGTGTGCCATTCGAAAGCTGCAAATTATTAAAGATTATTAATACAGGATCTCAGTAATATAGTAATATCACATAAAATCAAATCAAATCAAATCAAATTTATTCACCATAAGATTTCCAATTACAGAAATATCGGCTTCGTCAATACAATTTTACATTACAGATTAACAGTAAACACATGATCGGATAAACAAATAAGGTGATAGTATTTACAATTGCAATATATATAATACATATGTCTAACAAAATTGATTCACTGTTCATCAAGGTATTCATTTACTGAATAAAAACATCTTTGTATTAGATACTTCTTTAATTTCCTTTTAAATATTGTTAAATTTGGTAATTCTTTGAAATATTGAGGAAGTTTGTTGTACAATTTAATACAGTTATAGTGTATACTTTTTTCATATAGGGTTCTCTTATGCCCTGTAACATGAAGATTTACCTCTAGTGTTGTGACTATGTATTTCAGCGTTTGTGACAAAAATATTTAACTGTTTATGAGCGATCACCAGCACCTCATAGAGATATATAGATGGAACTGACAGAATATTCAATGATCTGAAATAAGGTCTACAACTTGTGGTACTGGAAAGATTCATCATTAAACGTATGGCCCTCTTTTGTATTATAAACATTCTTTTCGTATAGCTCGTCTTTCCCCAGAATATTATACCATAGGATAACTGCGAGTGAAAGTAGGCAAAATAGGCTATTTTAAGCACATCAAGATTGACTGATGATCTTAAAGTATATAGTGCAAAACAAGTTTGACATAGTTTTTTGGATAAAGCATCAATATGAGTTCCCCAATCTAGATTACTATCTACCCAAACTCCAAGAAATTTAATTTTATCTGTAGTAGTTACTGATTCATTCTCTAAGCATATATTAGGGAAACTAACATTTTTGTTGACTTTATGATGGAAACCTACAGCGATGCTTTTGCTCTTATTAATAATAAGTTTATTGTCTTTAAACCAATTTGAAACATAGTCTGTTACCCCATCAACGTTTGCTTTGAGTTCTTGTTTGTTTTTCCCAGAAATGAGAACACTGGTATCATCAGCAAACAGAGTATATTTAGTATTAATGCATTGGTTGTTTTTGGCCAGGTCATTAATATACAATAGGAACAATAAGGGACCCAATACCGAGCCCTGCGGAACTCCATATTTAATGTTTTTTACACTAGATCGAGCAGCTTTAATCTCCTTCGAACCATTTACTACATATTCAATTTCGGTTAACTGCTTTCTATTTATTAGGTACGATTTAAACCATTCAAATGGAACTCCTCTGATACCATAATTATACAACTTGTGTAATAATATATCACGGTCGACTAGATCAAAGGCCTTTGACTGATCAAGAAATAGTCCCATGCATTGATTCCCGCTGTCTAGATTTTTTAGTATATCTTCAATAACGTTCCGTAGTGCATAATATCAGTTGCTGCTTTAACTCAGCGGCTATCACATAAGAGAAGAAAGAAACCTTAGAATTACTCTAAGAAATACATAAGGGGAAAAACAGACAAAGTGACAATATAAGAGAAGCCCCCTTTTTACTTCTGTCAAAATTGACAAGTGGTATACTCAAAGTATAAACTTGAAAGAAGCGTGGAGACAGTGAAGCACAACTTAGCACAAAAGTGAATCAAGAAGATATTGACACACTGCTTCTCTCACACTGTTTTTTCACAGGACATGTTTCAAGAGCAAATGTGAGTGAAGCAGTGAAGCAGTGTGTCAATATCTTCTCGATTCACTTTTGTGCTAAGTGGTATACTATTTTTGCTCTTCACCCACACTTTTTCCCTCCATAAACAGTTCAAGTTAAGAACATCTGTGCTATCCAATGAATGCGAGTTAACATCTTTGTTATGTTTCAAAGGAGAATGGCCATCGATATGACCAATGCAGTTACTTTTGTGTTTAACGAATAGTTTTCCTGTGCATTTCTCTGATTATCATAACTTTCTCTTCCCCACTCTTTTTATTATTTTACAGAAACTTAATAATTTTTTATCTCCTAAGTTCCCTCAATCTCTTGTCTTTCTTTCGTAGTTCAAGATCCATTTATATTTCTCTCCCCACATCAAAATTAGATAAATCTTTCTAAAATCAAGCTTGTTATTTCAGATTTCTGCAGTGAAAGTGTTATTTGTAATTTACTTTCTTCATAAATAAAGGCATATAAGTCATAAGAAAGCAATTTTTTAAACAAATGTCTACAGTAATGATTGAAATAATGCATCAGCAAGCCTGGTTGACTTACATTCATTTTATAAAAGGAAAAACCTACAGAGGCACCTTATTTACAAAAGTTCATCAAATGATTCTAGCTCACTTAATTAAAAGGCAAGCATATTACAGCAACCCTGGTTATCCGAGGTAATATAGACCAGAGTCACCTTGACTAAGTGAAAACAGATAATACAGATGGCCACCTGGGCCTAAAGTTTATGTTAACAAATGAAAGCTACAGTAGTGCTAAATATTTTCATTTCTAAAGATACCAAAACCTGTTTATAGCCACTATAGCGGGTATAGCAGTTGCACTGATTTGTCGATGGTTTGTGCTGATTTTCAAAAAAGAAACTTGAAAGCTGTCAATTTTTGTACATAGAAAGTTGTAATGTTTATAAGAATCAGGTGCATTATTCAATTTACTGGACCTAGACGGAGTCAATCCATGAATACTATACCAAAATGTCACAAAAGAAAACAAGCAGACAAGAAGAGGCTAGCAGAAAAACTCTCATCTCTCAATATATGCTGTAGTAAGGTGAAAATATTGAATGGTTTAGGGAAAAAATCAGTTTTGTGGTATGTGTTAAGTGGAGTATGGGGGAAAGTGTATATGTGGCAATAGTGTATAACCCACCAAATACCTCAGAATTCTATGACCCATAGTTATTTGTTAAGATGAGACAAAACATGGAAGAAATATTAAACAGAGGCATACGTAAAGGATTTGTTATAATGGGTGATTTCAATGCAAGACTGGGGGAAAATCAATTGCAGTTAATAGATTTTGAAGGGGAATTAAATGGGTTGAGAAAAGAGGGGGAGAAAAGAAGGAGCAAAGATAAATGTATTAACAATGAAAGTAAGAAACTAGAGTTTTGTGAGGAGAATGATTTGATGATGTGCAATGGGGTGAAAGAAAATGACAGTCTAGGGGAGTTTACTTTTATATATAGAAATGGTCAAAGTGCAACAAATTACATTCTATATTCGGCAGATCTAGATGAATATTTTATAGAGTTTGAGGTCCTAAAATATAGCTAGTTCTAGTAATCATTTTCCTTTAAGGGCAGTATTTGGAGGTATAGATAAGGAAAAGGAATTATGCTCTGAGCAGAATGGAATAAAAATTCATAGATATAAATGGAGGGATGAGGAAGCAGAAATATTTATGGAGGAGTTGGGAAACCAGTCAAATATGTTAAGAGTAGTTGGCATAGAGGAAATGCTGAGAGAAAATAAAATTAAAGAAACTGTAATAAAATTAGAGGAGTTAGTGAAACAGGCAGGGGCAAAAATGAGAGTGATAGATAAAAAAAAAAAATGAAGCTAAAGTTATTTTAGACAAGCTGCCAATAGGGACCCATTAGCTCGACAACCTCAGAGTTTGAGTCTATTGGGCCTAAGAGGAAGCAGCAACTCAGTGTAGTAATAAGTATGGAAATGTATAATTTGTAATTGAAATGGAAATAAAGATTACTTACTATACGCTGTGGAGGAAAGGATCAGCACGTGCAATTATTAGGGTCACTGTACAAGGTAGGGCATTAGAACACGTCAAACTGAAGGGTGCAAAGATGCTAACCGAACCAACAACTTGTAAACAAATCATAAGATGGATGACTGTGGCTCGTATTATGGAAATGTTCAGTACATACTATGTGTTAAGTGTTTTGACCAAGATGTGCATCTAACTAGACACAAAACACTGAACTGACTTTGTGAGTGTTATGTATACTCAAACTGCATTGTTACCAGTGTTACAAATTAGTTCACAATACTAAACAAGTGATGGAATTGAATGTACAGTGAGTCTGTAAGCCATGGTGCAGTTTTGACAAGTCACTGAAAAGCAAGAAACAAGATATAAATGTGAAACCTTTACCAAATAGAAGGATAACTCTCCATAATATAATGTGCAAGCATGCATGCATGCAGATGACATAACACCACAAACTGTATAGCAGGGGATTAGCTCACACTACACTAGTTGAGATGTAGACAGTAGAGAGTAAAGTTTGCTGTGTTCTGAGGCTTGGCAAATTTGAATCCATATAACATGAACACTGTCATGTCTACTATGAAGCACCACCACATAGAAATAACATTTCTCGGTGGCAACAACACTTGAAGGATTTATCTGTTAGACAAATTTTGTTCTGGTAAGCCATCAGTAGATGACGAGTCTATATGTGGGAATGTGGGAGGCCACATGTGAGAGCTATGTAAGGAGCCCTAAAATATCTGTGCATGCATGTGCTTGGAATTACATCTATACAAGATTACTCTTCATAAGGTGTTAAAGAAACCTTTATGTTTCCTAGGTTAAAAAAGCAGCTGTTACATGCCATCAAGTTGTCAGATAAACCCAAATGATTCGTGTTGGCTACAGATATGTTTTATGAGATTAACAATACAAATGATTTCCTCAGCAAATTGTATTTAGCGATGAGTTAGTACTCCATGTCTGAGAACATGTTCATCACCATAATATCTGCATATGAGCTGCTGGAAATCCTCATACCTACATTGAGTATGAACGTGACACTGCTAAAGTGAATATGTGGTGTGACCTAATGCATGACACAGGGATAGGCCCATTTTTCTTTGCAGAGCAGACTGTGATGTTGATGATGTGATGTTGCATTGTATGCAGTGTCCCAATTTCTAGGTGTCATCTTTCATCAAGATGGTGAAGTGCCACACAACGCCAGCAATGTTTATGTGTTTCTGGATATAACGTTCCCCGAGTGGTGGACAGGCAAGAGTTCTATCAAGCCATCATGATTCCTGGATCTGACACCCTTAGACATTTACTTGTGGGGCTATGTGAAGCAACATGTGTACAGTGAACATCAATGAATCATTTAAATCAAGAGAATCACAGATGTTATTTACTCTACAACACCAGATATTCTTAAACGTATGTGGGCAGAACTTGAACATCATTTGGATGTATGTAGGGCAAAAAATGGGAATTACATCAAACTGTACTGCTTAGGTAAAAAACTTAAAAGAGCTTTGCTTTTAATTTGGTGCAGATTTCACATTTTTGTCTTGTTTCATTGATTTCCCATGACCGATCAAAAATGTAGCATGACTTTACAGACACAGTGCATTATATGGTCCCATGTCTGTAAACAGTGTACTCTAAAAGATAATAATTTCACTTTGTTTTATGTAAAGCTCTTTAATGTATAAATAACTATACTACTTCATGTACAGTATGATGATTATGATGGCACTACAGGCCATGTAGGCTCTTGGCCTCCCTAACCACCCTCTTTCATTCTACTTGGTCCTCTGCTTTTCTTCTCCAGCCTTTAACCCCCAACTTTCTCAAGTCATCTTCTACATCCTCTACCCATCTTTTCCTGGGTCCTCCTCTTCTCCTTCTGCCATCAAGCTTTCCTATGTATATCTTCTTAACTACACTGGTTTTTGGCATTCTCTGCACATGGCCAATCCACCTTATTCTTTCTTGTTTAATTTTCACTACTATATTTGGTTGTCCAAATAGGCACTGTAACTCCAAGTTTGTCCGCATTCTCCATCCATCCAAGTCCCTTATCACTCCAAATATATTTCTCAAAATCTTTGTTTCCCACCGTAATAACCACTGTTCTTCTCTGGTTGTCAACACCCAACTTTCTGAACCATACATTATTATTGGTCTCAGTACAGTGGTATATATTTTGACTTTGTGGGTTCGTAGAATTTAAAGTCCAATTTGCAGAAATTCAAAATGTTCTTTATTTCCGTAGAAATACACTTTGGTCAACCCTTACAGTAGCAGAATTATGTTACATACACAATTACAATCTTCCAGTTCATCTGCCACACCCACAAACAAAGAGTTCAAAATACAGCTGCACATTTATCAAGTTCCATTTCGACTCTGACACACACTGGTAATCGTGGTTCCTTTTTATATACCTCTTCATGGTTCCAGAAGATAATCAAATGTTCTGTAAGACGGCACCAGACAAAAAACGAACGTTTTCCAGACACCTAACTTTATCTGTTTCGGCATGCCTTTATCTCCATGCTATCTTTATGTTTCAGCAAGCTCTTTATCTCCGTGCTACTATCCGTCCCCTATCTCTCCGTATCGAACCCTTTGTGCGTGTTGCTGCCAGTCACGACAATATTTTAATTTTAGTATTCCTACTGACATTCCTTGATTTAAACATACTCTGCAAGGCATAGAAACATCTGTTACCACTTGCTATTCTTTCTTGAATTTCCACTGATGTTTTATTATCTACTGTTACTATAGATTCCAGATACTTAAATGTTTCCACTCATGTACAATATAGCCCACATTTAATTATATTATTAATGAAAAGGTAAAAAAAAAGAAAGGTCCTTCTAAGAAGCAAGGCAATTTTGGTGCTTCTAGTGTTAATTAATCTGTGTGTTTAATGAGTATTACCTGTTTGTGCTGCCTCGGATTATCTGAATGTTTATCTTTTCAGTAAATATCAATTTCAGTTTTGGGTCGCTTATAATCAGTTTTACATCAAGAAAGTGTAAAACTCCATCTACTTCTTCCTCTAGTGAAACTGTAATGGATGACTCATTTTGTCTTTTAATATAATTCCTTCACAGTGAGTCTGATTATTTTAACTGTTAAATTTTTATCACTGATGACTTGAAATATTTATATTTTTAAACTATTATTTAACTGATTAGCCCAAATCAGCATTTATGAAAATATTGCTGAATTACCATTCTTGAAAACTGTAGTGCTGTTGTTCATATATTTAGCTTAGTCACCTCCACTATACTCCATTTAAATATATAATTATACACATAAGCTCGAATCTGAACAATAATATCTTCTGGTACTGAGTATACTTTGAGCTTGCCTTTGTAAGTAATTGCAATCAGTCTTATCACAGTCTTCATTCAATAAGTACACAATACTGGCAAAACTATAACCATACGTGAACATGAAATTTTTAATGATCTAATAGATTAATATGCAAAATCTGGGATTTGCCATACATAATGATGTTTGCTGGAAAGGAAACAATCTATATCACCAACTAGTACAAATGTACTTACCTGGAGAAACCTGATGAATGTGAGGGTACATATTGCAAGCCATAGCATTCAGCAGAACTGCTCAACCAATTAGATGGAGGGAGATTCAGATTAGTGTTGCACTGCAGCAGAGCAAAATTTGCAGGCGACTGTACTGCAGAATACTTGACAACTGCTGTTGATTTAACAGTTTTGGATGGTGAATTGTTTTCTGTAGAAACATTTTTGGAGTTACCTGTATTCTAACAGAAGAAGAAAATAAATTGTTTTAATCAATTTCTATCCTTTACATTATTTGAATGGTAAAAAGCATGAGCATTACAAAATCTTTGGCAATATTCATAAGATGCTCTAAAATGATTGAGCCTGCAGGATAGCAAAAATTCATTCTTGAAATAGAATCTAACAACCAGCCACCCTACCTAAATATAAAAACTTTGAACAATAAATTGGTATTTGAAATATACAGAAAGTATATACAAGAATAGATACTGTCAAACTGAAAAATTCAATACCATGGCCGGGATTTGAACCACGGATCTCCTGGTTTCCATCCAGTCGCTCTTACCCATTGAGCTACAATGGCCAACGTGCCGTCTTGACATTAAATTCTCCAATTGAGTCATATATATTTCCCAGTAAACCACCAGGGGCTCTCGTATTAAATATACACCGTTTGTGGCAACTTACTATTGTAAGTACTTGAGTCCCAGGCTTCATCATTAAACTCTTATTATTTAAGTTAATTGATGGAAATTAATCATTCTTTCACACTAGAGATTGGATGGAAACCAGCAGATCCATGGTTCCAATCCCAGCCATGGCATTGAATTTTTCAGTCTGACTCTATCTATTGAAAAATCTTAGCCTATACACGGCTAGTGTGAAGGAAAGATTAATTTCCATCAATTAACTTAAGTACATACAAGAAGTTTATACAAATACTGCTTAAAAACAACAGCTACAACCCTCCATCATTAAAAAAAAAATCCCTAATAAAAATATGGGATTTACAGGATGGACTGCAAAGTCAAAGGAAATGAAATGCACTATGGGATGATTAAACCCAAACAAGAGGAACACTTGGCAGTAGAAGCATATTTCTTAATAAAAAGAGAGAGAGAGAACAACATTTTTAACTCTATGACATCAATAAACCACATGCACAAAAATTCACTTAACCAAACATCTGAGAAAACATTATCTTTATAGAAATACTGAATAAAATTAATGAACTTTGAAATCCCAATGGGCCATAATCTCATCACAAAATGCATAAAATCACCAACAGAGAGAGAGAGAGAGAGAGAGAGAGAGAGTAGTAAGCCATGATCATTAGGGGCAAACCATTCGGTCAGTCAGCTGATGAGTAAGACATTATTCAAAACTGGCTCTGAGGTAAATATACCTGCCAGACCCACTGCACAGAAATACTGGAGAGCAAGAGAGCTAATGGCTTCATTGCCAAACCTAGCATTTGAAAACAACAACAACATTATTCTTAAAATATTTGTGACGGTCTGCTTCAGAGAGGAGTTGACATTTTTTGCATGCACTTCAGATTTTTCTTACAGCAATATAATTATACGGAAACCCCTTTTGCCCAAATATAACTAGAAGAATATCAACACATTGCAATGAGAACAATGACTAACCACTTTCACACATAGGGTGACCATACGTCCTCTTTTTCTCGGACATGTCCTCTTTTCTGCTGTAAAAAAAGTGTACGGGCAGAATTTTGGAAATTCGAACAATGTCCCCTTTTTTTGCAGCTAGGCATACAATTTAATTTTAAATTGCATAATCTTTCTTTCTGGCCACTGGACATCGCATATCGAAGAAGCTTAAGCCATGGCAAAGGCTGTATACCTAGTATAACTATACTCTGGTTGTTGCATACTCTCTGACTGACCTATTAATTTGCAATAAATATGCTATTATTCTATGCTTCCTTCCTGTTTCTGTTAAGCCGGGTAGATAGTTTCCTTGAAAGCACATGTTAAACTATACTCACTCAGTAGACTTAACAATAGAAGTGTTAAAAGGAATCTCATGTTTTGGTCTTGCGACAGATGCAAGTAACCACGGTTCTCTCAAAATATTTCCTATCCTCATCAAGTATTTTGACGTAAAAAATGGTGGTATAAACACAAATGTTATTGAGTTGAAAGCACCTCCAAATGAAAAGGCAGAAACAATAGCTACTTATACAACAGATACTGTTAAGAAATTGGGGATAGACAAAAAGTGTATTGCTTTTGCTGGGTATAGGTGGGCTGGGCAGAGCTTCAGGAAACAATGTGTTAACACGTTTACAGAACAAACTAAATAAAAAATTGGTAGGAATGGGTTGTCCAGCACATGTTCTACATAACTGTTTAACATGGTCTTGATTTTGGTCTTTCAGTTGACATAGAATCCATTGCACTGAAAATATTCAGTTTGTTTTCTATTTATACAGTGCGTACTGAAGAGCTGAAATCTTTTTGTGAGTTTGTTGACAGAACATAGCAGTTGCTTTCCCATTCAAAGACACAGTGGCTATAATTATTTCCATGTGTTACTAGAATACTGAAAATGTCCCTACGCTCAGGTCTTATTTTTTATCCCAAATTTCAGTTCCAGTAATAATAAGAAGGTTCTTTGAAGATGAACTGAGTGAGGCAAGATTGCACTTTGTCCGGTCGCTTATAGCAGTTGTACAGAAAAATATTGCTGATCTAGAAGTGGAAGCAAACTCAGTAGCAGACACACTTTCCATTTTGGAATGCATAATTATAAACACTGAAAGACAGACAAACACTGAGCTTCAAATCACTTAAAGTAAAAGGAAAAAAGGGAAGCAGAGTACATTGTAGAATGTGACAGGTTTGTGTGCTAGATTATAATAGTCGTTTAAATGAAATAAAAAAATATCTACTTGTACTTTCTTCCTTAACCTCTTTAATGTTGGCTGCTTTCTTAAACCTTAATCATGTCTATCGAACTATACGTCTGTATGTAAACCTTACAAATTCCTATTACGGACATCAAACTTCCGTGCTACAACTAGAATGGGGCGATACTGTAAGTGTCCTCTTTTTCTGTCCATGAGATATGGTCACCCTATTCACACATTCAATATCATCTTCTTTGTTTCATTGTGAATCTGAAGTAATTGTGCAGTTATTTCTCCATCACTAAAACTTTGAAAATCACTTTCTTCTCTATCTGTAAGAATTTTATTCCATGTCCAAATTATTGTATGTGGTTTAACATACTGCCAGGCATTAAAAATTCCATGTATGGCATTTAGAATTGTCAACTTCTTCCAGAATGTCACCAAATCATCAACTAGCATTCTCAGTAGACTAGCTGAGTAGAGCCATTTTACTGATGCAATTATGCCTTGTTCCATTGGCTGTTTAATGGCAGTCATGTTCAGAGGTAAAAACTTGGTTACAAGTCCATCATCAGATGCTCTCATGGGATGTAAAGGGGAGTTTTCAAGCAGTAGTACAGCCTTTTGTGGCAATCCTCTCTTCTACAAATTGCCAGACTTGTGGTACAAAATTTTCTGGAGCCAGTTTTTGGTACTTTGTTTTTAAAAAGGTTTCTGATTGGTAGGCATTTCCAATCAGAACACTTTCTTCTGCAATATAAATTTTGCGAATCCCATGACACTGACTGTATCTGCTTAGCCAAACCCTAAAGCTTGATGGTAAAATTAATTTTTTGGCATACATCGCACCTGAAACATGACACCTTCTGCTAATGGAAATTAATCATTTCTTCCACAATAGCCATGTGTAGGCTAAGGTTTGGATGAATACAGCCAGACTGAAAAATTCAATGCCATAGCTGGGATTTGAACCACGGATCTCCCAGTCTCCATCCAGTTGCTCTAACCATTGAGCTACTATGGCCAACATATCGACATACATAAAATTCTCCAACTGACTCATGTGCTTCCTGGTAAACCACTAGGGGTTCTTATATACAATGAAATACACGCCTTTTTGTGGTGACTTACTATGCTGTAAGGACTTAAGCTGGATACATGCTAGCAGATCCACTGACATGAGACTTGTGCTTTTAAGCATATTTAAAAAACATCAGTCTGGGTTGGGTTTGAACCTGTGACCTTGAGATCAGTAGACCTCGTGAGGAGAGAAATGTTGGTACATCAGTTGTAGCAAAATCTATGAAAAAGGATTTTTTTTTTCCATCTTCTAAACCTACTTGCTTCCAATTTATATGTTACTCATTATTTGAAATCAGGTTTTTTCCATTCAACCCTAAACAATGGGATTTACATTCACAGTTCCTACAATTTGGTCACAACTGCTTTAATTCTCTTCTTATAAACAGCATCTCTTAGCTACGCTTTGTGCCTTAATACCCTAAATACTTTGTACACACTTTGTGGCTTAAGGCCTTTAATTTTTTATTCAGATATTGCAGCTACTCATGATAAACAGAACAGCCACAAACAGCTCTCCACCAATCAAAACATTTTGATACAAAAGTCAGCACTCTTAGAGTGAGTCTCAAACTTTAGCGGAAAGAATTTAGGATAAAGTATTGTATTCTACTTTTCCCTACCTATGGCTCCCCACAGCTGTTCATGAATCAATGCAGACTTGCTTACATGTGAATAACAAACACTGCAAAGTATAGCCAAGGGACTGAGTGTTCTAATCAAAGCACAGACTAGGGATGCTTTTATAAGAAGAGGAGAAAGCAATTGGTGCATAGCTGTAGGATCTTTGTAATAAACCTCACTAATAAGAACAAATCAAAACATCACAGAACTGTAGATTTCACTTTTCCTTTAGGTTGATAGTCCTCATTATGTATGTGCAATAGTGCAGTAATGACTTCCTATAAAAGGAAAGTCCTAAAAGTGGTAGTCAGGTAGCTTTAAAATGGACATTGACTTAAAATAACACTTCTACATTAATTACACTATTCTCATTTTTCTCTCTCTTTCAATTTGGATCTCAGTACTAACTATATTTATGCTAGAATTTACTTCTGGCATATAAACTAGAGTAGCTACAAAATAAGAATGAACATGGGTTGAGCCAGTATTGTTATCCTACTGTCTTGGTGTTGCCAGTTCCAAGGTACGGGTGACAGAGATGGAAAATATATCTGTCTTTATTAATTAAATTAATTGGAAGTTGATTAATGACACAAAACAACACTTACTTTTAAATTTTCCCGGAACCGGTTTCTGAGGCCTTCCCTCTATCTTCAGCCGGACATTGACTTGTTCTCATTGGTGTAGCTGGCAATATTTTGTCATCGGTCTCCTCTGGTGGCGGTTCGAGGAACTTGCTGAACAAATCTTTCTGGGGGATGTCGAAATTGAATACTTTGTTCCTATTTTTTGAAATAAAGATTTGTTCCCATGTGGACAGTTCTTCTTTTCCTGTTGTATGTTTTAGTAATTTTGGTACTGGATTTATGTTGTGGTTTTTTCCCCAAAAATACGTGGCAACTGCTGATTTTTCTAATTGTTTGTATTTTATGTTCCTAAAGTGTTCCTCTGCTCTTGTTTCTAAATTTCTTTTGGTTTTTCCAATATAAATTTGACTACAGTCACAGCATTCAATTTGATATATACCAGATTTTTTGTTAGCTGGAATGGCATCTTTGATGTTTGAGCAAATTAGGTTTTTTAAGGAGTAATGGTTCACTGGAGCTAGTTGAATGTGTTTTTTTTTTTTTTTTTTTTTTTAGACTTTTTTGAATTTATCAAAGGCCCATGGATGGTAAGTGAATTTTTTGAAGATCATTTTAGTTTCTGTAGCTGAGAGGGTTGTGATCTTCAAAAAATTCACTTACCATCCATGGGCCTTTGATAAATTCAAAAAAGTCTTCAAAAAACAAAACATTCAACTAGCTCCAGTGAACCATTACTCCTTAAAAAACCTAATTTGCTCAAACATCAAAGATGCCATTCCATCTAACAAAACATCTGGTATATATCAAATTGAACTGTGACTGTAGTCAAATTTATATTGGAAAAACCAAAAGAAATTTAGAAACAAGAGCAAAGGAACACTTTAGGAACATAAAATACAAACAATTAGAAAAATCAGCAGTTGCCACGCATTTTTGGGAAAAAAACCACAACATAAATCCAGTACCAAAATTACTAAAACATACAACAGGAAAAGAAGAACTGTCCACATGGGAACAAATCTTTATTTCAAAAAATAGGAACAAAGTATTCAATTTCAACATCCCCCAGAAAGATTTGTTCAGCAAGTTCCTCGAACCGCCACCAGAGGAGACCGATGACAAAATATTGCCAGCTACACCAATGAGAACAAGTCGATGTCCGGCTGAAGATAGAGGGAAGGCCTCAGAAACTGGTTCCGGGAAAATTTAAAAGTAAGTGTTGTTTTGTGTCATTAATCAACTCCCAATTAATTTAATTTATACAACACTGTTTTCAACACTTCCATGAAAGGATTTATATCTGTCTTTGTCTCAACCTAGCAAGTATCATACAGATGCTGAAATGTACAGTGATACAATGCTGACAGAGAAGTTTGCTTAATATTTTAACATGTGTATGAGAACATATACAATGATTATCACACAATCTGAACCTTAGAACCTTGAACTGGAGAACAGTTCGCATACATAGCTATCGTTCATATGCACACAAAACAAAATGATTCAGATTATTATAGATGCATTCTACGAAATAAGGTGTTTGCTACAGTGAAACAAAATAGTGACATTTCATTGGTTCTCCTATATTTGAACCCAAGAGATTTCAGAATATTGTGCATAGAAGATACCGAATCCGTATATTCTATTTTCCCCCCTCAATAAATTGATCAGCCTTTTGGCAGTTGGATAATCACCCTTGTCATACAAATCATAACTTGTTCTATGTGAAATACACTTTTGAAAATTGTCTAAGTTGGTAGAACGTTTTTTAGTTGCCCGATGTTTCCCTGGAGATCTAAATATGAAAACTTCTCCTAATTTGGTAAACTGTTTGCCTTCGTTAACAATGTTCGTCACAGAATGGGCGCTCAAGTGACAAGCTTGTAACATTAATTCTTGACTCTGAAATTTGTACTTTCAAAAGTGTCTTTAATTGACATCTGTTTGGAAAAGGAATACACATTAACAAGAATATTTGTAGCCTATTTATGTAAAATCTTATGAGTTGTTTTGCTGTTACTACTAAGCGCACCAGTTCTAGGCTAGCTAAGCGGTATACTTACTAACTTTGAAAAGCATATGTATGCTCTTAAAAGATCACCACTTTACTGAATGCAGGGTACAAAATGCAACTGCAGCAGAGCACATGTGTGCTTTTCTTCACTGACAGTTAATAATTCTTTCCTTTCTAGTTAGGTGCGTTATGTTTTTGTATCTCCGAAACCAGAGGTGCTAAAAACATGGGGGTTGGACAGTAATCCTCAGACAAAATAGCTCTCTAACATGGGGAAATCAAAATAATTCTTTAATTAGTATCTTT